>VMDR010000083.1:0-457974 GCA_007922815.1 Macrotus californicus | reverse complement strand
AAAAAAAACAATTCCTTTTGCAATTGAAACAAAAAGAATAAAATACCTGGGAATGAACTTAACAACGTACGAAGGACCTATATACTGAAAACTACAAAGCATTATTGAGAGATTGAAAAAGATACAATGAAATGCAAAGATATTCCATGTACACAAATTGAAATAATCAAGATTTTTTAAATGGCCATACTACCCAAAGCAATATACAGATTTAACGGAATCCCCATCAAAACCACAATGTCATTTTTAAAAGAAATAGAACAAAAAAATCATCAGATTTGCATGGAACCAAAACAGACCCCTGATAGCCGAAGCAAATCTGTGAAAAGAAGACTGGAGCCAGAGGCACCACCCACCGGACTTCAACCACACCACAGAGCTACAGTGACCAAAACAGCACGGTATTGGCAGAGAAACAGACACACAGACCAACGGAACAGCACTGAAAGCGCAGAAATAAAACCACAGGTATGTGGACAAATAATGTTTGACAAAGGAACCAAAACATATAATGGAAAAAAGAAAGCCTCTTCAATAAATGGTGCTGGGAAAACTGGAAAGCCACATGCAAACGAATGAAACTAGACTACAGTTTGTCCACATGTACAAAATTTAACTAGAAATGGAACAAAGACCTAAATATAAGACCTGAAACAATAAATTACAGAACAAAACACAGGTACTAAACTTATGAACCTTGGTCTTAAAGAACACTCTACGAATTTGACCCCAAAGACAAGGGAAGTAAAGGCAAAAATAAATGAATGGGGCTATATCAACCTAAAAAACTTCTGCACGGCAAAAGTAACAGCCGACAAAGCAAAAAGGCAATGAACTGAGTGGGAGGTGATAATTGCAAACACAGCTCCAAAAAGGGGTTAATATCCAAAATATATAAAGAACTCATAAAATTCAACACCAAACAACCCAATTAAAAAACGGGCAGAGGATCTGAACAGACCCCTCTCCCAAGAAGACAAATAAGTGGTCAACAAATATATGAAAAGATGTTCAACTTCGCTAGCTATTAGGGAAATGCAAATCAAAACTACACTGAGCCTTGCTGGGTTGCTCAGTTGGTTGGAGTGTCATCCCATATACCAAAAAATTGCAGGTTCAATCCCCAGTCAGGCCACCTGTGGGAGGCAACTGATCCATGTTTCCTTCTCACATTGATGTCTCTCTCTCTCCTTCCCCCTTCCTCTCTCTCTAAAATCAATAAACATATCCTCAGGTGAGGGTTTAAAAAAAAAACCTACAATGAGATACCACCTCACACTTGTTAGAATGGCTATTATCAACAAGACAGGGAATAACAAGTGTTGGAGAGGTTGTGGAGAAAAAGGAACCCTTATTCACTGCTGGTGGAAATGTAAACTGGTACAGTCACTATGGAAAACAGTATAGCAATTCCTCAAAAAATTAAAAATAGAGCTTCCATACACTACAAACCCTCTTCTCTGAGTATCTACTCAAAAAACTCAAAAACATTTATTCACAAAGATATATGCAGCACTATGTTCACTGCAGCATTATTCACAATGGCCAAGACGTGGAAACAACCAACATGTCCTTGGATAGAGGACAGGATAAAGATGATGTGGTACACACATACTACGGAATACTACTCAGCCATAACAAAAGATGAAACACTACCATTTGCGACAACATGGATGGACCTTGAGAGTAATTATGCTAAGCAAAATAAGGCATTCAGAAAAAGCTAAGAACCATGATTTATATCATATATGGGACACAAAACTGAAACTCATAGACTCAGACAAAAGTATGGTGGTTACAAGAGGAAAGGGGATGGAGATTAGTAAAGGGTAAAGGGGGCCAAATATTTGGTGGCACAAGATAATTTGACTTTGGGTGGTAGGCACACAATGCAATATACAGATCATGTATCACAAAAATGTATACTTGAAACCCACTGTAATCTTATTAACCAATGTCACCCCAATACATTTTGAAAAGAAAACTATAAAAATATATTCCCCATCAATGAAATATAATAGAAATAAATGTATTTTTAAATAAACCAATTTTACATTTAGCTTACCATCAATCGTACAAGTTCAGGATAGAAGACATCTAAGCTTGATCTCAGTTCATATGAAACAAAACCTACAGTTTAATTGCTATGAATTCAATATAAGTTACTAGTGTGAAATGGCAAACTCAAAAATCTCTAAAATATCAAGCTTTATGCCACATTAACAAAAAAATGTCCAATTCAATGCTACAAATATGTTTATAAAATCTTCTGCATGCCTGGTACTGAGTTATATCTATCAATACAAACATAAATATGGTACAATCCATCAATATTTTTAATGAAATAGAAATGAATAGAAAATATCAGAGTACAATACAATGTACAAAATACACATAAGTCCTATATCACGAAACTTTTAACTTTTCATATATGTATGTGTATGTGTGTGTGTGTGTGTGTGTGTGTATACACATACACATAAGAGATAAAAATTTCAAATGTATTTCTTATTGGAGATCAGTCCAAAGTTGGAAGACATTAGTCTAATGGAACAAGATTAAACATACCACTGTAAGGTACAAAATATCATAGAATGTAAAAGTATAAAATCTGTATGGTTGGAGAAAGAGAGGGGTATGGTCAAGGGTCTGGAAAAAGATTTACAAAAATAACATTATATGAAAGGAACCTTGACAGATAGGAAAGAATTTGAGAGATAAAGACGGGGGGGGGGGGGGCACCCCGGGGGGGGTGGGGGTAGGGGGAAGCACCCTATGTAGAAGAATATTATGAATAAAGACATAATGCAACAAATAACAAGAGGTGTTTAAAAGGTAGCAAATGCCCTGGCACATGGCAGTACTGGTATAATCAAGTCCAGACAGAAGGACTTTGGGAAAGTTCAGTTTGACGACAGTGTAAAATAGAAGTAGGTCAGCACATGAGGCTGAAGAAAAGCAAAGCTGAGCTACAACATGAAAGTGCTGTGCATAGTAAACACTTAATGTTTGCTGTGTCGACCAGCGCTACTTAGTTCTGGGGCATTAAGCTTTACCTCGAAGATCCCCCTACAATTCTAAAACTGTATGAATTACTAAAGGGCTATGATACAAATTATTAATATGTAGGCACAAAACAGAAACTTACACAAAGTGACAGGGAGCCTATTCTACTCAGGAAGAATGTTCTAACCACAGCTGGAAGATTATCCCAAAAAGTGATGAGGGCACTGTAATGAAATGTATTTAAATGAAGGCCACATGCACGCATATTTAAGGTATGATACTAAATCTACAATATAAAGTTCTGCATTTATCATACACTAATTCTTCCATCAATTTTGGTTCTCACTCATCAATCAGCAAGAGCTCATGAATGAATTTTTAAGAGAGAAATAGATGTAAGCAGGAAGTTCCATCTCTTTCTCCAAGCAGGATTATATTCCATTGTAGATGAGCAGGAAAATAGGAAGCTTCTGAATGGCATTTCCCAACACAGAAATTATCTTTACTAGAGTACCCTAAATGTGATACAGCCAATCAATTGCAAGTACCTGGGCCACAGCTGAAATAATTTGGTTAATGCATTTATGAAATTTTTTGAGTTCCCAGAGCCTTTATGTGAAAAAGATCTTGCCTTTCCACAGAAAATATGTCAGGAGGGGTTATGCAAAAGTCTTGAGAGCATAATCATGAACATGTTTGCTCATTATAGTAAAAGCATAACATTGGAATGAAAACGCTAATATAGCATATCCAATAATAGCTTGCACATTGGGAATCATTTCAGATCGAATGAAATGTCTTTATAATAAAGAATAAAGACAGAAGAATTAAAAAAGAGCAAAAATGCAAACTATTAAAATTAAAATTCAGCACCAATGTAAGAATATGGTATGAATATAAAGTACTTTCAACCTCACTGACCATTCTTTTGAGACTGTCATGCTTCAGAATGTGCCTAAAAATGCTAGATAGAAAATGGTCTCATGTTTACAATATAACTTAATGTTTCTAAAGCACATTCTCTTAAAACACTGCATGATAAAATGAACTACAATATTTGAATAGTCTATAGAATATTGTTGCATACTGCCTTCTCTATTAAAAGTGTTCATAATTTCCAGCTGATCATTTCCTGTTTGCTTTATGGAACGACAGATCGAAACAAAGACCTCTTGGTTGGGAAGGCACTCGATAAACGATTGCTAAATTCAACTTCTTTCCTCCCCACCAACAGTGTCTTTAAAACAGGGCAATAGTATCTAACATATTTCTCAAGGCTGTTTAAAAACCTTCCTTCTGACATGTCATTCCCTAAATCTGTACTCATTATCAATACAAATCATTACATTCAAAATTATAAAACTAAATGCCTGTGTAGGTTTATAGAAATGTTTAATGTAGAAATAAAATTCCTTGTGGAGGGGAGGGGAATGGATGGAGGTGCATGAGGGCATAAGGGGGATAAATGGTAAGAGAAAAATACAATTAAAAATAAACTATTAAAACAAAATATTTTAAAATGTTTTAAAAAGTAAAATTCCTTAAATATAACTATCCAATTTATTGAAAACTCTTGTAGAGAATGCCTTATCTTTTTAGCCAGAGACATACACTACTGAAAAACCCCTTTCAAAGGGAACACCATGTAATAAAAGAAACTGACTCAGAATCCCTAAGTTCAAATCTCAACCCAGGACATACTGGTCTAAGCACCTTAGATCACAGTTACTTAACTTCTCTCAGCTAAAGCTTCCTTCTCATCTGTTTAAAAAAGAGGGGAATGGTGATATTATGGTAAAGGCTCAAGCAGAGTCATGTTGTAGAAGCTCCCTGTAAACACTAAATCATAACACATCAGGCACATCCTCACTTTTCAGAACAAAATTAAGTCCTGGGCTTCAAAGGCTAGGGTTGCCTCATGGAGCAAGTAACTACCCATTACTCTCACCATATTTCACTGAGTTGTAGCCCATTTACCAAAAGATTTAGTGAAATTTTGTGAACACCAGTTCTTTCAGTTCCCACAGAGTCTTTATAATCTGAATTTCTTTTAAAGACTCAAAGCTTTAAAAAAAAAAACAGAAAAAGAAAAAAAACACAGCATTGGGTTCCGCCCCCAGCCCAAATCTGGAGAAAATAAAGCAAAAGGAAATCAGGTAAAACAGAAAATATGCATTACTTTTTAAATTAGGAAAAATAAATATGACATTACAAAGCTAAAATATAATGCATTCTGGTTGGTAATAAAAAATTTTCAAGGTCTACTAAGTGGCGATTAGGAAAGAATAAGCAACAAATGCCCCGAATTACTTAAAAATGTACCTCATAAAGCAGAATAAACAAGATGACCTTCTGAAGCAGCTTCCACTGAGAAGATGCCAAACTCATACATATGTATTCAAACCTTTACTGCTATTCTGCTTTAGAAGCTTAATTACAAACACTGTTTTATTTGTTACTAGTATTTGCTGCTGCTGTTAGAGAACAGGAGAAGTATTTTCTTGGTCTTTGGTTGCCATATTTGGTAGTATGGTGCAATCAATATGGGAAAAGACATGTCACACAAAAATAGCTGGATGTTTTTCACCTAATGTACTTTAGAACAAGAAGCTTCCTGGAAAGGTAAAATAAAAAATGAAAAGATGCAAGGCTTTCCAAGCATTCACAGCAACAGAAAGGAAAGCAGACAATACCTAGGAGGAAGAGAGACATAAGGAGTCAGAATATGGAGTAAAGTGTTCAGTAAAGAACAGCCCCTTGTAAAACTAGAAAAGAACAGCAAGAGAGTCAAGTATGTCACAGAATACTGCCAGCTGCCAAGAAGAAACTTACGGGGAACAAGTCCATTGTTGAAGGACAAAAAAGGACTGATGGCCTCTGAGACCCAGCTTCTGCATCTGTGTAATGAAGATAACATTAGCACAGCTCTGGGAATCTACATGGTGCAACATAAGTGAGAATCCCCGTACACTCGCTGACTTTTTTGATCCTCCAAAATGGGCAGTTTCCTGCCCTCGCTCTAAAGGCAATCACAGAACATTAAATTGAAAAGAAAAGCTTAGATATCAGCTTGTCCTAAGTTAATGAATCAAATAATTTTCAAATGCCATAACCTATACAAAATGTCTAAATTATAAAAAAGTTAAAAGGTAGTGAGATATTACTACAGCACCTCAAAAACCTTAACCAATGCCAAGCCTTACCAGTGCAAATGGAAATAACTCCTTTGCACTGCGGCAACAAGGGCTTCTTCCCTCACCAACATCCGAGCAATTCCTCCGATTAATGGGAAGTACACGTAAGTTTTCTCTCCTTGCTGGAAAGGATAATGGGTTAGCAAGCAGAGACAGAAATCTGTGCTCCAAGTTGATCATAAAAATCAAAGCTGAAACTCAAAACATTTTCTCATAAGAAAAATAATAATGGTTAGATTTTCAAGCTAGCAATTAAAGAAATAACACAGCTAACATACCACTTTTAGTTGACTATTTTTCTCATTTTATGTACAATATTTAAGCTAACTTATATTGGGTTGGCCAAAAAGTCCATTTAGTTTTTCTTTCCATAAAAGACACATTTTTCATTTCCACCAATAATTTTATTGATTTGGATATTTTGAGTATGTTGGCTGTCTCCCACTTACTGGCTTCTAGTGGGTAGAGGCCAGGGGTGCTGCTAAACATCTTCCAATCCATAAGACAGCCCCACAGCAAAGAATTATTTGGCCAAAATGTCAACAGTTCCAAGAAACTTTGCGAACCACTTTTGACATGTTCCATTAGTCTCCGTACACTGCACAAATCTTTTTTTGTGTTTCAGTTGCATTTTTACTTTTCTTGATATAATAAAGCATAAAACACTAAAAATGTTGCATATTTTCTTCCATCTTGAATATTAAAATGGCTGCACAAAAATTCACCAATTTTGATAAGTTTTTTTTTTAATGCGTGCTGACACAACAATCGAATAAAACTGTTTCAAATGAAGTTAACTAAGCACTACTAGAACCATGGTACAGGAAAAACTAAAACTTTTTGGCCAATCCAATAAATTGAACTGGATTTTATGAAAAGGCCTAGGAATGTAGCTCTAACATGCTTACAGAGAAAAAAAAAATGTATCCTGAGTTTTGAACAACTGATACAAGAACTTTCAGACCATAACTGAGGAAAGGACAGTAGAAGAAAGGGACAAGAGAAGAGAGTTACCTTGTTTGACAGAAAAGGTAGCTAAATTATACAAAATCACAGCTGCTAATGTCTTCAGAATAACTATCATTTAACACACATTTAAGTCCTTCCCTGTGCCCATGATGTGCCCCTCCACAGCAAATAACAATTTTTCTAAAGCTAAACCCATAGACCAAGGAAATCAAGAATTTCATTCCTTCTTCCTCAATAAGTTGCATACCAAATCCTACTACGTTGAGATTCACACATGACAATCTTGATTACCTTGCACTGCCTCCTGCTTAGAACATACCTGAGGAAATAGCTAACTCTAAGTACTAAGGGAAAAAGAAGAAATCAACATTTATTAATTGTTGATTAATTAATCAACACCTGGTAGGCTCTCATTTGATTTTCACAACCCTGTAGGTAAATATTATCCCTATTTTACATATTAAGAAAATGGTGTTTATTCCTGGCCAGGTAGCTCAGTTGGTTAGTGCATCATCCGGATACTCCAAGGTTGTGGGTTCAATCCCTGATCAGGGCATATATTATTAGGCTCAACCAATGAATGCATCAATAAATGGAACAACAAATAGACATTTATTTCTCTCTCTCTCTCTCTCTCTCTCTCTGTCTCTTTTTCTCTATCCCTTCCTCTCTTTCTCTAAAAAAAATCAATAAATTTTTTCAAAAAGAAAGAAAATGATGTTCAATAACTTGCCCATACCACCAGTAAAGAGAAGCCAAGACCCACAACTCTGTGAACTCCACTAATCTAGGGTTCCTCTCCAAAAGGAAAAGAAATTAGGTGCCACTAGAGTTGGCCACTTTCACATCAAGTATTAATTATTATAGTTACCCAGTTCTGAGAGCAAGTTATGGAAAAGACAGACCGACTCTTCATTTTGTGGAATCTACCCAGTGTTTAGGGAAAGCTCTAAGGATGAAACGTCCCCAGAGGTGAATTCCTCCTCCTGGCATCATTTCCCAATCCTGGCTCAGGATAGACCCAAGCACTGGGGCTCCTTCTCGCACCTCCACCCTAGGGTATGTTACTACACCAGAACAGCACAGCTAATTAAAACTTCAGAAAATTACCTTTCAAAACAAGATTTTCTACCAGTACAAATCTCACTGCAGGTCCCTAAATTTAAGTCAGTCCAATTTTCACACAGCTTGCCTGATGGTATTCCTAAACGTTTGTTACCACTGCCAGTTTAAAAAGTGATTTTGTACTGAACTGTGAACCAAATCTTGATTTAGCTGCAGTAAAAATGAGAACCAAAAATCTATGTTTAGACAGATTATCCGTCTATACTTTTCCACTGCAACTTAGGGGGTGAAAAAGTGCACACCCAACATTTTTAATGTTTCTAACTGAACAAGATGACAGGCGACTTACAATAATGCAATGTGACTGAGCTCCTCTCTCATGTAATTGCCACAAAACACTAACATTATAAAACATTCAACCCCTTAATTTATTTAATACTCTTTCAAAACATGTTAAATGGCATAAGAAGTGTTTAGCTTCTGTAGCTTAACACGTGTTAACATTAAAAAAGCGTTCTTAAAAAGAGGAATAACGGACTCATCTAAAAACAGGTTCGTGGTGGGAAAATGGAAACAACTGTATTCGAACATCAATAAAAAAGTAAAACTAAATAAATAAATATTATTTATATGCCCAATTTAAAATTAAAACATTATGTTAAATAAAAACAGGTTTGTTCGTTTTTAACAAAACCGGAACTAGAATGCACATTATATTTAACATCGAGACATGTCTAAAATCACTTCCCATTGTAAGGTAATTATTTGTAATACTTAAGGCAAAACAAATTAAAGCTGATCAAACATTTGAAGTCAAACGCCTGCAAATTTTGAATAGGGAAAATGTCAACGTTTTTTTACATCTTTTTGTAGCGTTCCAGACCAAAAATAAACATTGGGCTCATCAACCCAGGTGCGGAAACTCGTTAAAACTGAGGTTCGGGAGCGGAGCAAACAGATTTCCAGCATGTGCCTTCCCGGCTATGAAGCTGGCCAGTGCCCCGCACCAGCCACCGCGGGCGCCGCCGTGCCCTGCCCACCCCGCCCGCCGCACCTGCCGGCCCGCGCCGCCAGCGCCCCCTGCCGCCCTCCCCGCGCCCTGAGGCCCGATCCCACCCCCGCGCCCGAAGCCCTGCGCCCGCGCCGCCCCCACTCCGCGCTCGCCCCGCGCCGAGGCCGCGCAGCCGGCGGGCGGGGTCGCGCGGCGCGACTCGAGGCGGGGCCGGTCCGGGCCGAGAATACCGGCGCGTTCCCCGAACCCCCGACGCGGCCAGGCCGGGGCTTCACCTACCTACGCCGTATTTCTCCTCCTCCGTGGGGGTCCACATGGCCGGGCCGGGCGCGGCCCCGCGGGCTCGGCGGCCGGAGGGCAGTGCGGCGGGGACGGCCGCGGCCCGGCTGTGGCGCACCGCGAACCGAGGCGGGGGCGGTCAAGCAGCGCGGGGCAGTGGGCGGCGCATCCCTCACAGGCCGCCCGGGATGCTGCGGCCCCCGCCGCCACGTCCGGACCGCGAGGCTCCGCGGGCGGCCCAGGGGTCCCCGGCGGCGCGGGCGAGGGCTCGCCACCTGTCTGTCGCTGCTGGTCCCGAGCCGCCGCTCGTTGCCCACAGCCCCGCTGCTGAGCTCCCGGCGCCGCCGCGGTTCGGCTCGCCTCAGCGGGCTCGCAGGACGCCCGCGCATGCGCCACTCCCCGGCGCGCGGGGGCTCGCGCGGCCCGGGCTCGCGCTGCCCGAGCCCGCGCGAGAGCCCACCCGCCGCCGCCGCGCGCCAGCGGAGGGAAATCCGCGAGAGGCGATTGGACAGCCCCGAGGAGGTCAGGACTGGCTCTTCGGCCGACCCAGGGCTCTAGGAGGCAGCGGGGGGTGGAGGAGACAGGCCTGGGCAGGTGGGAAGCCCTGGAGCCCCGGCGGCCTTCGCGTCCACTGCCTCTCGCCAGGCACGTCGAGATCGCGGCGGGCCCCCTCGCTGGCGAGGGGAGAGCCCAGGAGCCAGGGAATGATGCCGTTTTTAGATGCATCCATCCCAGGGTCACCCACAGCGTTATCAAGGCTCCGTCCCCGGGAAGGACCCCCAGGGTGGGGTAGCCACGGGAGCCCCAGGTGGGGTATACTCGGACTCCTGGCTCTTGAGTCTCTGGGAGGCCTTCTAGGCCCTTGTTTCGCTGAGTTAGCGTGCATGGTAAATGTTCGGAGATTGAACGATCACAGTCGCCATCAGAGTAAGAAAGCGCTTCCTCCTTGGGATCAGGGGTTCCTGCCTGGCACTGCCTCTGCTGCTCCCCCGTCTCTGCCTTGCAGGATGTTCTGGGTTTCTGGTTCAGTCCCAAATCTTTCCTCCTTTCTCTCCCTTAGAATTTCATTGTTATGCCTACAAATATCACCTGGTGACACTAGGTCAAGAATTCATGAAAGACCAGTATAGTCTGGCAACTGCAGGACCGAGCCTTTCCATCACTGTCTGGACCACACGGTGTCCCCAGCCCTCATACCAGCAGATCCATCCATCATCTGTCCCCGGCACTATGAAGTCAAAACCCTGGTGTCATCCCTCACTATTACTCTTAAGAGACCCCGACTCTTCAAAGCCCAGCTCAATGCCTGACCTCCAGGAAACCTTCCCTGATCCTGCAAGCTAGCAGACTGGATCCTTCGCTCTTTTGCCTGGGATTCCAGGAGTGTGCATTTGTGTCCTGTATCTCCCACAAGATGCTCAGTTCCCAAAAGGCAAGCTCCAGGTGAAAGTCAACTTTCTGGTCCCTCAGCACCCAGCCTAGCACCTAATGCACACTTGTTGAGTAGGAAGCAAGACAAATACAAAAATAATCTTGATAATCAACAAATCTTGTTGATTGTCCCTTCACAATGCCCTTTATGATTGGTTACTCCTCCCAGGCTAGCCTGCGCTCACCTGGATTACAGTAGTCTCCCATAATTCCCATTATTCGTGGGGAGATACATTCCAAGACCCCCAGTAGATGCCTGAAACCGTGGATAGTATCAAACCCTATGTTTTTTTCCTATTCATACATACATTTTCACTTGAAGCACTGTATGGCTTCTGTTTGGCATACCCAAATGTCCAGCATCACCGCTTTTGCACTTTGGGGCCATCATTAAGTAAAATAAATGTTCCTTGAACACAAGCACTGCAGTACCGACACCGTGACAGTGGATCTGATAACCCAGGTGGCTACTCAGTAACTAATGGGGGGAGAGTGTCTGCAGCGTGAATGTGCTGGACAAAGGGATGATTCATGTCCTGGGTGGAATTTCATCACACTACTCAGAACAGCATGCAATTTAAAATGTATGCAATTTAAAATGTAGTCTGGCATTTTCCATTTAATATTTTCATACTGTGATAGAAGATAGGTAACTAAAACTGCAGAAAGTGACACCATGGAGAAGGGGGGCTACTGCATTGCCACAGACTCCAAGTCCCTGACGTGTAGACGACTCCTCCTACCAACGAAGGCGGCTCACTCCTGCCCCCAGAAAAGCTTCTGTAAGTGATTGAGTTTCTCAGTAGCTAGATACTTTTTTTCTGTTGGTCCAAGAACATAATAGAGGAGATACCCTTATTTATCTCACTAACTGATACCCAGGAACATAGACCCCCGCCCAATGGCTGCCATGGAATGTGTATCGTGCAACAAAGCCACATCCCACAAAACTACCCGGCAAGTGGGGCCAAGTTACACAGACCTTCTGAACAACCTTAAGCTCTTATTTCATCCTCTAGTTTCACTCCATTAGCTGATGTATGTGATGACAGTCTCTGAGCCTAAGGATGGCTTTTCCCAAAGTTTCTTCTCTTGTTCCCAGTCTGACTCCATCTTAGATGGCAGTTTCCCAGATGAAGACAGTCCCAATCTGTGACTGCACACCTCAATTCGGAGGGCACCTGATAAGTCCCAGACTCCTACAGTCTTGCTGTTTGTGCTAAATTCAGGTTGTTTTCTTGAGCATAGCACATGTTGTGGAGAATTGGCCTTCAGCAGGACCATACACCTGCCCTCCTGTACCCACAGCATCTGCTCTGATCCCTTCTTCAGGTGCTCAGCCCACTGAACTGAGTGAGGCTCTCAGTCGGCTCTCACCCTCACGTACGCACCCCTCCTAGCACTTGACCTGACCTCTAGCTTGCCTCTGAACATCAGGACCCTGGGCGCCCTGCCCTCCCCTCCTTTCCTCTCACGCTTTCTTATGTCCTCACTACCCACCCACCCAGGTTCACCATCTGCTCCTTCTCAGCATCCCCAGGAACCCACTGCACCACTGTTGTTCCCCATCCCCCATGTGTACTCTGTTCATCTCCACAGACTCCTGCAGCCCCGGGAACACCTGCCCTATCAGTGCCCTTGACCCCTATTGCCTCTCTCTTCCTCCTCCTTGACTTCAAAGGAGAATCATCCACTCCAGATCTCTTTATTTCAATACAATTCATTTGCCTCTCAGTCCCCGAAGGTCTGCCTTCTGACCCTGTCACTTCCCGGAAACTGCTCTCCCGGAAGTCCCCTGGGTCATCCCAACTCCAGATATAAGTGTTTGCTATTTCCTGGCTCTGTCTGGGCCTTTACAAACAGTATCAGCCCATATACTCTCCTATCTTGAAACATGGATCCTC
This sequence comes from Macrotus californicus, assembly GCA_007922815.1. Taxonomy (NCBI): domain Eukaryota; kingdom Metazoa; phylum Chordata; class Mammalia; order Chiroptera; family Phyllostomidae; genus Macrotus; species Macrotus californicus. The sequence continues at coordinate 445,114 of VMDR010000083.1, read as the reverse complement.
CTCACCTTCCGAGGGCCAGTTCTCCCAGGAAAGCTTCCCCATGGCGGCCTTTCCTGTAGCACTTCCCCATCCCACTCTCCTCCAGGAGATCAAATATGTCCACCTTGCACATTGACAAATATCTATTTCCTTCTTCAGTGGCAAAGGTTGCTTTTCATTTAGTTTTACCCCACACAGAGACTAACATGGTACCTGCCACCTAACAGGAATTCAACTCCTAGATACTGTTGGGTGAACAATCTGCCTGTTTGTTTCCTGAGAACATAATGAAATAGGTTGGAAAAAAAAAGAACTGAGCAGTTTGCTTCAGCCAGTCATAAATCTCCAAATTCAGAAACTTGCGTTAATTAGAGTAAATTTCCTTGGTATAAGCATATTGGCTTTAATTAAAAATTCATCGAGACATCCTGTTGGGGAGCCATATAAAAGATAAGCATGGTGAAGCAATTTGTCTAAGAAACGAAAAAGTTTGCAGTTTGACCTAGCATGCCACTATTACTTTGGGGTTGAACTCATTACCGCAGATGATAAATTGCAACTTGATGAGTGGGAAAGGAATCAGGTTTCAGCAGGAAATTCTTTAAGATTGGTGGATATTTAAAGTAGCCCATGACCAAACAGATTTTGTGCATAATGCAGAGAGCATCATCTTTTTCTGTTAAATGGGTCTTAAGGTGATGAACAATTTTTTAACATAAGCAAACTCCATCAGGGTAAATGCCCCATCACCTTGGGCAAACGAGACTGGCCCTCTACAAAGCTGGGTGAACTACACTTATCTTCTCCTTGTTTTCTGCTGCCTGGAGAGTCGGCAGCATTTAAGGAGCCAGCCAGTCTGATGACTCAGCTCATAAAACAATGTGTGGCCACAAAGATGGTGTTTATTCCGGAGCATTCTGGAGGCTCTTGCTACTGAGGTCGGCAAGCAGTAGGCAAGCGACACATGCTGCTCATTCTCCCAAGAGTTTCTGGCCTCGGAGCCAGAGCAGCACTCATTTCCCTCCCCCCGCCCCCCCCCCCCCCCCCCCCCCCCCCCCCCCCCCCCGCAGTTGACCTCATCTGACGCTCTGTCCAAGCAGCATAATGGGAAAACCAGAGAAATGCAGTGGGAACAGAGGCAGGTCCAGGTGAAGTGCAGGGGATAGGGGTGACACTCTGCCTCCTCTGGGTCAGGAGCTGCCTGCAGCTAGAGCTCATGCCCATGTGCAGTCCAGGACAGGTGGAGAGGCGGTTCCCAACTCATCTCCACCCTGCCGGGTTCCCCTAGGAGTGGGTCTGCTCTGGTTAATAAAGCATTACAGAGCTAATTTTCTTCGTGGCGGAGAGACACCCAAGCTAGTCTCACTTCACCACCACTCCTTATGCTCCCCCAAAGCAACAACTTTTAGGAAACCTACTCTCGGGAGGCAACATTGGAACAAAGACCGACCAGAGTAGGTTAACCCAGAGATGGCTGACAATGTCCTGGTCCTTTCAAAAGAAGAGACCTAAGTGACTAAGAGGATATTGTTAGTATTTTCCTTTAAATTTTTTTTGCATCTGAATATCTCCGCAGTGGGGAGAGGCTAGGGAAGAGTGTGAAAAAGGGACAGATTAAGCTGTGCAATATTTCATGATTTTCCCTAAAATGACAAACATGAGCCATCTGTTCCTATTTTATCAACCCATTCAAAATACTAAAATGCAAGTTCTTTGCAGTTAGCCAGGGCCTTTCAAATGAGAAATGACCAAAGCTTCCCTGATTTCAACCTCTGGAGACTGAAGTGGCACTTCCAGATGGCCCATAGCTATCAAGCCCCAGGGTGAGGAACACCCCGGATGTGCCACAGGCTCCTTGGTGCATCCTCCCTACCTATTCAAGACTCTCTGAGCTGCCTGGAGTCACTGCCATGCCAGATTCCTTTTGGCATCCTCAGTGCCTAGCACACAGGAACTGACACGTAGCAGGTGCTCAGTAAATATTGCTTGAATGAGTAAGTTTTTCCCAGAAATGTATACCTTTGTTCCAATGCAGTTTTTGTTGGTTTGTTGTTTGTTTCTGTCTAGGAAAATGGGAGGAGATAGAATTAATAAATAAAGTTTTAAAAAGAATAAAACCAGATCCTCCTGGCAGGAAGGGCAAGTAGATAGAAACTTGGCATTACTTTGTTCTCCTTTCCCTTTGGAGAAAATAACCGTGCCCTTGAATTTCTGCAATAAGTCACTAAGGAGGAATTGAAATTAAAAACCTTGGAGGGTAATTAGCAACAAAGTGTTCTAATGTCAAGAAGTGAATTTTATGGGACCATATTTATCATATTAATTGGGCCTCTGCGTGGCCAAACGGTGAAATTATTGCTCCAATACAAATAGGCCCAAAAGAGGAAAACAGCCCAAAATAGCACAGATATTGCAATTCAGGACAGAGGTAATTTCTCTACACATAAAAAGCAACCGATTGCGATGCCTTCACCAATGCACTTGAGTGCGACGCAAGCCTGTTGTGCCTAGTGCCACCTACCCTCTCTCTGAGCTGCTCTGGGCCTGGGGCCTGAAAGGGAACAGAGACTGTCCCCGCCACCTCACATGCTTTCCACCTCGAAGTGTGGAGAATTGTAACCAATCGTTCACCACGTATTTATTGAACACTTATTATGGACCAGGTCCAGAGCAGAAAATGTTCATAGTCTTTCCTATCACAGAGCTTACCATCTAACTGGGGGGAGCGGGATGGCAGGGAAGAGACATTGAACCAGTTATCACCCAAACAAATCTCTAATTAAAGACATGAGTACGAGGACAGAAGAATATAGTGTACAAAGGGAGTATTCACCAAGGGGCCTGACCTAGTTTGGTAAGTCAGGGAAGACTTCTTGGAGGAAACAATGTTTAAACTGGAACCTGAAAATGCAGATGAATCAGCTAAGTAAGGGAGAGGAAGTGCTCTGGGCAGAGGGAGCAGCATTTGGGGAGGTAGGTCTGGTGAGGAGGGAGCTTGATATATCCGAGACACGAAAAGGCCAGTGTGACCAGGATGCGACAAGGGAGCAAGCAAGTAAGTGGACAGTGGGAAGAGATGTGGCTGGAATGGGAGGCAGGGCCATGTCTTGGGGCAGCAACCATTGCCAGGCCTTGGGTCAGAAGCAGAGATGGGAGTAATACCAGGCCCTGGGACTGGGCCCTGCAAGCAGATCCTGGGCTTTGTGGGGGAACAACTGAGGCAAAGACCATCCCCTTGAGTTCTGGGCTCGGCCACACCATTGCACATTCTCCAAGCACCCAACTAAGGCTGTGCAGAACCGCTGCTCACCCAGGAGCACTCCAGACTTCCCCTCTCTGAGCCAATCCCTCCTTGATTCTCAAGATGGCACAGCTAGGCACAAGCTGTACCCTCATCTCCCAGGCTGGGAGGGGGAGAGCACTTACCTCCTGACAGAGCAAACTCTCCAGAGCCTAGAGGGGTCTGGGCCCCACTGCTCCAACTGCTACCTCAGCATCTTGCTTGTGACCCACAGCCCTGCCCAGGTTAAGGGTCTCGGGAAAGAGTAGCACCAACCATGCCAAGAAGCAACTGGCCCTGAAATTGATCAGGGACCACTGCTCATCTCCTCCCTGAGAAACTGTCAGTAGAGGATATAAAACCAAATTCTTTACCTTAGATGTGCACTCAGAACATGCAGGACCCTGACTTGGGAGGCTAGGGCCATGACTCACTCTGTTACCACTGAGGAAGAGTAACGCTAGAAAGTGGGGAATATTTTGTTCTCCACTCAGCACTGAGAGGGACGGATCAGAATGTGTAACGTGCAGTCATGAATTATGGAATGACTGGGGACGTCATCTTGGTCCAGAAACCTGTCATGCCAGGAGTCATGGTGATTTTTCATGAAAACTTGATACCAGGTGGTCCTTGTTGAAACCTCAACCCCAACCTGTCTGTCTGGGCTACTGCCAGCCCCTGGACTTTTTCAAGCTTTATGTGACCCAGCAACAGCGAATAGAGCTTGAGGTCTCTGGGTTCATATCCAGCTCCGGACACCTCCCAGCTGGGTGACCCCAAGCAAGTAGCTTAACCTCTCTGACTGTAGTTTTCTCTTCTGATGAGGGGGAATAATAACAGTCTCTACCAGGGACGCTTGTGAGGGTGATGCCTGTGACGCTCAACACAGTGTGGGCAGGGGGCAAACACTCACTCCATGCTGGAACGCCGCACCCCGTCCTCCCACTCAGAGTGCTCCCCAGAAATGCTGGGTCTCCTTGCATTGGGGAACTGGGCTGATTTGGTCACCCCACCCAGCTGAGCTGGCCTCCCGTGTCCACCTCTCACCATCCGGCACTTTGCTCAGCACCAGCCCCTTCTCTTTGTCCAACACCAAAAGGTATTGATTTTCCTGAGCTATTTTTACAATTCCTTGGGAACCGCATATGCTATTGGTTCTCCTCCGGGACCACTATGTCCCCTGCTCATGGCCAGTTTTCCTAGAGCCACGGGGCCTTCAGCTGCCAAGGCTTGGCTCTGTTTCATTTTGCCCCGGTTTAAAGGTCAACCATGAATCTCCCCCCATTATTGTACTGTCTTGTCACACAGACTCTCTCTGTTTCATGCATTAGTCACAGTCTTGCTATCAAATTAAATATTCCTCGGTGGTTATTTTTAGAGAAATCTTTTTCTAACTCTGCATGGCGCAGTGATGTGTGTGCACCCACAGTTCTGGAATCTAGGCATTATCGGGCGGGCTCCAAGTTGTGTGAGGGCTCAGATTCCTCTAAAAAACAGCGGCCAGTGGGCAGTGGATTTGTGGCCCGGCTCCCTCCACGGAATCCCCTGCCCAGACAAAAACCACTAATACCCCAAGCCTTTGAGAATCTGATCATTCATCAGTGAGTCCACTGAAGGACCACAGGAAGCCCTTGGCAAAATCGGGAGTTAAGCAAAGCATGCTCATGCCATCTCAACCGCTTGTTCCACTCGTTTCTCAGTCTTAGTATTGGGTTGGCCAAAATGTTCACTTAGTTTTTTTGGCAAAATGAAAGACACATTTTTCATTTTCACCAATAACTTTATTGATCTGGATATTTTGAGTATGTTGGATCTCTCCCACTTACTGGCTTCTAGTGGGTAGAGGCCAGGGGTGCTGCTAAACATCTTCCAATGCATAAGACAGCCCCACAGCAAAGAATTATTTGGCCAAAATGTCAATAGTACCAAGAAACTCTGAGAACCACTTTTGACATGTTCCATCAGTCTCAGCATCTCAGCATCTTCTCCACACACTGCACAAACCTTTTTTTGCATTTCAGTTGCATTTTTACCTTTCTTGAAATCATAAAGCATAATAGATAAAATGTTTCGTACTTTCATTTTCAATAGTAAAATGGCTGCACAAAAATTCACCAATTTTGGGGGGGTGTTTTTACAGGCACACTGATATGACAGCTGTCACAATACAGTCTAACAAAATTGTTTCAAATGAAGTTAAAGACAGGTAAGCACTATTAGAGCCATTGTATGGAAAAAACTAAACAAACTTTTTGGCCAACCTAGTACAAGGGCACCAAGCGTAATGTGCCCCATGCCCTGCACTCCACAGAAACTTGCGTTCAGGAAAGGGCCTGTGACCCTCCTGATTGAGGCCTGAATGAATGACAGTGCTCACATCCCTGCTCACTCCCAGGGTAGCCACGCGCTCAGGCCAGCCTCGATAGAGAAGGGAGTCCTCAGAACAGAACTGCAGATGTGTGCATGAAGGGGGAGGGGCTTGCTAAGAGCAAGTCCTCTCCACCCACTGGAAGGGAGTTTAAGAAAGCTGTGCATACCTTACTTAGACTTAAGGAGCCCATAGTGGAGTTGAAGCAAAAAAAAAACACACAGAAAGGGACTAGATAAGAATTCCAGACAGGATTCAGCACTTCTCCCTGCAGAGTGGACTATAGAGGCAGGTCTGGGTTTCTCACTCCTAACATTCCCTTCCATGTCCACTGGCTGTGATGCCCTGGGCCTCACTTACCCAGAGCAAGTAAGACTTGGTGGTGGGCTGGGAGGGTCGTTGTCAGCCTGATTCTGACTCAGTTCACAGGTCCATGTGGCCTCACACTAAACTGTTTCCTCCCCTGAGCCTTCATCAGTGAAGAAGGTGATGCTTTGGCCTCTATCTGGGTTTTTATATCTCCATTTGCTGTGACATTGGATGGATGAAAGGGGACCACCTCTGGAGAGAGCACCTGTAGACTGTCGATGCTATGGACGTTCAGAGGCAGGGAGGCCAAGTGGACTGGAGATCCAGGAAGGCTTCACTGAGGAGGCAAGTCCTCAAAGGATGAGCCTGGTTGAACATGGCTCAGGAGGAAAGGGGGCACTCTGGTGGGGGGCTCCTGAACCAAGGCACAGAGAGAAGTAGAGACAAGCAAGAAGAAGCCACGAGGCCAGTGTGGCCAGAGCCCAGGATTTCCTTGGAAGAGGTGGCAGGTGGATAAAGACAGATGACAGAGAATTCCTAGCAGTCAATAGAGATTAGATTGTCCAGTTGGTCAAAGCATGCTACTCAAAGGCTTGCCGGGTCTAGGAGAAGTGACTGGGGGCAAAGTCAATGACAGCTTAGAGGACAATCCACGGGGCAGGCTAGAGGCTGCTGTGACCGGTCCACAGTTCCCTACTGTCAGGATGTGGATCTGGCCTGGGGAAGTGGCACTAAAAACTGGTTAGGAGGGACCACGTAAAGCCTTCTGGAAGAAGAATATGCCCATGGAAACTGGCTGGCAGGGGAATGGGAGACAGTCCAGGATGACACAGAGGTTGACCTTGGATCACAGCAGGGGGTGAGCACGCCAGGCAGGCCCTGGTGAGCCAGTAGGAGAGCCTACCGGGAAAGTTACCAGTGTGAGTCACTGATAGGATCTGCTCTTTCCCATGAGAGGACATAGAACCAGAAAAGGAACAAATGGGAAAATGAGCATCTTCTCTAACCATCAAAGAAAGACAAATTGAAGCTACAATGAGACCCCCTTCTTTGGCCTATCAAATAAAAAAGAAAATGTAAATGACAGTGTACAGGCAGTTAGGAATATGAGAATGGGTTGCCTCATGTAGTGTTTCTCAGTTGGGGTGGGCCTAGTTGACCCCTGCCCAAGCAATATGGCAAGTGGATATCACGAACCCCCAAAACATTCGTTCTCTGAAAATGGACAGAGGAAAAGCTCCATCCACACAGATATCCATAAAATATTTTCTATAAATATTGGCAGTAACCCAAATATCACTAAGGAATAAATTAATCGAACGTGAGGCATTGCCGCATGCCATTTTATGCCACCAATAAGAACAATGAAAGCCGTATATCAACATGGAGAACGTCTATTATGTAACAGTCAGTGAAAAATAATCAGGCCCAAAACTCTGTTCACAGCACAGTTAAAATTATGCAAGAACAGTTGCATGTAGAAACAAACCAGAGTAAAATATACCAAGAAAAGCTTTCCCTCTTTTTTGCAATTTCCCAAAGAGTATGCGTGGCTTTCATGACAAATTTACAGAAAGCAGTGCAGCTTTTTCAGGAAAATAACACACGTGGGCAGGGCGTGCAGCTGGGCAGCTCTGCACCCCGCTGCCCTGCACGCTGGAGGCCACCCTCCCACCCCTCCCGGTGATGAGCACGGAAGATTTCTAGAAGCTGGGGCCCTGTGACAGAGAGCCAGGGACAGCACTGAGAGTGGTTCTTACGTCTGCTTCTTCCTCTCCTGTCTCCCCAGCCCGTCTTGTCCACACATCCACCCTGGCTGGCCCAGGTGCTGACTTCCAGGGCACAGGGCCCGTTTTTCCCTTTTCCCATGGCCAGTGAGGGCTCTGGTCTCTGGGCAGAGTCTAGGGCTCCTCAGGGCTCCTCCCTGGCTGTGTGCAGAGAGGCCGCCACGCCCCTCCACTGGCTTTCCACCTCCACATCCATATCTACAACTCCCACCTCTGCAGCTGGGCTTCCAGCCCTGTCACTTCACTGAAGTGCAAAGGTCATCTGAGATGGAAAAGCTGATGGTCATTTCTCTGTCCTTGTCCTACTCTGCCTGCTTAGTGACATCCCATAGAGTGACCATCCCTTCCTTGAAACTCTTGCTTCAATAGACTTCCAAAAAAAGATACTCTTTTGGTTTTCCTCCAGCCTCAACTCTCCCCTCTCAGTCTACGTTCCTGGCTCCTTCGTGTCCCTAAGCTCTGCCCCAGGATTAAGTCTCCTTTTCACCCCCCTCCACTTCCTCTTCCTTCTGAACTGGTCTTGTGGCTCTGGATTCCATCTCCATCGTGATGTCTCCCAAACTCTGGGCCTCAAGCTCCATCCCTCTGGCTGCCTTCATGACACCTAGAACATCTATCTAATAGCATCTTGAAAAGAAAGTGGCCTCCCTTCCAAAGTTTCCTCATCTCGAGAGACAGTACCTCCATCTCCCTAGCAGCTCAAGGCGGTATCTGACAGACACCCCTGGTGCTGCTCTCCTTCCCCTACCTCCATTCCCCGGTGAGTTCTATGACTCCGACTCTAACTATATCCCAGATCTCCCATCATTCTGGGCCAAACCACCTCCCCCTCTCACGGGGAGTGCTGGTCTCCCTGCTTCCGCTTCTGTCCCTGCAGTTCTTCCCAGGCAGCCAGAGGAATTGTCTAAAAGTGTAAACCCCAACATGTCATTCCCCCATTTGAAAGAATGGCCTTCCAAGAAACAAAACTTCAGCTACTTTCTCTGTCTTGCTCTGCTGTTGCCACTGCCCTTCTATGTGGTATTAGGAGTCCCAGCCAGGGAACAGGCAAGAAAAAAAAGGCATAAAGACTGGAAAGTGACTCCCGGCCAAGATGGACGCATAGGTAGACACACTGTGCTTCCTCACACAACCAAAAGGACAACAACAAATTTAAAAACAAAAAACAACCAAAACTGACAGAAAGTCGAACTGTATGGAAGTCCGACAACCAAGGAGTTAAAGAAGAAACATTCATCCAGACCGGTAGGAGGGGCGGAGCTGGGCAGCCGGATAGAGAGGACTCATGGCAAGGTGGCAGCCAGCGGACCGGGTGGTCCCACACCCACGTGCAGATAAACTGGGAGGAAGAACTGGGGAGCGAGACAGACCAGCTCGGGGAAATAAAGCCTCAAACCTCTGACTGAAAACACCTGTGGGGGTTGAGGCGGCGGCAGCAGCGGGAGAAACTCCCAGCCTCATAGGAGAGCTCGTTGGAGAGACCCACAGGGTCCTAGAATGCACACAAGCCCACCCACCTGGGAATCAGCACCAGAAGGGCCCAATTTGACTATGAGTAGTGGGGGAAGTGACTGAAAACCGGCAAAGCTGAGTAAGCGGCACTGCTCCCTCTCGGACCCCTCCCCCACATACAGCGTCACAACGCAGTGAGGTGGGTTGCCCTGCCCTGGTGAACACCTAAGGCTCTGCCCCTTTCTACATAACAGGTGCACCAAGACAAAAGAAATGGCCCAAATGAAAGAACAGATCAAAGCTCCAGAAAAAATACAACTAAGCGAAGAAGAGACAGCCAACCTATCAGATGCACAGTTTAAAACACTGGTAATCAGGATTCTCACAGAATTGGTTGAGTATGGTCGCAAATTAGATGAACAAATGAAGGCTATGCTAAATGAAATAAAGGAAAATGTACAGGAAACCAACAGTGATGGGAAGGAAACCGGGACTCAAATCAATGGTGGACCAGAAGGAAGAGAGAAACATTCAAGCAGAACACAAAGAAGAAACAAGAATTCAAAAAATGAGGAGAGGCTTAGGAACCTCCAGGATGTCTTGAAACGTTCCAACATCCGAATCATAGGGGTGCCAGAAGGAGAAGAGGAACAGAAAGAAATTGAAAACTTATTTGAACAAATAATGAAGGAGAACTTCCCCAATCTGGCAAAGGAAATAGACTTCCAGGGAGTCCAGGAAGCTCAGAGAGTCCCAAAGAAATTGGACTCAAGGAGGAACATACCTAGGCACATCATAATTACATTACCCAAGATGAAAGATAAAGAGAGAATCTTAAAAGCAGCAAGAGAAAAGGAGACAGTAATTACAAAGGCATGCCCATAAGACTGTCAGCTGATTTCTCAAAAGAAACCTTGCAGGCAAAAAGGGACTGGCAAGAAGTATTCCAAGTCATGAAAGGCAAGGACCTACATCCAAAATTACTCTATCCAGCAAAACTATCATTTAGAATGGAAGGGCAGAGAAAGTGCTTCCCAGATAAGGTCAAGTTCAAGGAGTTCATCATCACCAAACCCTTAGTATATGAAATGTTAAAGGGACTTATCAAAGAAAAAGAAGATAAAAAATAGGAACAGTAAAATGACAACAAACTCACAGTTATTAACAACCGAACCTAAAACAAAAACAAAAACAAAAACAAACTAAGCAAACAATTATGACAGGAACAGAATCACAGAAATGGAGATCACAGGGAGGGTTATCATCAGGGGAGTGGGTGGGGGGAGAGGGGGAAAAGGTCCAGGGAATAAGAAGCATAAATGGTAGGTAGAAGATCGACAGGGGGAGGTTAAGAATAATATAGGAAATGTAGAAGCCAAAGAACTTATATATATATGACCCATGAACATGAACTAAACAGGGGGAATGAGGGTGGGAGGGGCTGTGCAGGGTGGAGGGGAGTAAAGGGGGGAAAATGGGACACCTGTAATAGCATAATCAATAAAATATATTTTTAAAAAAGAGACTAGAAAGGAAGAAGTGAAGCTGTCTTTGGTCACAGATAATATTATTCTGAATGTAGAAAACTGCTGAAACTAATAAGTTTAGCAATGCCACAGAATACAAAATTAATACATAAAAATCTATTTTCATAAACTAGTCATAAACTATGGGGAAATTTTTTTAATTTAAAATTCTACTTGCAATATATTCAAAAAGTAAAAATACTAGCAATTAATGTAATGTAAGATGTACAAGACTACAAAATACTGCTGAGAAAATTTAAAGAAGACCTAAATAAATAGAAATCTATGCCATGTTGCTATAACTGGTGTGGCTCAGTGGGTTGAGTGTCATCCCACAAACTGAAAGATCACCAGTTCGATTCCCCGGTGAGTTGGGGCACAGGCCCAGGTTGCAGGCCAGGTCCCCGACTGGGGGCATGCGAGAGGCAACTGATCGATGTGTCTCTTGCACATCAGTGTTTCTCTCCCATTCTCACTCCTTTCCGCTCTCTCTAAAAATAAGTAATTTTTAAAAAATCCAACCCTGGAGAGCAGGAAATTGTGCTCAGGGAAAGTGTGCTCAGGGAGATGGACCAAGAGTGCCAGGGCCAAGGCTGGAACAGGGGCTGAAGCCTTTCCCTCCTGGGGCCTAGAATAGGGCAGTACCCTCAGGGTTTGTCTTGTGCTTGGGAGGTAGTAGCTGGCCCTCATCAAATCTGACACTTTCTCACCACTGTCCACGGGTCCTGGGGGCAGGGGGTAGGAGACTAACTCTCCAACACCCGAGGCCTGATGGGTGATTCAAGTTCAGGAACACATGGGTAACCTTTGGAGAAGAGGAATCCATCTCCTGCTCCCTCCACCCAATCTCTCCTTCCTCCAGAATGGTGGTTGGCTTCCCAATACTGTCTTCTGGCTCCGTGAACCCCAAGCTTTTTTTAAACTTGATTCTAGAGAGAGGGGAAGGGAGGGAGAGGAACATCGATGTGTCAGAGAAACAGCAATCGGTTGCCTCTCACATGTGCACCAACTAGGGACCAAATCTGCAAGCCCAGGCATATGCCCTGACCAGGAATCAAACTGGCAACCTTTCGGTTTGCAGGACGACGTCCAACCAGTTGGGCCACACTGGTGAGGGCTCTAAGCTTTTGACCATTAGAAAGTCTTCTGGGTAAGTGGCAGACCACCCTCAGCGTCTGCACTGCATAGGCCTTGGCAGGGCATAGGTCTTCCCAGCCCCAGGGCCTTTGCACTTGCCATTCCCTCTGCCCGGGATGCCCTTCCTCCCGCTCTTCTTATAGTCAACTTCTTGTCATTCATCCTCTGCAGAGTGTGCCCTTCTCAGAAACCTTCTAAGGCCCTCCTGTCCCTGTAACCCCACTTTGGCTATGGGTTCTGTCATTACAGAAGGACTCCCATCTGTTTGGCTTGCCCCAACCAATAGCCCAGGGAGGCTTGTCCCAGTAGATGCTCTGAGCAAACTCATGCCCTCATCCTGTGCAGTGAGCAGCCCTGTGCCTCAGGTTCCTGGATCCCTTCATGACCCTGTGAGGACGGACTGGCTCTCTGGACCTGCCTGGATGCCATTACACAGAGCCTACTCTGCCTCACCTGTCTTCCCTGGTAGCCCTGGCCAGCTTCAATGCATGGACCACTAGAGCCTGGCCTGCTAGGGGCTTTCAAAGAGAGAGAGACCTCAAGGGCAGTGGGCAGCTCAATCAGACAGGGGCTCTGACTCCAGCTAGGATACCCTTTCCCAAGTCTTTGTCTATCCAAATTGGGCTTGCCCTTCAAATTCATAGGTCACCACCTCTGGGAAGCCATCTATGATTGTCCCCAGTCAAAAGTAGCATTCTTTCCTCTGATCTCCTCCAGCAGCGAGGCAGTGGCTAAGAGCCTGGGGCTCAGTTTCTCCATGAGGACCAAGGGAGATGACCCAGGTAAAGCTCCAGTACCATCCTGGCACATAGTAGGCACTCAGTAAACAGCAGCTGTTCATCACGATGTTGTGGCCCCTGTCCCTCTCCACCCAGGCAGGACCACAGCTCCCTCAAACTCTGGCACACAGTAGGCACACATCTACTGAATGCTGACCCGGGTGACCAGCAGGTGGCCCCACACCCCAATTAACCTGCCCTGACCAGCTGCTCTGGGCCCCAGGAAACCCATTCCCTTGAGTCACCCGTCACCTTCTCCTGGTTAGGGGAAGCAGAGAGGGCAGAACTGGCAGAGTCCTAGCAGCTTGGCATGTCACCTATAGCAGACACTTGGGTTGCATTGCTGAGCAAGGCCTTTGGATTTAGCCACCCCCTCCCTTTCTCCACCACAACCCTGCCCACCCTTGTGAAGTTTACTCTCATTTAAGAGATAAGAAAATTGAGGCCCAGCAAAGTATTTGATATGCCTGAGACCGCAGAGCATTCCCACAGGCTATCAACTACCTGGCCCTGATTTATCAATGTCTCATTTTCCTGATGGGGAACCTCAAAAAAAGTGGAATAGCATTGCCCAACATTGCATGCCAACCAAAGTGCAGGTCTCCTGGCTCTAAACAAAATAACCCCATACACAGTGTGGGCGGTGGGCTTCCCAGACCCTTCCCTGCCTGCTGGCCACAGGAGGAAGAAGTTTACCCTGCTGGGTTTGGGGACAGCTGCAAGGATGCACTAGGGATGCAGAGGCTCTGCCCGAGGCAGCCAGATCCGGAGCCCAGGGCCTGGGCCCCTTCCCCATGCCTGCCAGAGAGAGAGCCTCCAGCGGGCCTGGAAACACGGAGACCCTGCAGGGGTTGCGGCAGGCAGCATTGTGAGGCTCAGTTGTGACTACAGTGGAAGGGCTGAAATGAGGGTGGAGAGGGGCTGGCGTGGAATAGCAACGAGCCGGCCACTGGGAACCAGCCAGCACCAGGTTTGCAAGACAGAGGACTCTGCTGTCGACTGGGTCAGGGGGAGGAGCATCACTTAGGAAGAAGCGTCGCACGCACACACGAGCCCTCACACATGTACACATATGAATATGCCTCATGGATTCTTTATTGAAAGCTCCCAGGGAAGTCACATTAGAGCCCATGCAAATGCCTGCGTCTGAACAGGCTGATGTGAACATGTGGCCACTTCTTAGCTCACCTGATACCAGCTGACTGTCAGGGATTTGTTTCCACTTCACAGACAGCCACATTGAAGTCCTAAGAGGGTGACTTGGCCAGGCATCCAGTCTCCAAGCCTTAGTCTGGGAAGGCTGCGCCTGATGCCCGAGATCTAGGGACCATGCTCTGGTCTGGGCTTGCTGCTGGTCCAGCTCCTCGTTAGTTCTTGGAAGTGACCCAGCAGACTGGAGACTAGGGGGCAATCCTTCCATCCTCTCCTCTGCTAATCACCTCTGCTGCATACCCCTCCCCAACTTGGATGCTGAGACTGCTGAAGCTTCAGACTTGCGTGTGAAGGCCGTGCAGGTGGAAGGTGAAGGCCAGCCCCAGGGAGAAGCACAGACAGGCAGAGCTGAGGGGTGCATAGTCCCTGCAGTTCTGCTTAACCCTGTAATTTGTCAGGCACCCTGCCCAGCCACTGGGGTGCATATATCCCTTCTTTGGCTTAAAATGGCCTGTGACACCTCCTCAAGCCATGTCCTTTCCTCACAGACCATCTCAAGCCTGAACTTCGACAGTTATTTGTGTAATATTTTATTCTCCCTCTTGAGTGTGAATTCCCTGAAGTGAGACGCCTGTCCATGGCTCTCATGCTGCCTGCCTCGCACCTAGCTTGGGGTCTCAGGCACAGTGTGTTCTTAGTAGCTAAGCAGGGGTGTCAAAATTATTTTCATGGGGGGCCACATCAGCCTCGCAGTTGCTTTTGAAGGGCCGAATGTAATTTTCGGAATGTATAAATGTAACTACTCCTTAACTAGGGGCAAGGCGTTCGGCACTGCCGCCGGGTAGAAACAAGGTGCTGGGCCGGATAAAACAAGGCGGAGGGCCAGATTTGGTCCACGGGACTGGTGTTTGCCACCTGTGCACTCAGGGAAGGAATCTGTCTGTATCTCTGCAGCTTTGTGACAACTCTACCTACCTTTGCATCTGGCCATCATTTCACTGGACAGAGCCCACGACGAGGGTTGGTCTGAACCACAGCCTCCGTGAGACCTCCCAGAATTCATCTGGGGAGCCAGAGGCCCTTCAGAGGGTGCACCACCCTCTGTGAAGCCTAGGACTGGAACCAAGTCCCATCAGCTACAGCTCTGGAGAGCAGGCCCTTGGGAATGAGACCCCACGGGTGGAGAAAGCCTTACTTTGCGTGGAAAATCCCAGAGGTAACCTTGGGGCTGTATTGCTTCTCCCTCAAGCAACTGCAAGCACTTCTCTCCTTGACGGCTAAGGTTGCTGGGGTGGCAAAAGGGTGCTTGCTGGGCAAGAGCCGTTTTCCGGGCCCCACATGCAGTGGTTCACCTGCATCATCGGCCAGAGCCCCCAGACGACTCCCAGGGTGGGCACTAGCACCCCTACTACACAGTTGAAGAAACTGAGGCAGGAAAGCTGGAGGACTTGTCCCAGGCCGCCAGGCTAGGAAGCAGCACACATCTTGGGAGTGAGCCTGTCCCTGCCTTCCAGCACTCTGCACCTCCCCCACACCCCAGGGGAAGGGAAGCGGAGGAGGGCACGTTGCGCGAAAGCAGAGCCAGGTGAGCTCAGAAATCTAGGGGGTTTCCAGACAGGACCTGGGAGAATATGCCACAGTCAGGGCCCCACCCCTCCCCCCGTCCCGGGCTGCCCCTACGGGCCCCTGCGGGTGGAGGGTGCTCTGTTGCTGGAGTAGTCAAAAGACAGTCTCCAGTGTCCCGCCCCCTCCCCTCCCCAACATTCTCGCTGCCAGATGAAATCTGGCAGCTTCTGAAAATAGCTCAGCGCTGCAGCAGGCACCGTGCCTGCCCTTCAGCAGGCTGGCACACAGCTGGGGGTGGCCACTGTGGGAAGACGCTGGCACACACGGGGCTGGGGGCGTCACTCACATTGCACCGGGCGGCACAGGGCTAGGGACATGGGGCAGCTGCCATCCCTCCGCTCTTCTGACCTTCCCATGCCTGGAGAGGCCACAGTGGCCCTGGAGCCAGCCCGGCACCCTCCCCAGCAGGGGTGAAATCACTAGTGGGTAAGAGCGGCTGCCTTGGGCCACTTTTGTCCACTCGTATAGACAAAGAGAAACCCAGGAACTGGGCAAAAATGCCAAAATGGTGTTTATTAGCAGTATCGTCCTGTGTGAGGTGGTCTCAGGTTTCCCAGCCACTAAAGAGGTGAGGAACCAGGAACTGGAACCAGGCTGGGAGTCAGGCACTTGTCAGCCCCAGTCAGGGGCAGCATAGGGCCGGGTAAGCCTGGACTGGCAAAGAGGAGCGCTCTCCGCTCTGACTCAGGCCAGGCGCAGACTTTCAAAGCACCACTCAGCAGCCCTCTACTGCCTCGGGTCTGATCTGGAGCATAAAAAGAGACCCCTGATTAAGAGGGAGCCTCTTGGCCCTGCCCCCAGCCATCCCCTCTCACAGCAGTACCCACGAGTCCACCAAGGCAGGGTGGAGAATGAACCATTACAGAGAGGGGCTCTTCTGCCTGGGACCCCATGGCAGGTGGGGGCAGAGAAACTATACTGGTTTAAGTCACAGTGACATTTTCCAAAATAGAAAATTATTAAAAATACCTCCCACCCTCAGCTGAGATGAGAGGCCACTCTTTGGGTGGGGCTAGCAACGGGAGGGCAGGCCCGGGGAGTGCAGAGGAGGAGCTCCCAGGGTGGGTGGGTCCTGTGGGATGAGGTGGCCACAAGACAGGGCTGGACCACCCAGGCAGGCAGGCAGACTGACCCTGTGGCCTCTGGGAGACCAAAGGCCTGAGCCTGAGAGGGGCAAGCAGGAGGAGAAAGACCAGCCTCCCCGGAAGGCAAAGGCAGACAGACCCTCAATTGCCCTTTCTCCCTCCCTTGCTCACTCACTCAGCATTCACAGACAGCAACTCAGTCCCTGGTCACCATGGCAACCAATGGCCCGCTGCCTTTCCCAAGGCCAGGCCCATCAGCCTACACCACAGGGGGGTGTCTTCACGGAAGGAGGGAAGCCCAGCCACAACCACAGGTGGCCTACAAGTCCAAGGCCACACTCAGGTCAGGACACAGCCAGGGCTCTCAGGCCACTCTGGGCGAAGGCACTGCAGATTCAGCAGGCAGCTCCCTAACCCCAGGCACTGCCCTTCTCTAAGACTTGAGCCTGAACTGGGGCTCTGAAGGAGGCTTGGGGTCACGGTTCCCCATCCTGAAGTTATAAGTGACAAATTAAAACACAACAAAATAGGTTTTGTTTAAAAAAAGTAGTCCTGGGCCCTCGGGGGCAGAGCCTTAGCCCACTGCAGTCTGTGCCCCAGGCGCAGAGGCCGGCTTTCCCAGACCGCGGGCTACTGGTTGTTGCAGCCCTGCGAGGCCGAGGAGCCGCCTGCCTGCTTCTTCCTCCGCTTGTTGAGGAGCCGGTTGTTGGAGGCCTTCAGGTCCTTGATCTTCACCTGGTCGTAGTCCACTCGCATGGTGGCCAGGGCGCTGGTCATCTCCTCCTGGGGGCAGATGTCAGGATGTGGGGACCTTGACAGCCATCAACCTCCCGCCTGGGCAGCCCCTTCATAACATCAGTGACAGCAATGGCCACCTTTGCAGCCCAAGTACCCACTGTGTGCCCAGCACTGGCCTGCCCATCCGCACCACACAACCCTCTGTGGTAGGCACCGTGCTGATACGCTAAGGCACAGGAAGTGCCTTAATGACTCCCTGGGACCACACCAGGGTAACCAGGACCTGGACCTGGAGCAGTGTCACCTACCCAGAACGACAAGGCCCGCAGGGGGCGTTATCTTACTGGGTGCACAGGGCACTGGAGCCTGAAGATTGAGCCCCAGGAGCCTTGGGGCTCACAGCTGCTGCCCCACACACTCAAACCTAGCCTCTGCTAAGTCTGAAACCAGGCTGAGCCCCTCCCAAGTGATTATAAGATGGGTCTGGCCAAAGCTTGGGGCCAAAGGCCATTCATTAAGCCCCTGGCCCAAAGACCCCTGCATTGAAGGAGTGAGCCAGGAGTGCCACCCTGAGGGGGAAGGGCAGCTCAAGGCTCCACATGCCACGGTGGGCCCCCTGGTGCCGTCAGAGACACCCTGTGCACCAGGCATGGGGCAGGAGGTAAAGACCCAGACTCTGGCTAGCCACCATCCTGGAGTCCCGTTTTCCAAAGCCCTGGAACCTGCAGGGAAACTGAGGCTGAGTCCACCCACCTTAACATCGTCCCAGTGGTCCTTGTCCTCCTGCAGCACTCGGGCTGTGTGCAGCGGCGTCTGCGGCACCACCATGGATTGCTGCAAGGAGCCCCGAGCCCACGGGTTGGAACCTGCACGCACCTGGGAGTGCGCTGGCTCCCTCCCGTCACCCCTTCATCTGGTCTCTGATGGGGAAACCGAGGCTCAGGGAGGTGAAGGAGCCTGACTGGCGCAGTGGCAAAGTGAAGTTGTAGGTGGGACACCACCACACATCTGTGGCCCGTGCCAAGGCCTCCTGAGCCACCACCTTTCCACCCTTGCCACCCTGCCCGCCACAGGCCCAGGCAGTGCTCACGTTGATCCAGGGGTGGTTCATGAACTGTGCGATGCTCAGCCTCTCCGTGGGGTCCGTCTTCAGCAGCAGGCGGATCAGCTGCTTGGCTGGGGAGAGGGGACATGGTGAGGTGGCGGAGTTTCCCTGGGAGCCAGCCCCACCCCACCGCTGTGCCCCACCCACGGCCCACTCTGCATGAGCTCCCAAGTTCCTAACCCACAGTCAAGGTGAGCTAGTAACTGTTTCTCCTCACAAGCCTGTCAGTGCCGGCGGTCATCTGTCAAGCAGCAATGACTGGCTGACAGGGTAGGCTTGTCTGTAGGCCCCACAGGGGAAATGTGAATGAGGCACAGCAGTTACAGGCAGTGTTGAGGAGGAAATTTTGAGCCTATTTGACAGATAGAGAAACTGAAGTTCAAAAAGGCCTGGCAACTTGCCTAGGGCCACACAGCAGGGATGTAGGGGAGACACTACTAGCACACAGGCCAGTTTGACACCAAAATGGTACCTCCCACAATGAGGGCTGATGGGGTCTGGGGCAGAGCGGTCACTCACCGTCTTCCGACACATCCGACCACTCAGGGTTGGGGAAGCCATACTGGCCGAGGCGGATCCTCCTCTTCATCCCTGGGGAGATGGCCTGGCCCGTGTTGGAGTAGAAGGGCGGGAAGCCGCACAGGCTGGGGCAGGGCAGAGGCCATTTGGCACAGGCACGGGGTAGTGCCAGAGCGGACCCTCCTCCTCCCCTAGGTTCCCACCTGGGGAGACAGGTGGCCAGACACCACCTCTGCCCCCAGCCCCCTGCCCCTGCCCCTGGGCTCTTCCAGCCTCCTGCCCTTTATGGGGAGGCCTTCAGGAAACCTGCAGGCAGGGAATCCCATGACCAGAAGGGAAAGGCAGCCTGCATGAAGAGTGACCTGCTCGGGGCTCAGCAAGGGCGTGTGGCACTGAGGTACATGGGGTGGGGGGGCACACAGGAGGTAGTACTCACAGGATGTACATAATGACACCCAGGGACCACATGTCACACGACTTGTCATACTTCTCTGGACCCAGGACCTCAGGAGCTACCAGAGCAGAGGGCACAGAGGAACTCTCAGTTCCAAGGGTTTCAGAGCCCAGGCGGGAGCCTGAAGCCTAGGCAAGGTGGGAAGCAGGCACCCAGACTGGGGGGCAGGGCAGAGCAAACTGGTGTCTAGCACCTTCTGGGAAGGCAGCATGTGTGTGACATTGGGGGAGGGCAAACGGCGTCCAAGAAAAAATTAACCCACACTGAGGCTGGGCTATGAGGAATGAGAGTCTCCTGGGGCCCGGCTGAGCCTTGGTGAAGGGGTGGAGGGGAGAGGAGGCCACTCTGGGACTTGGTGAGGTCTTGCCATAGGTAAAAGAGCCACCAGCTGTCCTGTATCCTTTGCCCCCTGAACAAACAGGGCAAAGAGGGACTGGAGGCAAGCTGTGGGCTCCACTGCCACCTTGGCTACCATCCCACGGGACTTTGGTCTTCCCAGGAGGGCAGAGAGAGGGGTAGGCCAGAAGGGTTTTCTAAGTTAAAATACAGCAAAATATGTCCTGATGAACACAGTGCCATGGTCTCTGGGGCTTCCTGCCCCTTCAGCAGCTCTCTGGGAAGGCTCAGCTGAGGGTGAGCCCTTGGTGAAGGGGGGCGTTAGTCACCCTGCTCTCAGGCGGGGCACTTTCCGCAGGGCCTTTTCCAGGTCTGGGGCCTGCCCGCTCTCAGGGGAGAGAGGAATTTCAGGAAGCGTGGGCATGGGCACACCCCGGGCCCCATCCACACCCTGGCCCTAAGGGACCCTCTCCCACAAGACAGGTGGCTGGTGCCCTGTGTCCCTCTCACGTAGGAGAAAAGGCCTGCCTCCTTTCTGAACACAAATCCCAGGAAGGTAAGAACAGAAGAAGGAGAAGAACGACCACAGCTGGGCTCCGCCCAGAGCTGGTGGTAGCCTTTCATCACGTGTATATTTAGAGCTGCTGTGATGTCACTCTGCTCACAGGCCACAGCCAGAATTTCCCTGGATCTATTTTCAAAAGCAGAAGCTGAAGTTTGGGAGGATATGTTTGCAGCCTCGGGACCCGCCGCCCACCACTGCCTCCATGCAGGCAGAATCCCCCTCCCTCCTTACTGCGCTTTAACCCTTTGACTTCTGCAACCCACCGGCTGCCCCACAGCACCGCGGAGTCCAGCGGGGGTAGGGAGGTACACAGCCTGTCCCCAGGACTCACCCACATAATAGGGAGTGTAGCAGGGTGTCTGCAGGGCATTCTGGGTGGTCTCCTTGGCAAAGCCAAAGTCGGTGAGCTTGAGCACCGCATCTTTTTCCTTGGACGTGTAGAGCAGGTTTTCAGGCTGGGCCAGGAAGAGAAAACATCAGTCTGGAGTTGGGCACCAGGTCGGGGCAGAGTCCCAAGGTGACCTTCAGCCACACTTCCTCCTTCTCTCACTCAAATTGATGCAGGAGGAACCAGTCCATCTCCTGAAAAAGACCTGGGCCTGTCTCCAACAATGTGGGCCAAATATAGAAAAGCCCAAGGCGGCTGGGAGGTAATGCCCCCTTCACAGAAGGGAAAACTGAGGCAAGTGCTCAAGGCTGTAAAGAACCAGTGCCACAGAGAGCCCAGGGACAGGAACTTCTGAGCCTGCGCTGGTGATGCTGTCGTGAAATGCTAAGTGAGGGTTCTGGGGGAAGACGGCATGCTCACGAGACAGCACTACCAAGCATAGGTCCCGTACCCAGTGCCCAGTGAGCCAGCGGGGCAGCTCCACCTGAGGACACTCAGCGAGAAGCCCTCCCCCCCACTACTTAGGTCCCAGGAGCTGCCCAGAGACAGTTCTTCCCAGTTGCAGAGCACAGAGGGGATGGAGGGATGAGGGCAGTGGGGAGGTCTTCATGGAGGAGGCAGCCCTGAAGCTGGCTTTTAATGAATGGGTAGGAGCCAGGCCCATGGAGAAGAGCAGGACAGGGCGTTGGCTAAAGGCCCAGAGTGGAGCAACCTTGGACTGGGATAAAAACAGGGAAGCAGGTGTGGCCTGCACAAGGGAACCCCCTCTGCTGAAGGCTTCCCTCCCCTTGGGGAAAAAGGAAGCCAGGGCCCAGACAAAGCCAGGGTTCCGCAGGTGAGTGTGCCATGGCTGCATGTGTATCCAGAACTGTACACTTGGCAGGGCCCAGCCAGAGGAAGGCCCTGATGCTGCAGCTGGCCCTGCAGCTCCTCTGCCCAGTCCTGGGAGGAAGCCAGCCTTCGGAGGCCATTCTCCTGGCCTAGGCAGAGGGCCCAGGACTCGCAGATTTTGCTCCAATGGTGGCTGGCACCTGCATGCATATGCAGGGCTGTCTCAGTTTGCCTTTCTTCGGGCTGAACCTGACGACCTCTAAGACCCTGTCCTTCCCAAAAGAAAACTGGGAGAGTGGAGCAAAGCCCATCCACTGGAAGAGCCAGCAGGCCTAACCTACTGAAACTATGAAACCACGAAGCTACAGCTGGTACTTCACAGAGGCCTCAAAGGTGTGAGGCAGCCCCTGCCTGAGGCCCAGCTCATTGCACGCTCACAAAATTCCTTGCTGAGGGAACAAATGAATGAACGAACCCCGGGGTGGCAACTTCATGGCCTTGGTCAAGACACTTAACTTCTCTCTGAACCTTGGTTTTCTCATCTGTCAAATGGGCATTGGCAGCTAACCTCACAGGCTTAGGTGAGAGTTAAACAAGATGTTTGCCAGGGCCTCCTGGCTTGCAGTAGGCACTCAGCTGTGCTTACGGCTGTTGGCATCATGCTATTTGAAGGAATGGAGGAGACCCATCTGGCCAGAGCAGAATGAGTACGCTGGATGCAGGGGAAAAGAGGCTAAGAGCAGACCAGTGCAGGCCAGGAACCAGAGGCCTTGAAGGGACTGAGCCCCCATCTACTGGGCACCAGGAGCCATGGTGGGGCGTGGACCACACTTCCCTCCCCGGTCCCCCAGCCTGGGTCCTGGAGCCTCACCTTCACGTCTCGGTGGGCGATGTTATGGCTGTGTAGGAACTGGATGGCCGTGCCAATATCGTGCATGATCTCTGCAGCTTCTGCAGACACAGAGGAGGGGGGAGTGATGCCAGTCAGAGGTCAGGAAGCCTGGGCCCCCCCTGCTTCCCCGGGGGGTAGCACAAGATGGGGAAGCACTCCTACAACTCAGGACCCCCACTTCATATGCCTGCCCCAGGCACCCTAATTTCCTCTGGGGATGCTGTCACCCACCTAGACCTCTTCCCTTGGGCCTGGGCTACCTCTCCCCAGCTCAGCTGCTGGTCAGTACCAGAAGCTTTGAGTCCTCCTCCCAAGGCCACAGAGAACCCATCTCTAACAAGGTGTCACAGACCCACGTAACTCCTTGGGGTAGGGACACTCTGTCTCAGCCTCTCTTGTTCAGCTGGGGAGACTGAGGTACAGAGAGGAGCAGGGCCTTGCCCAGCAACACACAGCAACAGTGGGGTCCATCTGAGTCCAACCCCCCACTGACCCAGCTGCGGGCAGTACCTCTCTCAGTGAAGGCCTGGTCGCCACGCTCCTGAATCCTGCTGAACAGCTCCCCACCTTCCATGCTACAAGAAAAGGGGACTGTAAGCAGGGAGAGGGAGGCTTGGTGTCAGCCTGCCCTTGCCCCAAATCGGGGCCCAGGCCCTGCTGCTCTTCCCCTAGGGAGCAGTCCCTGCAGCTCCCTGTGCCTGAAAGGCCTGGAACATGATGGCCTGTCAGCCTGGTTGGACTAAACTCTCAGAACGAAGAAGGGTGGTGTACTTCTAGTGGCACCGTCCCCACCAGGCTGACGCTCAGACAACCCCACCCCCACACAAGTCTCAGTTTCCCCCAAATGAGGGATATCAATTATCACCATGACCATCATTTTCTGAGCACCTACTCTGTGCTGTGCCCTGGGCAAACACTTCGTACATGCTGCTGTGTGACGCTGGGCTGGTCCCTTCACCTCTCTGTGCCTCAGCTTCCTCTTTTGTAAAAGGGGGATGATAACACCAGCCTCACAGAGTTGTGAAGACTGAATCAGCAACACACATGGAGCACTTGGAATGGAGTCAAGTACAGGATGAATGCACATTAAGATCTTCCTCCACATTTTACAAGGGAATTGGAGAGATTCAGAGAGGTTAACAGCTGCCCAAGGTCACACAGCTAGTGGGAGACAGAGCCAGGGTCTGAAACCCAAATCTGACTCCAGAGCTACTGGAGGATACTTTAACCTGTAGGATAAAGTGGATCCCAAATACAGTTGGAGAGGAGCTGGAGGCCCAGACATGGGCCCCAGGATCTGAGGGAGGCTAGGGCTGAGCCACAGAGCTAGTGGGAGGAGCCCTGGGTGGAGGGGGCTGCACGGGGCTGCCAGTGCTGGGTTCCACTTACCCAGCACCCGACGGGACTGTGAGCATGCAAACTCCGGCAGGAAGGAGAGAGCTGAGAGGACTGTGCGTCCCACCTCCCTACCCACATTCAGGTGTGGTGGCCTTCTCTGACAGCTCATCCAGCCCCTCCTCACAGAGCAGAGATCACCTCAGGGAGGCCATCTTCCAGCCCGGTTCCTCCCACTCTGGGAATGGTCTCCTGGGGCAGGGCCTGCAGCTGCCCTTCTGCTACTCCTCAGGGGCTGGGGTCCCTCCTGGGGCTGCTATCTGGACAGAGAGCCCCTGGAAGAATGGCAGGAGCCTGGGGACCAAAGGGGCACCGATGAGGCACAGGTGGGCAGCGTACCACTCCATGACGATGAGGAGACAGCGCTTGCTGTGGTGCATGTTCTCATAGACGTCCAGGATGCGCACGATGTGGGGGCCGCCCGAGGCCTGCCAGTGGTGCTCCACCTCCTGCCGGGCCTTGGGGCTGTCGTACAGGAGCTGGGGGCAGGTCGGCACAGAAGGTCAGGCTCACGGCAGCCACCCAGGTAGTGCCACTGGCCTCGCTTTGCAGGGGAGGATGTGGAGGCTCAGGGAGGCCTGGGGCCTGCCCAAGGCCCCAGCTTATGAAGGACGAAGTGAGGAGCAGAGTCCGGGTCTCCCTCACTTGTGGTCCGATGAGCCTCTGGGCTTGGTGGAGGGCCAGCCTCCGGTAGCTTGGCTGGTGGCTCGGGAGGGCCTTGGGAGGTGGCTGACAGCTTGGAAGGGTTCAGAGGTCAGAGAAGCCCCTCCTCCCTTCCCAGGGCAGCAAGTGAAAAGGAAATTGAACGGGTTTTGAAGTACACTCACACAATAGCTGTGGGACTCCAGGCCAGGGGACATGCTCCCTTGAGTCTCATTTTTACAATGGGAAGGCATGAGGATTGAGGACCCAGAAATAGACTCTGGGGGCAGAGAGGACCTAGATGAGGGAAGTCACAACCTGGTAGGGTGAAGGTTGGGTTTGGGGCTAAGCTCCTTCAATGACTCAGTGTGACCTCAGGCAAACATTCACAGCTCTGAGCACAGCACCCAACTCCGCGAAATGGAAATGAAAACAGGGTCACCCCCACAGAATGTGTGATGGCGAGGCAGGGAGCAGGAGGGTGGCGCCAGGACCCTTGCTCAGGGGAACTCAGCCCTGGGCTGTGGCTGCCAAGCACAAGGCCAATCACCAGAAATGAGCATGGCCCTGGAGCAACCCTGCTCAGAGCTGTGGGGGGAGGAGGAGTCGGCATTCAGGGGTAGGCGACCCAGGTGGGAAGAGTAGGGACAAGCTGTCCCCTAGGGCCCCGCCACATTTGTCTTCTGGCTGAGCAGGGCTGAGGACCAGGGTGGGAAACCAGGCTGGGATTCAGATCGGTGCCACCTTGCTCGGCACACACAGGACTCTGGGCCACCCCTGGCCTTGGTTTCCTCCTCTAGCAGCACCCTATGTGGGAAAGGCTCTGGGCCAAGCTCCCTAGGCAAAGGTAAACCATTGGGGGGTGGGGGGGGCGGGGAGGAGGAGGAAGGCAGTGGGTTCTGGCATTTGCTGCCCCTTGGCTGTTCCTCCATCCCTGGAGCCTGGGAGTGCAGGGCGCTGGGCAAGCCCTCCACCGGCTCTAGTGTCCCTGCTCCATTTCCCCGCCTGGAAACCAAGGATCCCTGCTGCCGTGTCCTCCCACAAAGCCCCTCAGTTCCCCACGCTCCTGCTCACAGTGCTGGGCACGAACACTCAGTAACCCCACTCACCACGTCAGCTTGCCCCCACTATGTCCTGAGGTGGCTCTAGCCACAGGACTCAAGACACACCATTCTCCCTCCCTGTTCTGTCTTCTCCACATCCTTTTCTTACTTGGCCTCCCAACACTTCTCCCTGCCCCCAGCCTGACCTGACCCTGTCCTGTGGGGACTCCAGGCTGGCTCCTGGACCCCCTCCTCACTCTGCCCTGTTTCTGGCACTTTCACCTGCACCAAGGTCCCCTCTTTCCTCTCAAAAACTCCCAAGCCCACAGCTGGAAGACTTCTGGTGCTGTCCTCAGCCCCACCTCTCCCCCTGTGCCCTTCACTCCCCACCCCTCTGCCATACTCTCCTGGCTGACTCCTCCCCAGGCGTGTTGGGCTTGCCTTCCTTTCCCACCTTATTCCTGCTTCTTCTGGCCCCAAACACTTCTGGTTCTGCCAGAAGAATGAACTTGCTGGTCCCAAACAGGCCACACCCTCTCAAGCCCATGCCTATGCCTTGCACTCTTGCCGGGCTCCTTCTCCATCAGCTCAACTTGAACCTCCCTCTAGGCTGGAAGCAGAATGAGGACAGAGACAGGTCAGGTGAAGCTGGGGGTCTCTGGCTGGGGCCTGGCAGGAAACACCGGGCTCCTGAGCAAAGGAGGTGAGGTGATGGGCTATGGAAGAAAGGAGCTGGAGGTAGGGGAGGGAGAGGAGGAAAGGACCAGAGAGCTTCACAGAGGGGGCCTGAACCCTGTGCTGCACTGAGGTGGAGCTTCTCACCACCTCCCACCCCACTCAGGCTGTATTTAGGGAATCATTTTCCACACAAATGAAAACAGTCCTTCTCTGAGTGCCAAGGCCCTGAGAACAGGCACAGGAGCAGGGAGAGGCTGGGCTGTCACACTTGATCCTGACAGCTGAGTATGGTCCCAAACCTCTTAGAGCCTCAGTTTCCTTATCTTTTTTCCCCATAGCTAGAGTCTTCTTTCCTTCCAGGAATCCCCCCAATGTCACCTCCTCTCAGAAGCCCTCCCTGACTGCCCTGTTTAAAGAGGGCCTCAAGATACCCTCATTTTCTCTCCACCTTCTATTCTTCCTTTATATATATGCTTCACTTATTGAGGTCTATTTTACACACAGTAAAATGCACAAACTCCAAGAGTCCAGCTCAATGAGTCTGCCAATTGCACACCCCCACAGCCCCATCAGGACAGAAAATACTCCAGCTCTCGGGAAAGCTCCCTCTCCCTTTACTTCCCTCCTGTGTAGCACTTGCTCACAGCCTACAATTAGCTTGTCCCTTTTGATAACCCTAATCACACACACACACACACACACACACACACACACACACTCACTCTCTCTCTCTCTCTCTCTCACACACACACACACACAGACTGTACTTTCAATGTGCCTGGCTCTGTTCTGAGCCCTTCATAAATATTAGGGGGAAGGGACTTCCTTATCCCCATTCTTTAGCTGAGAAATTGAGGTACAGAGAGAAGTAGTAACTGGTCCCAGATCACACAGCTCTTTCCCCAGCCAAGAGGCCACCATGCTGGCTCCCTCATCAGACTGTGGTCCCAAAGGGCAGTGCCAGTCAGCCTGGTCCCCTCTGGGTCCCAGCACTGGGGTATAGGACCTGGCACAGAGCACTGGCTCAGATAACATTTATAGATCCAATGACCAAATCTGTAAACGGGGTTGAGGATAACAAACCTTCATTGCGCATCCTGAGGACAGGGTAAGGTTAAATTGAGGACGGCTCAGGAAGGCTCCACCCATGAGAGACACGACAAGCTGGCCAAACCTGCTCCCCACGGTACCTCACCCGCCCTCTCTGGTGAACTAGACTTTACCTCTTCCTCTAAGGGGCCCGTTCTGACTGCTCCGGCCCACAGGGCCATTGCTACAAGTTGGCTTCATCCATGCAAGTACGGGTCCACACTACCCTTCATACATGATGTCTCCCAGCGAAAGCCTCATCTTCCCAGGCATGGGAAGGAGCACAGGGCTAGGAGACAGGAGGCCTAGGTTCTACTCCTATTCTCAGTGTGACCTTGGGCCAGCCCTTTGCTTCTTGGGCCTCTGTTTCCCCACTGTTAAGGTACAGGGCTTGGGCTAGATTGGGGGGAAGGTGACAACAAGGGGGACTGCTGGTCAGGAGCTCCTTGCAAAGTGCCTGCTGTAGCCCCACTCCCACATCCCTGTCCCCACAGAGTAGCTCTTGGGTCTCCACGGACCCCATATCCAGATGCTTGAACCCAAAGGGGGCCAACTGACATCCTAGTCCCCAGTCACAGCTTGGAAGAAAAGATGGGTGGCCTTCGGCCAACCCAGCAGACCCCACCCTCCTTTCACTCCCATCCTACATCCCCTGGGGTTTTCCCAGGGGTCCACCGAAGCTCAAGGGTCTGTGGCGGCTCCAGGGCAGCCCCCCAGCTCCTGCTGGCACCCACCAGGAGCCTCGACCCACCCTGGAGACGGAATCCCAGCTTCCTCCTGAAGGAGGGTCTCTAGGCTGTACTTGCGGTGTGGACCCCAGTAAAGAGAGCTGTGCATGGGAGGTGAGACAACCTTTCCCTGAACAAAGGAGCCTGCGCTAGCCATATGCTCTGATCAGGTAGTTTCCGTCTCCCTTCTCC
The DNA here is from genome assembly GCA_007922815.1 of Macrotus californicus. Classification (NCBI taxonomy): domain Eukaryota; kingdom Metazoa; phylum Chordata; class Mammalia; order Chiroptera; family Phyllostomidae; genus Macrotus; species Macrotus californicus. Next base: position 417,039 of record VMDR010000083.1, on the reverse strand, counting down.
CCTCACTGGCCTTTGCCGAATTCTCTTACCTGTCCCCAGGGCCCGCAGCCAGATGGCTGAGACCCCTACCAGCCCCACCAGACAGTGGACCCCAGTAAAGGTTGAGGGCAGGGGGGCCTATGCCCCTCCAGTGTCACCAGGTGGAACAGGAGTCTCAGAACTGGCCAGGTTCCTCAGGACCTCCCGCAGTGCCCCCTCCCACCAAGGACAGCGGTTACTGGGGTGGAGGAATCCTGGAGTCCACGAGGGGGCAACAACAGCAGCATTTGACTATTTGGAAAACAACTGCAGTGTACTAAATACTCTTTCCTCCTATATCTCATGGTAATGAAGCCTGGGTGCCACCCTGTGAGGCAAGCTGGGTGGGAACCATCAGCCCCAATTTACAGATTGAGGAGAGAGGCTCAGGAGGATGAAGTCATTGCCCTGGGGTCACCGGGCTGGAGGATGGCAGGGTTGGAGGATCCAGACAGCCCCTCCCTGAGGGGAAATGACAGGAGGGAGTGGCCCTGAGCAGAAGAGGCACTGGCCAAAACTACAGCTTGCAAGACTCGGGAAACTTGTTCCGAAACAAATGTGCGCAGAGGTGCATGAGCGTGTGCACACGCAGGGGAGTGTGGGGTGGTGGGGGGTGTGCTCGGGAATATGGGTGCACACAGGGGTAAGGGTGTGTGCACAGGTGTGTACGGGTGTAGGGAATGCAGGGCATGTGTGAATGTGTAGGCCACAGGTACACATGTGTCTCCAGCCTCTACAATGTTGCCTTTGACCCCCAGAGAGAGGGACCCTTCCATCTGTCCATTTATTCACCCAACATTTGCTGCTTCTCTAAAGTGCCTGGCAGAGAGCTGAGCACAGAGAGGTGCCCAAGAAAGACTGGGGGGTCTTGCTGTCACAACTCAACTTATGACAGCCTTGCCCAAGTGGGTGACCAAGTGCAGACCCCTCTGCCCAGACCTCCTCTTGCACAGAGGCATCATCCCTGCCGCCTTGCCCAGAGTTATGGAAGCCCTCCATCTGCCTTCCTAGAGGACTAGAGCTGGGCTGTCTGCAGCGGCTCTGGAAAGTCACACAGCCTTGGGACCAGCCCCCAGCAGCCTCCTCCAGCCACCTCCCAGCCCAGGAAGGACCACCAACCAGGTCCACAAGCCCGCCTACACCCCCAGTGTCCACAGCTCACTCAGGGCTAGGCTCTTCTCAGGTGAAAGTGTCCATAGTATCTCATCTGTCTCACACCCACAGGAGGCCCCAAGGCCACCAGACTGGACAAGCAGCCTCCCCCACCCCTTCACCCTGCCCCAACCCCCACACTCCTAGCCACTCAACTAGCAGCCCAGCCCAGGGCTGCTCTGTGGCCTCTGACGGAACACCCACTCCTTCCGGGGGAAGAGAGTCAGGCGACAATCCCTCCCATCAGTGAGGCACTGACAAGTTAAGAACTATGAGTGCTGGGTTTCATGACCACTCACAGCCTGCAACAAAGGGAACCTCCTGGGGGCCAGGGATCCAGCTCCTCTTGCCACAGCCCCGCAGGCCACTGTGAGTCCTCCTAGTTCCACTGCCCGGCTCATGGACCACAGGGTTTCAGGGAACTAATTCTACAGCATGACAGAAGCCAAAGAAAACCAAAACACGTCCGATTCTCTTTAGAATGAAGACAAAGGTAAAACGTACCAGAAACCCATGTCAGTTCATAACTGTAGTCAAGCACATGTTTTAATTCTGAGCTTCCTGGGAGTCTCGACAAAGAAGGAAGCCAGGCAGGCTCTGCTGCCACGAGGAGAAGCATGCGCACTGATTCACTGAGCTTTTTCCCAGACCCACTCTTCAGGGCATTTAGCATCAGCTGTCCTGTGAGGGGGAAGTGTAGCATCCGGCAACGCCTTCAACGATGATTCTGCATGAGATACAGAGTCAAATGGATGCATCTACTCTGGACCCTCATCAGGACGAGGCCCGGCACACCTGCGGGAGTGCTGGGGGAACATCGCCGGACCTGGTGCTTTCTTAGGATTCCAGCTTTGTTTGGGGCCAGAGGAGGCAAAGGAGAAAGGCAGGAGGGGCTGGCATGTCCCAGACACCTTCCCTCCCGCCTTAGGGGTCTCCTCCAAGCCTCAGGCAAGCCCAGACAATGCAGCGTGCGTGCTCAAGTCCAATTACTCAGGTGTCACTGGAACTGAACAGAATATTATAGAAAAATAGGTATTTTCCCAATGTTCATAGCAGCACAATTTACAATAGCCAAGTGCTGGAAGCAACCTAAGTGCCCATCAGTCAATGAGTGGATCAAAAAACTGTGGTACATTTACACAATGGAATTCTACGCAGCAGAGAGGAAGGAGGAGCTCCTACCCTTTGCATCAGCATGGATGGAACCAGAGAGCATTATGCTAAGTGAAATAAGCCAGGTGGTGAGAGAGAAATACCACATGATCTCACCTTTAACTGGAACATAATCAACAAAACAAAAAAGCAAACAAAATACAACCAGAGACATTGAAATTAAGAACAATCTAACAATAGCCAAAGGGGAGGGGGGAGGGGACAGTGGGGGGAAGGGTTTTCAGGAAACACTGTAAAGGATACATGGTCATAACCAAGGGGGAGGGTGGGAGCAAGGGAGGGAGGGAAAAAAAAAGGTATTTTCAACTCATATTTCTTTCAATGCGGGGAACCTCTGTTCTCTCCAGGAGGAGGCGAGGGGTGAACAAAAGCAGTTTGAACCTACCACACTCCCTCCTTGACGGGCGTTTTCATGTCCGTGGGCCCTGTTGGCTTCCAGGACTGTGGATATTTGGGATTATCTTCCCGTGGGGATGTAGCTCTGACTTTTTGAGACATCACTGAACTAGCGGGATTCATTTTACAGCCAGCTCCTGAGCACAGTGCCCTGTGCTGTCAGGGCCAGTGCTGGCAAAGAGCACTCCGCATCTGGGCTCCTCACCAGCCAGTGTGACCCTTGCTGGCTGCTCTGCTCACTCGGAGCAGAGGCCTTGGCTGCAGGGAAGGGGCAGTGCAGACTGACCTGGAGTTCAGTGTTCAGAAGCAGGACCGTCCTTCTTAAGGCCTCGGCGCCTTCCTTCTAAAGCCAGAGTCACCCCCTCCCCGACGCAGGGCCCTAGAGCCTTCAGAACAGCTGCCTGCCACATCGGGCACTTTAGTCCCAGGCTCCCACCAGAGCCTCAGGCGTGCGCCATTATTCCCCGCTCTCCTAGCTCCTTACCGGGGCAAACGAAACCAATTTTGCAGCTATGGATTAGGTGGCCTCCCGCCAAAAGTTGTGACCATGTCCTCTCCCTCAGCAGCTTGCTCACTCGGTACCACTGACCCCAAATGCCCAGCCCAGCTGGATGCTCACCATTCCGGTCAGTGTGACTGTCCCTCCCTGGTGCTCTGCCAGTGCTCTGCTGGCCACAGCGCTTGGTCACAGACACCACCTCATTCAGGGCTCACCGTGTCCTGAGAGGGCCCAGCGTCATCCTTCCGCCTGCAGGGTGGCTTCGACCCAGAACTGCTAAGTGCCATGCCCAAAGTCAGAGCTAAGCAGGGAGGGTCCGGACTTAAACCCAGCCCTGGAGGCCTCTGGACGGTGGGAACCGTGCAGACAGTGCTGTGTTCCTGTCACGTGTGCCACTTGGCCCCACGTCCCTGGCTCTGCCTCTGCGGTCATTAGTGGTGGGTACTCCAGAGCCCATGCCCTGGACCAGCCACATCACACCCTTAGCTCACGCCCCTCCACAACCACACCATCAACCATTGTTTTCAGCCAAGGGGATGGCGGCACAGGGTGGGGTTGGCTTCTCTGGGTCACATGGCCCACACAGGCCACCTCCAAGTCTCAGAGTCCTTTGGGAACCAGGACTGAACCCTCATGCCCAGGGAGGCCTGCCCATTTCAAAGATCCCCTCCTGACTCCTGCAAACATCTACCAGCGGGGGTGGCAGCAGGCCCAGAGCTGGGCACCTGCTGCCACAGACGCTCACTCTGTCCTCAAGGATTTGTGGTCTATGGATGAGTTACTGCCAACTAGGATGCTTGATGGCAATACAGAGCCTAGGGACCTAGTCCTGGCTGCTTTCTGTCCAGGGCCAGAACCTGGCAGAGCAGGCAAGATGGGGAACCTAGCAACAAGGAGGGTCCCCAGACAGCTGCTCCCCTTCCAGGCCAAGGCCCGAGTACCTGATGGGGGAGGGGAGGGAGTGCCTGAGACTTCAAACTGCTGTCTTCCCAGGAAACTCCGCCAACAGCAGAGCCAATACACATTTTGAAATTGTCAAGTCTCGGGAACATAAGAGTCCTTCAATTTGCTAAGTTTCAGTGGCCTCAGTTTATCTGCTGCCCGCCAGCCACAGACAACCTGGAAACAAAGGCAGGGGTGCCAGGTCTGGGGAGGGGTGGCAGAGGGAAGAACACGTCCAGAAAGAGGGAGCTGAGTTGTGCTCCAAGGCATGGAAGGGGAGGGACAGCGGGAACAGGAGTGCTAGTTGGGGCAAGCGGCGGGGTGGCAGATGGCCCCCCCCACCCACACCGTGTCCCAGTCCAGGGACCATGCATTGGAAGGAGCAGCTGTGACCACAGGTCAGACGCAGAGGCCAGTGCCACCCTCCACTTCCCTGTGGCTGTGGACAGGCCATTTAACCTCTGAGCCTCACTTGGCCCAATCTAGAAAATGGGGACAGTAACAGTCCTCATGTTCCCGGGTGACCAGAGGACAGAATCTGAGCACACAGAGAGCTCACATTAGCAGGCACCGAGTGCGTGCTAAGAGGAAATGGGCCCGAGGTTTGCTGGGCTCCAGGACTCCCTTGGGTCTCCCCTGATGTGGGTCATGCTTTTGACACCCCCCCCCCTAGTTTTCCAGAACCCGGAGAAGCCCAGGTGTACCCTCCGGGACCCACTCTGATCCGGCAGTTCCCAGGAAATGGCCTCGGGTCCCGAGAGGGGCAGGACTGGACTGTACTTTGCGGAAGTGGGTCAAGGATCTAGAATGAAAGATGGAGGCGTAGGCAGACATGGCTCACCTCTTCGCAAAACCTCAACAAAATTGCAACTAAAATTACATCGCTCAGAAGCAACAGAAATTGAGTTGAATGGAGTCTTGACAACTATGGAATTAAAGAAACCACAACCAACCAGACTGGTAGGAGGGGTGCAAACTCAGAACGGGCTGGTCACTCACCCATATGTGGTGGATAAAAATTTGGGAGGGATATCTCAGGGGCAAGGAGGCCCAGCCCCACACCAGGCCCTCAGCCCAGGGTTCCAGTGCCAGGAATATAAGTCCCCACAACTTCTGGCTGCAAAAACCAGAGGGGACTGAATCAGTCAGTGGAAGAAAATGCTGGAACCCCAAGCAGTTCCTCTTAAAGAACCCACACACAGACTCACCTACTCAGATCATTCCCTCTGGGCTCTGACACTGGGGTGGTGGCTTGAAGGGCACCAGTGACATGCAGGGGGAGGCTAAGCTGTCTGGCATAAAGGGGAGCAGAGGCCATTGTCCCTTTTCTGGGCCCTCCCCCCACCAGATATAGGAAGACTGGTACCGTATCTAAGATTCCATCAACCGGGCTAACACCATTTGATCCACCTTGGAGATCCCCAGAGACTCTGCCCCACCCAACTTATGGGCCCACCCAAGCTGCTTTTCCATATGATTAGCTAGTCTTGGCTCATGTTTCACAACTTTGTAAATCCTCTCAAACAAGCAGGAGCTGGCTTCAGTGAGCCCCAGGCCCAGAACTAGCAGCTTAGAATCACAGCTTGGTTTCGCCTAGAAATCCCCAAGCCCAGCACAAGTAGCAGCCATCTTGGATGGCTTCATAACTCAGGCAGGTGGCCCAGAGCCAAACACAGGTGGAGGCTGACCTTGGCCTGTACCACCTGGGAAACTCCAGGGCCAGCACACCCAGTGGACAGCTACAGACCACGTTGGAGCACCACCACCCTGCCCCTGAACAGCTGATACTCCACGGAAGGTGGAGGTTGGTGGTCAGTGGTCACAGCCAGTCCTTGTAGCTGACTGGCCTGGGTAAATCCCTCCCATTGATCTGCCAAAAGCAACCAAAGCTCACCTACAAGAGGAGGGTGTCCAACCACATGAAGAGTGCACCTCAAATACCTAGCTTGGGTGATAGGGGGGGCTGTGCCACTGGGCCCTACAGGACACCTACTACATTAGGCCACACTACCAAGACACAGAGTCAAAGGAACTCTACCTAATACATAGAAACAAACCAAGGGAGGCTGCCAAATTGAGGAGACTAAGAAACATGGCCCAAATGAAAGAACAGATCAAAACTCCAGAAAAAGAGCTAAACGAAATGGAGATAAGCAATGTATCAGATGTAGAACTCAAATCACTGGTTATAAAGATGCTCAAGGAACTTAGTGAGCACCTCGACAGCATAAAAAAGATCCAGTCAGAAATGAAGGATATACTAATTGAAATAAGAACAATTACAGGGAAACAACAGTAGAGTGGATGAAGCCAAAGATCAAATCAATGATTTGGAACATAAAGAGGCAAAAAACAACCAGTCAGAACAAGAAGAAAAGAGAATTCAAAAAAATGAGGATAGTGTAAGCAGCCCGTGGGACAACTTTAAGCATTCCAACATTTGCATCATAGGGGTGCCAGAGAGAGAAGAGAAAGAGCAAGAAGTTGGAAATCTATTTGAAAAAATAGTGAAAGAAAACTTCCCTAACTTGGTGAAGGAAATAGACATGCAAGTCTAGGAAGCTCGGGGAGTCCCAAACTAGATGGGCACAAAGAGGCCCACTCCAAGACACATCATAATTAAATTACAAAGGTTAAAGATAAAGAGATGGGAGGGAAGAGGGAGAGAATGGGTGAGGGGTGAGGGGATTAAAAAACACAAATAGGTAGTTACAGGGTAGCCATGGGATGTAAAGTACAGTGTAGGAAAGGGAGCAGCCAAAGAACTTACACGCATGACCTATGGACATGAACAAGGGTGGGGAGATTGCCTGAGGGAGTGGGGGATGCTGGGTTGAGAGGGGCAAAGAAGGATAAATCAGGACAACTGTAATAGCATAATCAACAAAATATAATTAAAAAAAGAATCAAGAGTCTATTGACCCTGTTTTGCTGTGAAAGGCTCGGTGAAGAGGGGCAGACCCCCAGGGCAGGGAGAGGATGGTAGGTTGATCTCAGGGGAGGGATCCTGGTGGGAGGAAGCGAGACTGAGAGCTGGGGACCCACGCTGGGGAACTCACCCAGCTGTCAGCTTTGGCAGACCAGAGGAGAGGCACATCCCCACTCTCTCAGGTGGCAGTCACCTTTACAGCCCTCAGCTCCCCCATGCATCCTTTTGAACACGGTCCCCTTATGCAGAGTGTATAGTGAACCTCCCTGAGCCCCAGCGTCCACCTGTGAAATGGGCATGCGCTCTCCCCACACAGGCAGGTCTGGGACTATTGGCATCTGCCCTCCAGAGGAGAAAGAGGCCCCCTCTCGCAGAGGTCACCCACCGAGCAAGTGGCAGGGTCTGAACTCCCTCTGCCACGCCGGATGCCAGATTCCCACCTTCCGCCCACAGCCTTCCCAGAAGGGGCTGAGGAGGGGCCACACCAGTGCCTTGTGACCCCTGCATGCATACTCAGAGGGTCCAGGGTTGTTAGCCACCTTTAACTTCTTAGAAGAAAGGATCTTTCTGTCAAAATCAGCTTCACAATCGGTGAAGCATCTCTGTGGTTGTTCCTTCTATGACAGTGTAAAAATAGGGCCTTTCCATCCTAAGACTGGGGAGTTTTAGCGAGCACAAGTGTTTCATTCTGATCTCAGAAATTATGTCCCTTCAAGGGTCCCTCCTCCTGAAGAGACACCACCTTGGCCACAGAATCTGTGTTTCACCTGGCCAGTTGTGCCATAGCGATGCCTGCAGAGCCGGTACAGGGCTACAGAGGGCAGCGGCCACCTTCCCCAAGCAGGCGGTGACCAGGGCAAGCGAGGCCATGCCTAGGTGACCCCTGCTGAGGCACCCAGCAGTCGAGGACTCTGCCCCACTCTGGAGAGAGGGCACTCAATACCCTCTAGCTCTCAGAAGAATGACAGCCGGTCTCTTTCATCCAGAAGAGATGTCACAAAGGTAACAAAGGAATAAGAAGTGGGGCCTGGAGGGGAGGGCCTGGACAAGCCCCAGAGGCATGGTGCAGTGGCCCTAGGGAGCCTTCTTCTGATTCCACTTCCCAGGCCTGCTCTGCCCTGAGCCAACATCAGACCTGCTTGCCCTCCCACTTCCCTTGGCTTCATCCCTGTCCCTGCAGCTCCCCACACAGGCCCGGCTGAGCACAGGCAGCCCTCGCCCCACTCAGGCTCCTCCGGGGGAGGCAAGGCCACTGGCTTCCAACCTCCCTTGGCCTCGGCCCCTCTCTCTCTCCTCCTCCTGTTCAGCCAAAGAGCTCCCAGGCTCCAGTACGCAGCCTGCTCCCGGGAAACTTGCCTCATCTCTCTGGTCATGCCATAGAACCACAGACATGAGGAAGGGGAAGCAGGGGAAGGAGAAGGCCCGGCCCTCTAGGAGACCAGGGTGGTAGCCTCGCAGCGCAGAGGGACACTCCTGTCATGGGAATGGGCTGCAGTGGTCACCTCACTCTGTTAAGCCCCTCTAGGGCAGAGACGCACCCTGGTGCAGGCTCGGCCTGACTCAGGATTTAACTGGGCCATGGAGTCCAGTGGACAGGGGTCTTCAACCTGAGCCATAACCCCAGGGCTCCTGTCCCTCACAGAGCACCAGCCCTACTGTTGGTGTCACCATGGCTGACTGCTCCCCTGGGAGCTTCATCTGCTAGCTGGCTCAGGGGAGGCACCCTGGGGTGCCCTGTGGCTGCACTCCGTGCTACCCACCCACTTACAAGAGCAGCTCCAGCAGGAGACGAGGTGGGGCACAGTGCCAGCCTGCTTCCTAGCATTGCCCAACAAAGGGGACCCTGATCAAGCAGAGCACCCAGCCCTCCATCTTATAGATGGTCAGACTGTGACATGGGAAAGGCCCTGCTCCTGAGTCCCAGCGGAGCCCAGCACATGGTCAGGGGGTCAGGGGGAAGGCTGAGGGCCATGACCTGGCTGCTGGACAGGCCGGGGTTCTAGCCCAGCCTGGGTGTGTCCCTGCTGTGTGACACCCTGAGTGAGTTACTGTGCCTCTTGAAACCTCAGTCTCTGCCTCCATGGCATAGGGGTGACAATGCCCATTCTTAGATTCTGCTGCACTTGTGTAGCCTGTGGGAAGAACTCGAGGGAGAAGTAAGTGCTCTTATCCCCAGTCCCCTGGCCACGTGCCGCTGCCTGCCAGAGAGCACGCAGAGCCACGCCAGTGCCTCCACCGCCTCCTGAGAAAGGGGTTGTTTAGGCTGGGGCGACACCTACAGAATAAGCCGTGAGTCCCTCGTGCAGGCTGCACCCTTAAGAAGGGCCCTGGCCCTTCATGCCTCTAAAAATAGCCTCTGAGTGTCACTGAGGTGAGGGGTAAGGTGCAGGCTGCAGGCCGGAGCTGGGGTGCTCTTGCCAGGGAGTGCGGAGGCAGCACGCATGCAGTTGTGTCCCCCCCAGGCGGAGGCAGGTGGAACCTCACATCTCAAGCCCTCCCAGCCCCTCCACAGGTTCCTCTGCTGTCTCTCAGGCCTCGTTCAGGCCCCAAGCCAAAGTCTCACTGAGCCATAAAGGAGACCTGCAGCAGAGCTGCAGCTGCAGCCTACTCCCCATGCTCCGCAGGGATGCCTCAGGTTACAGTCTTGGCCCAAATGCTCCTGACTCTGCTGCTCCAGCTGCCAAGGCCACCAGCACCTGGTCAAGGCCAGCAGCAGGAGGGGGCACTGTTGAGTGGCCAGGGGCTCCTCCTTCCTGTCCTGCCCCGCCCCCGCCCCGGGTTCCCCATGACTAGAGTGAATCCCCAGGACCTGACCAGCCCCCATCTGTCCTCTGCCTGCCCTCAGCCTGTAGGCTGCAGAGAAAAGGCCGGCCAAGCCTGAAACCATGGGACAGACAGAGAGGGGAAAGGCCTGGGAGGGGAGGGACTGAGTGGCAGCAGGAGAAACAGAGCTGAGGACGAAGAAAGGAGAGGGACAAGGAGGCAGAGAAGACAGAAAGCACCACAAAGAGAAAGCAGCAAGGACAAAGCCGTGTCTAAAGATAAAGGGAACCTTAATACCAAACCTACAAGAAACCTGCATCAGTATTCTCAGTATTTCAGGCCTGCCCAGCACTGGAAAGGCCTCCCGAGGCTCCTGGTCACCCAAACAGCCACCTCATACCCCTGCTTTAAGCTCTACTACCTCACAGCAGTTACAGAGGCCCCAATCCACTCAGTTCCAAAAGGGTGGGGAGGAGCTCTCTCCCACACCACCAGGGCTGGCTTCCCCAGGTGCAGGGTGAATGCAAATGAGTCCTCATAAAGGGCAATAATGTGCCACCAAATATACCCAGGCCATCCCAAATGACAGCTCTGCCCTCTGAGAGCGTCTGCTGGCCTGTGCTGTCACAGGGCAGGAACATGGGGACAGTTACAGCCACCACAACTGAATCCTGCTTTCCACCACACGCTCAAACCCAGGGCCCAATGCACCACAAAGACGATGGATTTGCAGAAGATTCCAAAACTGTCTTTATCCAAGGTCACTCAGGGAGAAAGTAAAGGGAAGGATTTCAAGCCCAGAGCCCTGCTCCTCTCAATCCCAGGAAGCCCCTCACGTGGGGGTCACACAAGATCTCAAATGGATGGGAGGGAGGGCAGGGGAACCAAAGCTGTCCTGGAAGAGCATGGGACCCGTGGCCACGCTGCACTGAGACCAGCAGACCCAGGCACACATGAAGGGCTGGTGCACACTCAGGGCACAAGTATGCTGGGAACACCCCTCAGCTAGGGGTCTTGCCTTGTGGCCAACACCTTTGGATACACAGCAGCCAGTTGCCAGGCTGTGACTTGAGGAAGCCAGGGGACTGCAGATTGAGAAGCTGCACCTGCTGCCCCGTGCAGGGGTCTCCCAGGATGATATCCCAAGGGAGCCCTGGGAGAGGAAGATGAGGGATTTAAGCAGAAAAACAGCTTCCCCAAGTGCAGACCTCTGCTGTCACAGAGGCCAGGCCCTGCCTGCACAGCCTGGACTGCAGGACAGTCCAGACTGTCCAGAAGCCCCTGAGCACTGCCCCCCACCCCGCCCCTGGCAACAATGCTCCACCAAGGTCCTGGTGATGCTGGGAGTGAGCTCTGCAGGCCGGAGGGAGGGGACCACAGACAGAGGCCTCCGGTGGGCTGAGGCACGGGTCTTAGGTGTGGGCAAAGGAGAGGGCGAGTCCTGCCGACCTTTCGTCCTCATCCCTCGTGGCCCTGCACAAATACTTCTTCTCCCGTAGAGCCCTCTGTCCTCCACGGCTCCCCAGGGCTTGTCAGGGCCTAGACCCCACCCCACTGAGAGCGGCCATGTCCTGCCCGGACGGAGGACTACAGGGTGGGGAAAATGGGCCTCCCCAGCAGGCACTGAGCTGTCCACACCAAGCAGGTTGTCTCACACACCCTGTGCCCTCATCCATACCCTTCCCAGCCAGAGGCCTAGATGAGAGCAGGAAGTCTCTTCCCAAGACCCCTGGGTGGCCCAGCCCTGACACCGTGCCCCTCACCCACTCATCGACCTGACTTCCTGCCTATGGCACTCTGGGCTCATAGGCTGAGGATGAACCACACGATCTTTCTGAGGTGGCCCCGCAGCCACCATGGTCCTTGTGCACTGGCCTTGTGGGATCACTGCCTGTCCACTCACGGGCATCCAATACTGCATGGGGAGGAGAGGGAGGCAAACATCAGAGCAGCACCTGGGGCCCAGCCCGGGCTGCCAGGCAGCTATGGAGGACGAGGCCAGCCTCCTTCCAGTGGCCAACTCTCAGAGAACCTCCCACAGCGCCATGGCCCGGCCTGAGGCACAATGAGGTGACTTCGAGGCTGACTCTGGCATCGAACTGCCTCGGCTCAAACCCCAGCCCTGCCACTCACCAGCTGTGCACTGTGGGCAAGTTGTTCACCTCTCTGAACTTCAGTGCCTCCCCCCAGAAAATAAGAATGAATGACAGGAGTCAGGTAAGATAACACGTGTGTCATGCATGGGGAACAGGGCCTGCCAGACAGAATGCTCTGGAAAACTGTTAGCTGTTTATGAGAATTCCGGAATCCACACCATGAAGGCCTGAGGCCTGGAGGGCTGGCATCAGCTCCTGGACGGAAGTCTGGCCAGGCGGCAGGTGGGCGGGGCGAGCAGCTTCAAAACCATGAGCGAGGCCAGCTGGACAGGGTGCGAAGCATCCCAAACAATCCACAGCTGCTAAAAATGCCACTGTTCGAATTTCTTAGGGTTTGATGCCCTCCCTGGGATCCTCATTTAAAAAGCCGATTGCCAGCCCTGGCAGTTCAGCAGGCTCCACCAGCACCTCAGATACTTCCCTTCCAAGAGGGGGCACCCTGGGGAGGAGCTCAGGGCAGTGAGAACACTGCAGGGGACTCTTGGACCCGGCTGCCAGCAGCCCCTCCGAACGCTTCCTGGTATGTTGACTCAGAAACAAGGGGCCCTGCAGAGGCTGATCTGACCGGTCCGGAGAGGTAGGTGAGGGGGCGGCAGCTGCCAAGTGAAAAAGAACTTGGCCTGCCTGGCAGCCCCACCCAGCCCCAAATCCAGCTCTGCAGCACCAGCTCCAACAGGCCAGCCCCACCCGTGAGGCAACGCAGGGATCTCCTGGGCATGTGTACCCAGTACCTCACCATGCCATTCTTTGACAAATGCCAGCAAAGGAGGGCACAGGGAGCCCTGAGGGCCTCCAACATGCTCCACTAGCCAGAGGAGAGGGCCCTGCTCCCAGCCCCAGAGAGCAGGCCCAGAAAGAAGACTCTACCTCTCCTCCCCGTGGTGAGCCCCTCTGTCTCTGCCAAGCCCTTTATTACTTTTACTTACCCAAGTGCCATGGTTACTTTTGCCTGTGGGAGGCTGAGGACCACAGGTGCGCTGGGCAGGAAGTCAGGAGGGGAGGGGATTCTGGCCTCTACTGCAGTCCCATCCCTGTCGGGTCACATGACTTCTGACTAATAACTCCAGGCCCCAATTTTCATGTATGTGATTAGGATTGAGGGGCTGGGTCTTGAATGTGGTAGGGTGACTGATGGGAGACAGGCCTTCTGGGCAGTGCCCAGCATGGGGCAAAGCTGAGGGGTGCCAATGACCAGTGAGACCTGGGAGGGAGCACAGGCGAGAAGTCAGCAGGAGGCCATCCTCCGCTCCAGCCTGGGGCCTGGAGAGGAGCAAGACTGCACTAGCTGTGGAAGCTGTCCTCAGGAGGGAGCCCCTGAGTGTGCGCAAGGCCAAGATGGGCCACGTCAGCTATCAGGGGCTGAGGGAAAGGGGAAGAGGCCCAGCTCCCGGGAAGGAGGAGCCTGCTCCTACAGGGCCCCCACAGAAGATCAACAGCTGCAGGGACAGCGACCACAGTCTTCCTGTTTTGTGAGTGCCTGCTGGGTTTCAGGCTTCATGCTACGCACTATCTGCCACCTTGGGCAGCAAGGCCAAGAGGATAGGCATGGAGAGAGGCCAGGGCACTAGGTCTGGACCACCAAGAAGGGCAGAGATGGCCTGAACATGTCCAGGCTACAAGACGAACACTGGCCAGCATGGCAGACTGGGATGTAGGTCTGGAGAGGCAGAAAGACACAGCCCAGGGGCCCCACCTAGGATGACCTGGGCAGCTGCATAGAGGGCTAGGCAGAGGCAGAGAGAGGGCTGACACCCACCCATTCATGGACTGGCTGAGCTCCCTGGGCCCAGGCCTGCCCATGTGCTGAGAGGCCCCCAGGCTCGGGCCCTCCTGGTCAGGGGACAGAGGAAAAACAAAACTGGAAAAATGCCACCTCCCTCCACAAGGCTAGAGCCACCACTCGCGGTAGAGGTGCGATGCCCGGAGGCTGTGCTAATCCCATCTGGGAAGGTTTCTGTCATAGGGACCTACCTAGCTGGGTAAGGAGTTCCAGGCTTGGTCACTGGAACAGGGGTGTGAGGGGGCAAGAACAGAATGTGGGGGCCAAATCTAATCCATGCCCCACGTAAGCGCCAACTTCGGGCCAGGTTCTGAAGGTCCAAAGTCACTGTAGTCCTGGCCGTGCTCACCCATAAAGCCTAAAGGGGCACAGCAGGGGCCTCTGTTCTAGGCCAGCCCCAGTGCCCAGTGCAGAGCAGAGACAGTACTGAGGCCCTACATCCAAGGAGAGATGCTTTGGAAGTTGCTGTGGTCAGACACAGCATCCATGGGGAAGGGCCAAGGCCTAGCCTGCTTGAAGCCGGCGCTGCCTGGGCCTCCAAACTGCAGCCTCCCCGTCCGAGCCTGCCTCACTCACAGCACTTGAAGTGGCTCGGGAGCCGCTCAGAGCCCACAGGGCCAAAGTTCTGGTGTAAAGAAGAGGTTCTCCGGCCTCAAGCAGCCCCTCCCCACCCAGACTGCACCCTGACACCAGCACAGATGAAAGCATGAAGACGGTGCTGAGGGAGAGGGTGCAAATGCTCCCTTCCCAGCCCTGAGCCCCATCCCCCCTCAGAAGAGCCATCTCTTCCCTAAAGCACTCCAAGAACCACTTGCCTAGGGCTCCAAAACAGCCCCAACCCCACCCTACTGCTGGCTTAGTAGGCAAAAAAGCTGTGCCTGAGTCCCAGCCCTGAGCCTCCTCCAGACCCATCCTCCTGATTCCTTCCAAGACCACCCTAGGGATACTACCCCCTCTGTCAGCCCTAATGCCCCTGGGAAAGACATAGGAGCTGAGCCCAGGTTTCTGCTCAGACACTTGCAGACTCTGTGCCCTAAGTAAGTCCTGTAGCCTCTCCAGGCCAGCGTTGGGCTCCATACCAATTACTCTGCGTACATCATCTCATTCGAACCTCACACCAAGCCCCAGCCTTCCCCTGAATGGAAGCAGAAACCTGGATTCAAGATTCCAGAATCTAGTCCAAGGGCATGGAGCTGGCAAATGCAGGCCAGAAATTAGAGCAGGACTCTGAGCTCAGGCTCATAATTGTAACATCTGTAAAATGGGAAGATCATTTGCCCTCCTTGACATTCTCTACCCACCCAGGTGGCCACTGGCACAAACTGCAATTGACTGAAGTCCCCAGATTCAAGGGATTCTGGGCATGGGGAAGGCTCCTGGGCCCAGAACTAAGTGACTGAAGCCAGAACTAGATGGCTAGATCAGCCACCCCCAGGACTCCCCGGATTCCACCTGTGTCATCGAGGTCCTAGCTGGGCCTCCGGGAGTCTGTGGTATGTGGTGGTGGCCTGCCCTCAGGTATGGAGCAGGGCTTGCCCCTTTCAGCATGGGCCTGTGACTCAGCTGGAGTCCATCAGCAGCCTCCTGCCCACCAGCCAGTTCCGGAAGGCCATCACCACTCCAGCCCAGGCAGGCAGAGGCCATGGGAGAAAGTAGCCCCACCCCAGGCTTTGGTGGTGACTGGGCCTCAGAGAGAGGGAAACTCGGACCCATTCCAACCAGAAGAGCTTCTCATGGAAAGAGGGTTCCCCTTGGGCGGGAACACATAGGCCCAGCCAGAACCCCAGAGCCAGGAACCACTCCTTCCCTGTTTCCTGGTACAGCAAGCTCTAGCCATACAGACTCCACCCACTGCTCCCTGGGCTATCAGGAGCTTAGCTAAGCCTCAGTTTCCCACCTATATAGCACCTGGGCGAGGAGCCTGCCACTACAGGGGACTGTGAAGATGAAACGTTATGAAAAACGGAAGAAAGAAGTGCAGCAGGGGCCCTGGGCATACTGTGCACCCACAGGCCTCTGCTGTTGGACCCTCCGGGTCACCCGGGCTGCAGTGAGGGAGTCACTGACCTTAAGAGCACACTTCTGCCCCGTTAGCCTGTGGAAGCACTCCAGCACCTTGCCGTTCACACCCAGGCCCAGCACCTTCTTGGACAACTGGTAGTCATCAGTCACTGCATACTTCTTGGGTTCCCGCCGCCCCGCGAAGGCCAGAGAGCCAGCCGGGCTGGGTCCGGAGGGTGCACCTGCCCGGGGCAACACGCCCTCCTGTTCCTCTCCTGTCTCACCATCCATGGCCCCCGCGGGGCGCTCAGAGGCGGCCCCAGCCTGGCGTGTGCAGGGCCACCTAGGGAAGAGGCGAAGAGTGAGTTCCGCCCAGACTTCTCCAACACACCCGCGCCTTGGAGCCCCTGAGCTACACTGGGCTGCGGGCTGGGGACAGCACTGGGATTGCGGGAAGAACTGCCTGAGAGTAGGGACGCGCGGCAGGGGGCGGTGGTCAGGCAGCCGGGCGCCAGCGAATCCGGTCCGGGGAACCTGTCAAGAAGGGAAGGGACCCGAATGGCCTAGGGGCCCCGGGACCAGGAGGCTGAGGGGGCCCAGTGAGGGCGTACCTGGCGAGGGCGTACCTGACAGTAGTGCACCTGGAGGCGGCGCGGGCGAAGGGCAGGGGCGGCGGGAGCAGGAGCCGGCGGCCAACAGCGCCCAGAGCCGCAAGTCGAGCCGCCCGCGACCCACGTGACTGCACCCCCTCCCCCGCGCGTCCACGACTAGTAGCCCAACTCTGTCAGCCTTAAAGGGCCAGGCGCTTTCAAACAGGACGGGGCGGGGCGGGAGCCCTAGGCAGGCCCCATCCCAGAGCTGGGACTAACGTAACAGAGGGCGTGGCTTCCCGAGTGGGCGGCAACCTGCTAGGCTCCAGGGCCGTGCCGGGAGACCCCGGCGCGGAAGCCGCGGGATCCTGCCGGGTCTGTGTGAGCCCAGGATTTTACAAGCGACCTATGAAATGACAGCGCAGGAAGTCTTGTTTCGCCGCTTGAGTTGGGTGTTTTCTCTACAGGTTGCCAGGCGGCCCTCCAATATGGCTTATCAGGCTTGCGACTTTCTTAGTGGGGTCCTACCGCCGGCGTACTTAAAGTCTTCATTTTTGCCAACAAAATGCTGAACGGAAAAGACGTTTGGTTGTGATTCGCCTCTTTCTAGTTTCTGGTGGCTCTGGGCGTCTCTCGAGCACTGGCTTCTCTCCCCCTTTGTGCATCTCCTGTTCATATCCTTGGCTTATTTATTTCCCTTGGGATACAACATCCTTAGACCAGAAATTCTAAATTCCCATTTGACCAGAGCCATCAATTCTTCACCTTATAGTTTGGGCTTTTGGAGATTAAAAAGTCTCCTCCCACCCCAGAGACAGATATTCTCTATTAGCTTTGTGGTTTTTCCTTCCCATTTAGGTCTATTCTGAGAGCTCATCTTAGACTTCCTTACTTATTTTGAGCCATTTTCCCATTACACGCTCTTAAACAACTCATTTCACAGATGAAGGAAATGGAGGCCCCCTGAGAGGAAACAACTTATCTAGAGCCACAGGGGGTGTTGCTGTCTCTTTGGACAAATCTGCACTACTCTTGCACATCCCTCCCTCCGCCCCTCCCCTGGGCTGGGGGCTGAGGGACTAGAACCAGGTGGCTGGCTTACCTGAAACTGGAGACGCGACGCCGTACAGGATCCCTGCGCGTGCCTCTGCTGCCATCTACAGGCCACCTCTAGAACTGCAGGCTCCGGGGCCTCTGTCTCATCCTCAGATATCTCCGATGTCCCAACGCACAAACGCACGTGGACGCCTGAGCTGCAGGTCCAGGCTCTCCGAAGCAGCAGCCCCTGGAGAGCGAGTGCCCACTGTGTGCAGGCATTGAATTGGATGGGAGGGTTCTTCCCTGCCTCCTTAAATCAACCTTCAAACCAGCAGGGTTCTGTGAGACAGGAGGCCCTGATGACAGCTTCAACTGAGCTACTGAACACTTCTTTCAGATCAGACCTTGGGTGGGTGCTCTACTTGGGCACCCAGTGACTTCATTGGACTGGAAAAAGCGAGGGCTGTACCCATGCCATACAGGCTACACGACAGACACACAAAACAGAGAAACCCTGAGAGGACAAGCAACCTGCCTGAGGTCAATAGCTATCATGGCAGAGCCCCCATCCCAACCCCAAAGAACAACCCTGGGCTCTCACCCTCAAGCTATACCCTCCTCTTGTGTGCTCTGATCCCCCTCCCACATCCACATGCACAAACATACTCTCACACAGTTCACATATGCACACACAGGTGCACAAGTTTACAAATGAGCACACACCCATGCAGAGACACACCAGCATACACAAGCACACAACACACCCACCCACACATTTATGCCCAGCTAGACCCAGGACCTCTGTCCCTGAGCCCCATCTGAGAATCTGACCCAAGATCTCAGAGCCTTGGAGGAAGCCCTGAGATCTGGAAGCTTCTACTGCTTGAAAGCTGGAGAAGGATCCTGGCTCTGGAGGCCACTAGTTTGGGCCAGGTGAACCCAAGGCTGAGCAAGCAGAATCCCACTCAGAAGCAGAGGACTAGGCAGCCGAGGGTGGAGGCTGGCTTCTCCCCCCAAGCAAGGGCATCTCACTGCATGTTCTAAATAGAGGTGTGCAGCCCACAGCCCACAGGCTGCATGAGGCCCAACACAAAATCATAAATTTGCTTGAAACCTTATGAGTTTTGTGTGTGTGAGTGATTACATGTCACAGTGTATTTAATGTGTGGCTCAAGACAATTCTTCTTCTAGTGTGGCCCAGAGATGTCATAAGGTGGGACCCCCTGCGGGACAATGTGCTTTCTAAAAATGGAGTTAATTAGATCATAATTTTTCTAAAAATTTTTATGATTGTATTTTTTACACTGGTGTCTTTTTTATTAAACATTTTAATTGTATAGCCCTGGCCAGTTGGCTCAGTTTGTTGTAGCATCATCCCATACACCAAAAGGTTGTGAGTTCAATCCCTGGTCAGGGCACATACTTGGGCTGTGGGTTTGATTTCCAGTTGGGGTGTTTATAGGCATGTAGGAGGACGGAGGGGGACAACTGATCGGTGCTTCTCTCTCATACTGATGTCTCTCTCTCTCCCTCCTCCTTTCTCTATCTGTAAAAAATCAATAAACATATCCTCTGGTGAGGATTTTTACAAATTGTATTTGCATAAGTAAAACTTGCTTATTATAATAAATTCAAACTATAGAGGAAGGTAAAAAGTCTGCACCGGCAATGCCCCCACCCTTGCAGTGCTCACACCAGCACACACATTCCCCACACAGGTCCCTAGAGAAAGATGTTTGACAACTGCTGACTTAGCCCCTGCATCAGAATGCATGGTTTCCCCTCGCTGCTCACGTTCCAGCAGCTGTCTGCCACATCCACCTACACACTGAAGGGAGGGTTCAGTATTTGGGTTGGCTGGGCAGGGGCAGGGGCAGGGGAGGTTCGTGGTGGCAAACGCTGCCACACAGCCCTCATGATAGCTGTATGTCCACGGGGACGGGGCTGAGACCTTTGGAACAGCTTACAGTGACCAGAGGTC
The DNA here is from genome assembly GCA_007922815.1 of Macrotus californicus. Taxonomy (NCBI): domain Eukaryota; kingdom Metazoa; phylum Chordata; class Mammalia; order Chiroptera; family Phyllostomidae; genus Macrotus; species Macrotus californicus. Next base: position 397,621 of record VMDR010000083.1, on the reverse strand, counting down.
CAGTGAGCGTCTGGAGGAGCTTTATACCCACCCTGCCCCCAACACACACACAAAGATTGTCCTTCCAGGAGAGGAGAGGCTGCACATGGTGAGCATACGGAAACCAAATGAGCCAGACTTTGAGGAGGAAACTGCCGTGTACTTCTGTGACCCATCTGCTGACTGCTCAGGGTGAGGAGGGGCAGGGAGATCCGGAGCAAGGGCTATGTATCAGGTACAGGATAGGGGTTACCCTCAAAGGCCGACTCTACAGGTTCGGCTAGTGAACTCAGGAGAGGAATTGCCACTGGGTGGCAGTGTGGGACCAGAAGTCAGTAAGGGCGAGCAGGTGCCTGAAAGATGATAATGAGATGGCCAGAGGTTACCTACCCCCAACACCTGGGGTGAGCAGGCACCTGGGGAAAAACAGGGGCACATCACTGTTCCCAGCACTGGGTGAGGTGCGTAGCACTGTCAAGTTTACAAAGGGCAGTTGCTGGGCAAAACTCTCTGGGCCCTTTAGTTTACACACAGAACTGCAAAATCACTGGCTTTCTGTAGGGGAGCTTTCAAAGGGACATCTACTGTGCTCTGACTGGCCTGGGGGCAGGAAAGCTTCACTGAGGACCTTTCAGCTGGATCCTGAAGGGTATCTGGGCAGTTGGCATGTCACGGGCACCTAGAGAGGAAGTGGGGGAGGGGCTGGGGCCTCGGGCATCAAGCCCCAACTCATCACCCGCCAGCTGTGAGACCTAGGTTACATCGTAAACTGGGGAACAATATGTACTGGTTAGACAATGAAATGAGGCTGGGAATTACCGAGGACGCCTGGCACACAGTGAATGTTCTGTAAAGTAGTTACAGTTAGAGGGAAAGGATAGAGTCTTGGGGTAGAGAGCTTGGGATTTGGCCCCGTGGAAACCGAGGTTCCAGTCCTAGCTCTGCTGCTTGGCAGCTGTGAAGTCCCTTTGTCTTTACAGTAAGGGGGCAGTAGACAGTTCCTATTGAAGAACTGTCTTCCCAGGTGTCCCAGCCACCAAACTGGGTGACCTGAGCTCATCTTCTTTCCAGGGAACCTGGAATATACACTGGGCAGTACGGGTGAGGGGGAGTGGACCCTTCCACTTTTCCAATTCTTTTACCTGCCTTCTGGCCCAAGGGCTTAGGAGAGGTGTGCATAGCCTCTATGGCCTTTCAACATACTCCTTGGTGAGTCCAGTGAACTGGGAAAAGGGGAGAAGGTCACGAGTAGGAGCATGAACTCATGATCAGAGATGGGATCAAACTCCCACCCTGCTACTTCCTAGCAAAGCATTTTGCTCCCTGGGGCTCAGTTTCCTGGTCTGCAAAATGGGGGCAATATCAGCTGTTGATCAGATTTAGCAAGTGCTCCATGTGGATGGAATCCAGTGTCACTGCTCTGTCCCTCTACCTTTATCACTCTACATCAGTTAACTCCTGATGTTTGGAGCTCCAGGTCTCACTTGTGGATTTTTTTTTTTAAGTTACTTTATTGTTGTTCAATTACAGTTGTCTGCGTTTTCCCCCACCACTGCCCCCAACTCCAGCCAATCCCACCTCCCTCCCTTGCTTCCACCCTCCCCCTTGGTTATGTCCATGTGTCCTTTATAGCGGTTCCTGAAAACCCTTCCCCCCACTGTCCCCTCCCCCCTCCCCTCTGGCCATTGTTAGATTGTTCTTACAATGTCACTGGTTGTATTTTGTTTGCTGATTTCTTTTGTTGATTATGTTCCAGTTAAAGGTGAGATCATGTGGTATTTCTCCCTCACCGCCTGGCTTATTTCACTCAGCGTAATGCTCTCTAGTTCCATCCATGCTGTCACAAAGGGTAGGATCTCCTTCTTTCTCTCTGCTGCGTAGAATTCCATTCTGTAAATGTACCACAGTTTTTTGATCCACTCATTGACTGATGGGCACTTAGGTTGCTTCCAGCACTTGGCTATTGTAAATTGTGCTGCTATGAACATTGGGGTGCACAGGTTCTTCTGGATTGGTGTTTCAGGGCTCTTAGGGTATAATCCCAGCAGCAGAATTGCTGGATCAGAAGCAGTTCCATTTTTAGTTTTCTGAGGAAATTCCATACTGTTTTCCTCAGTGGCTGATCAGTCTGCATTCCCACCCACAGTGCACTAGGGTTCCCTTTCCTCCACATCTTCATCAGCACTTGTTTGTTGATTTGTTTATGTCACTTCTGGATTTTTTTTAAGACCCACTAGCCCAGAAACCCAAGTGGACTGTCCTGCGGGGTCAGGTGGGGTCTGACTGGCCCTGCCTGCCTTCCCAAGTGGGTCGTCACTTCTTCCCTGATCAGTGGGCAGGCCAGAGACCAGAGGCCAACAAGGTGGAGGATGGATGGCCCTGCCAGGTGCAAAAGCTTGGGGCGTGTGCCTTCTCCTGAAACGCTTTCAGAGACAATGTTCTTGCCTGGATCCTTTTGGCTGTGGTAGCCTCAGGCTTGACCCCCGCTTCCCCCACCACGGTGGACCTGCTTGGATCTGGGACCTCCCTCCTCACCCTTCCTCTCCCCCATATCCCTCTCCAAACCCCATTCCATGCCACTCCCCTCCCCTCCCCCCTACACACAGAGCCCGGGGTCCAAAAGCGGCACGTCAGAGGCACTTGCATCCCAGACAGACTGCCTTGGAGGCGTGTGACCCCGCCCACGCGCTGCCATCTACCGAGAAATAAAGGCGCCTGTCCCCAACAAAGTAAAGTGCCCGAAGGAAGTCTGGACTTCAGTCGGTAGAGCCCCTGCCCCTCCCTGGCCTTCTGCAAATCTGATCTTTCCCCAGTCTTGTCTAGGTCGCGCCCCAGCCCGCACGTTCACGTCAGCCCACCCCCCCACTCGACTCCGCCCCCTGCGCTGCGATTGGTCTGCGCTCGGGGCCCCGCCTCATTTTCCTGGAAAGTTCTTGGAAAGCGTCAAAGGTGTTTCCTTCTGAGGTCCCACCGCCGCTGCTGCCGCCGGAGCCGGTGTCCCCGCCCACGCTCTTCCGTGGCCGGGACGCACCGCCCGCGGTTCTGGGAAGACGTCGCTTCCGGGAAGGGCTGGGACGCGGAGGACAAAAGATTAGGCCTCTCGCCCCGCCTCGCCCTCCTGGCCCGCCCCCCGCGCTCTCCCCGCCCGCCGGAGCGCCGCCTCTCAGTCACTTCCCGCCGCCGGGGCGCCCGGGTCGTCTACCCTGAGAGTGCGATTTGCGCTCCCTTGGCCCCTCCAGCCGCCGCCGTCCGGCCGAGTCCCAGCTCCCGAGCCGCCGCTGCTGCTGCCGGGACATGGTCCTCTGCGTTCAGGGGTGAGTAAGAGCAGTTCTCCGCCCCTGTCCTGAGACACCGGAGAGTACCGGCCTCGTGCTAGCTGCCGGGTATGAGGGCTTGCCGGATTGGAGATGACCGAGGGCGGCAGGACATCGGGGATGACAATAGGGAATGGTGACAACTGTGGGTAGGGAAATGGGGTCAGCTGGCGACCGGAGGATCAGGGGGTGGGCTAAGCCTGGGTTCTGGCTGGAGCAGGTAGACAGACGCCTATGGCAGCACATCCTCTAAGAGGTGGCTCACCTGCCCAGATTCCCTTCTGGGCCCAGAGCGCTCTACCCTGGCCTGAGGCACTGGGCCTACTGGTGACCTTGAGCCAGCCCCTGCCTCTGCCTGGTCATCCCCTCTCCTGCCACCGGCCACCAATTAGTCTCTTCTTGAGAACCGGCCTGAGATGTTTGCCTCTCTTCAGGCTGGCATCTGCTGACCAGCGGCTCTTGGGAGAGCCTGGGTTTGGCCTGGTCCTGTCTGGGACACCCCCACAGTTGCCTCACTCCTCTCAGTCCAGTCTAGGATCCTGCCTCTCTTCTCCACGTTTCCCAAAGACTTGGCGGGGGTGGGGTGGGGCTGATAAGGCAGTCTTGGCCTTAGCTGAGCATTCTTGGCACATTCCTTCCACCCAGAGCTTCAGCCTCACCTTCAACCAAGGGGTCTGACTCTCTCCAGACTGATCTCACAGCTGAGAAATCCCCAGAGGGAGCTGGGTGGCCCAGTGGCTGTTATTATCGGAACTGGGTGGTACCCAGTGGGAAGGATAGAAGGTGGGGCAAGGCTGAAGTGCCCCTTGCCCTTGCTCTGAGCCATCCTGTTTCTAGGGAGCAGGCGTGGGGGCGCCAGGAAGAACGCACTCTATACTTCTCCTGGATTGTCTCCGGCTTCTCCCTCTTCTCTGAGTTCTGGTGCTCCTAAACATCTTGCCCCCCATCACTGTTTTCCTCAGACCACCCCCGCTCCCAATTCCAGGGTCCCACACTCTTTCACTTTGCTTCAGCTGAAATTCAGGGCTAGTGTTGGATGTCAGGGAGCAAGATTTTAGGACCTCCACACACACAGCCACAGGCCAGCAGGGCCCTCCTGGGTTAGGGACTCCCAACTGTAGGTTTGAGCTGCCAGCTTTGTGGAGGGGTCCCCCCTCAGGGCTGATTTTGCCTCCTTGGCATGTGTCCCCAGGCGCGACTCAAAGGCTGGGCTCCATAGCAGGCACACACACGTACATGCCACCCACACCTGGAACACACCAGCCCCCGCCCCCGCCATGACGATGACACAGCCATGGACACACCCAGACACTATGTCAGCCCTAGAGTTGCCCACATCCATGTGTGTCCTGCTAAGTTGTCCAGACGTGGCTGCCCCAGAGTCTCCAGTCCTAATGGCTAACTGCTTGCCACACTGAGAGATTCCCGCGCCTGAGCTGATCTCTGAGGCCCCCCAGGCAGGCCGCCAGCCAGTGCCTCGGAACCCGGCCTCGGCTCCCTGAGTGGGGTTGCCGAGCCCCCACAGTGCAGCCAGAAATGGGTGTGGGAAAGGATTAGGCAGATGTGGTGTGCCAGATCTGTGGCCCCCTCTGCTCATGAGTACATAGGGTCCCTTCTTTGTTTAAATCTTCTAAGGGTCATCTCTGACCTTCACTGTTGGATTTGGCTCCTGCTGCTGGCTCCTGCCCACCTCTTCCTGCCTCCCGAGCAGTATCTGGCACTGTTTACCTTTGATGTGTCCCCCCTACTCCTTCCTTTGGCCTGGCAGGGTCGGCTCAGGAGCAGGGAGACCCTGCTTCCCACGTGACACCCTTTGCTTTTATGGCTGGGTTATAAGTTTTTCTTAAGGGTTGGGCCCATGGTTTCATTACCTTGGACCAGAGGGGAACCAGACTCAGAGCTGAAGCCTAAGGATGCATGTTGTGAGCAATGCGGGAGGACCAGCTGTCCCTCCCTCAGGAATCAGGGCCATGCCCCTCACTCCCAGAAAGCCCAGGATCACCATGCTGGGTGGGGCTCCCCTAGAGGGAAGCTAGGGCTCAGATGAGGACTGGCTCAGCAATCCAGCTCTAGTCAGCTGAGGGTACGGTGTGGCTGAAGCCCTGGTATCTGGGCTGATAGGACCCTTCGTTGCTGGTGGGGGAACAGTTCTGGTGAAGAGCCAGGTTTGCACGGGATCATAGAGCCTAATATGGCTGGCTTGCCAGGGTGGGACCTGAGTTGGGGATGAGTACCTTGCCCTTTGTCAGGAGCTCACGTTTATGGGAGGTGGGACGAGCCAGTGCCTTTAGAGGCTGCTGCCCACGTGGAACCCTCAGCTGGGAGGAGCAGAGAGCAGGATCAGACGCTGACGTGTTTAAGCTCTTCCCACTCTGGGCTGAGGCCCCTCCCATTGCTCAGCTGGGCCAGTGCATTTAATCAGCTCACCTCAGCCAGGAGGGCACCAGTGTGAGGCTTCCTTGCACTGCATCCTGTCTGTGTGGTGAGGACACCAGCTGGCCACTGTGAGTTAGAAATGTCTATAGGGAATGATCTGTGGTTTTGATTGGCGCAAAATAGAGGGGGAAGAGAGAGAAAGTACGTACTGTTCAACAAACGCAGGAGGGTGGAGACATCTGTTTCAAAAGAGAGCCCGTGGGGGGGGGGGGCAGTCATGGGGAATTTTGTGATGGCAAGGGGGAGGAGGGGTTTGGGACTTATTGAGCCCATGGGTGGCCAGGAGGAAGCTGAGGCTCAAGTGTGAGAGGGACTGGAGTTGTGCAGCTGGCCTGGGGCAGAGGGGAGCTCGGAAGTGGGGAGAGCCAGGGCCTCCACTCACTGCCCCCCACTCCCTTCTAGATCTTGTCCGTTTCTGGCTGTGGATCAGATTGGGCAGAGGCCCCAGTGGGCCCAGCTTGAGCCAGCTATGCACACTTTGCCTGCCGGGGCCTTCCTGGAGGAGGTGGCCGAGGAGATCCCAGCCCAGTCAAAGAGTGAGCCCAAGGTGCTAGACCCAGAGGAAGACCTGCTGTGCATAGCCAAGACCTTCTCCTACCTTCGAGAATCTGGTAAGTCTGAGGAGGGGGGCAGGCTTTCACCTGAGAAGTCTGAAGGAGGAAGCTTAGCTCTGACTGTTAATTCTGATTTGAGAGGCATAGCCCTGCCCAGGAGAATCTATGGAGGGAGGTACAGCCCTTCCCAGGGAAGTGAGAAGTGGGAGACAGAGCCACCCTGCCCTGGCTTGGTGTTCCCCAATAATTACCATTGTGACCAGTCTCTCGGCTCCCTCTCCCCCACTTGCCTAGGCTGGTATTGGGGTTCCATTACGGCCAGTGAGGCCCGGCAACACCTGCAGAAGATGCCAGAAGGCACATTCCTAGTACGTGACAGCACCCACCCCAGCTACTTGTTCACACTGTCAGTCAAAACCACCCGTGGCCCCACCAACGTGCGCATCGAGTACGCCGACTCCAGCTTCCGCCTGGACTCCAACTGCCTGTCCAGGCCGCGCATCCTGGCCTTCCCAGACGTTGTCAGCCTCGTACAGCACTACGTGGCCTCCTGTGCTGCTGATACCCGAAGCGACAACCCTGATCCTGTACCCCCTCCAGCCCTGCCTCTCCCTAAGGAAGACGCGCCTGGTGACCCAGCACGGCCCACCCCTGCGGCCACTGCTGTGCACCTAAAACTGGCGCAGCCCTTCGTGCGCAGGAGCAGTGCCCGCAGCCTGCAGCACCTGTGCCGCCTGGCCATCAACCGCCTGGTGACTGACGTAGACTGCCTGCCACTGCCCCGGCGCATGGCCGACTACCTCCGACAGTACCCCTTCCAGCTCTGACCCGGCCAAGCAGCCTCCTCGCCTCACCCAACCTTCCTCGAGAGGACACTGGCCCCAGCGGGACTTGGGCTCTTGCTGCCTCTCCTCCAGTCATCCTAGTGCCCACGTGCTTCTGGCAGCTGGACCAGGAAGAGTCAGCAGGAGCAAGGCTGGGGGCACAGTAGAGGGGGTGGCGTTACACAACTTGAAGGTTGCCCCCAGCTCCCCTTTGGCTCCATGGTGCTGAGCTGTGTGTCGGAAAGAGAGGGGACAGGCAGGACCTGTCCCACCTGCGGGCCCCCTCCCCTGCTGTAGCCTCCTGAACTGTAGAGGCTCTGCCACCCTGGCTTCTCAGTTCGCAGGGTGGGGCGGGCCCCCTCCCAACCTGCGATTCTCAGGGAGGATGGCGGCCAGAGGAACCGAGGTTGACAGTGGCAGTCCCCTGCTGGGGGAGCAGGCCAGGCTGGGACTTGAACAGTTTTACAGTATTTATTTATTTATTCTCCTGGGGTTGGTCTCAGGGTGAGCCCACCCCACCTCTCTCCTCTGAGCCCTGAATGCTCTGAGACCCCAGCTTCTCTGGCTCCTCTTTGCGGCGAGCTCCATCCTGAGACAGGGTGCTGGACCTGAGGCAGTCGTGGATGTCCTGGTGCTGACTCCCCACCTGTGAATGCGCCAGCCCTGCTCTGGGATGGTGACGAATGGACGAGAAAATGGAGTCAAAGCTGCAGCACCCCCACCCCCACCCCCTGCCTGCAGAGCTCCACCCACACAGGGCTGGACTCAGGGGCAGGGGCTGCTGATCCAAGCTGCTGGGTTGGCTTCCTTCCCAGGAAGGTGTGCCTGCCGCCTGAGAGAGGGAAAAAAATACATATCTGATAAGACTTTATAAAATAACTATTATAACAACAACAAAAAACAGTTTGGTAGTCTTTTTTTCTTCCACTGGCTTTTCTGTAATGACAATAAAATTGTGCCTTTCACTTGTGGAGGCCTGAGTGGGGCCTCTTGAGTTCGGTACACAGTGTGTCCCCTTTGATCCTATTGTTATTCTCGCACTGTATGTCTGGGTCAGCTGAGGCCGGGGACTTGATGTGGCTAAGCAGGCCCTGCCGGGGACCCAATGAAGTGTGAAGGGGACAGGGTGCAGCCTTTCTCTCGTTCCTCCTTTCCCCACCCTGGGAGGATGGGAGACAGGAGGTGAGGGCCTGCAGGGTTACCGCCCAGGCCACCACGGGCTCAGGGGTGGTGACAGGAACAACAGACCTGAGATACGAAAACGGGGGATGCCAATTAAAGATGAAAAGCAGAGAATTCTAGGGGGATGGGTGCTGTGGACCACTCCTGGTGACAGTCTTTTAAGATGATGAGGCCAATGGTCAGGGAAGGCTTGGCCAGTCGTCCTGGGGAGAAGGTGCAGTGAGTGCAGAGGCGCCAGGGCATGACCGGGAAGCTCCTGTGCCCAACCACCAGGAGGCCTGTGGAAGGGTCATTCTGCACAGTGGGGCAGGTCTATTGGGTTGAGGATGGTGGCCAGTAAGCTGGCAGGTAGGTCTGGCCTCAGGTGGGGGCAAGAGGGGTTGGGGGACCCTCTCCTCTCACTCAGGGTCCCACACACCAAAAGTGGGAGAAGAGCAGTTAAAATGGAAACATGGCCTTGTCTGGCGGTCTGACTTTGGAACACTTCGGCACCTGCCACCCCGCTAGGTCTGACGGTGTCTGCCCTTCTCTTGAATGTGTCACGGGAAGGCTCTGAACCTTATTCAGTCTTCCAACCCTTATTTTATACTGTGCTCACCTCCTTTTTTTCTTAGCCTTTAAACAATTAGAACAACCCGAGGAGGCCAGTGCTGGCACATTGAGAGCAGGAAGGTGTGAGGAGTGACAGGGAGGCAGGAAAGGATACAATGTAAGAACCAGGGAGGCCCTGGTTGGGGACAAAGCGTGGAGCTGACACTGGGTGAGAATGAGCAGGGGCAGGTGGAGACTCTTTCCCGGGAGTGGTGCCCGGGCACCCAGTCTGGTGCCTCCTCTGCTGCTGGCCACAGAGCCTGACGACACGCCTCCTCCAGGTCCCCGTGACCCTGCCAGGGATATATGAAGTGTCTTATTGTTTCAGTCTGGATCTTAGTACCTTTGTGACCCCCAAAATGTCTGTAGTGACCCCTCTGTGGACTCCACCCGCAGATCTGAGTCACCTGGTGGGAGGGTAGCAGACATGGAGTGGCCAAAGGGAGGCTGTTCCCCACCTGGTGCAGTAGCCTAGACAGAAAGCTGCTGTGACCAGAGGGAGCCCAGGAACTTCGGTGCCAACAGCAAAGAGACATCTCAGGGTATCCGCAGGTGCTGGCAGTGGACAGAGCTTTGCACCTCCTGCAGTGATCACCACACCCCTGGGAGTGGGTCTGGTACTCATACTCCACAAATAAGGAAGCTGAGGCCTGGAGGGGCAAGGGACTGGCTGATGAAGTGAGGCACAGAGCAGATATAGCCCTGAGGGGTCCCAACTGCCCACCTGCCCCTGGACTCCTACGTGAGATGGCGAGGACTGGCCACTTTCAGGCAAGTTGCGCTTGGGTGCTGGTTCTATCCCCAAGTCCCTCCTTGCTAAGGTCTCTGCAGCCACTGTCCTGTCCAACAGGGTCCCATCCCCCTCACCCTTGCCTCAGCTCAAGCCAGGGTCCAGCTCTTGTCTGGGGAGGGGCTGCCAGGTACTTCTGAACCCCGGTAATTTTATGCTTTAATCTTATTTTCATGTTTCCCTCTTGGTGAAGTGAGTGATACCAAGAACAGGGACTGGAAGCTGTGTCCTTGGGTCCCAGACCCAAGACAGAGACCCAGTTTAACAGATGCAGAGCATCCTCTGGTCAGCGCAGTCACCCCTGGGTGGTCCTGAGCTAGTAAGAGGGGTACACCCTGCCAGCAGTGGCCGGAGAGAGAGAGGGGCCATCCAGTAGGTGCACCGGGCCCAGCACAATGTACTAACGATAACTGATGCGAGACCCTTCACCAATTAAGTCCTTTACCAGGTCACACGCTCCTTGGGTACCAACTGGGCCAGACTCTGTCTAGGCCCTGGGGACACAGACAAGTGAATTAATGGGCACTTAGGACAACTTTTGAGAGTAAATAAAGCAAAGCGGAGGATGGGGCAGAGTGGCTTTGGGTATAGGGATGCTGCTGCAGATGAGAGGCTCGGGGAAAGCTCTGGAGCAGGGTGGCCCTGAGTCTGGACACCGGAGCAAAGAGCAGGAGCTCACTATTCGACAACTTAGGACAAGGACATCCCAGGTGGCAGGAGCTGCCAGTGCAAAGGCCTTGAGCAGGTCCACACCTGGTACTATAGCAGTGAGGAGACTGGAATGGCTGCCCAGGGCAGAGGGGGCACATGGTGTGGCCGAGCACCTCTTGGGTGTTTAGCAGGGAAATGCTCTGATCTGATGCTCATTTCTAAGGGGTAGACCTGTCAGCTGGCTGGGGATGGCCTCAAGAGGACCTGGGGGCAGGACACCAAAGGAGGCTGAGAGATGTGAGGGGGTACTCAAGAAAACCCAGAATTATCTTCTGCAAGGCAGTTCCCTTGTAGTACAGGCTTCCCCACCAGGTGAATGTTCTAGGAACCCACCTGCATCAGTGTGCCAGCTGGCATTGTTGTGAGAGGCTGCGTTCAGCTTCAGTTAATTTTTTTTTTGAAGACTCTTTCAACACATTTGTCCATTTCATGATGGGTGACTTACAAGCACACTTGCCCACACCACGCTGAGTGTTCTGCAGTTTTTGACCAAAAACTGCCAGATGCCCAAGCCCTACCTTCCCTATTCACCCAGTCTCGCCAGGAGCAGCTTTTTTTTTGTTTCCCTGGATGAAAAAAGTCCACAAAGGGAAACGTTTGCCAATGTGGAAGAGGTGAAACAAAAAAACGGCAGAAGCACTAAAAGGCATCAAAAACTACAAGTTCAAGAACTGTTCTGAGAGATGTAAAAAAGTCTCGATGGGAGTATTACATGAAATGGAGAGTATCTGGAAGGTGACTGAAGTTTAAACATGTAAAATAAATAGACAATTTTTTACAAAGTAATTCTGGGCGATGGCAGGGTGAGGCGTGGTGGGGGTGGGAGGAGATGGACACTACAGCTTGGTGGCCCTGGGCTGGGTCCACGCCCCACGGAGTTCTCACTGCAGACGTGCACACCAGCAGAGGTTGTCCCCATTTACAGCCGAAGAGGGAAGACTCACAGAACATTGGTGGCTCTTTTAGGGTCACTGAACTTGTGAGGGGCAGAGCCAAGGTTCAAATTCTGACTTGGGGCTGCAGAGGAGCTGGGATGGACCTCTCTGGGCCTCTAAGCAGCCCTGGACCCTGTCAGCTCTGCCACCGTCCTCCAAGTCCAGCCCTCCTCCCTCCGGTGTCATTTGCCACCCACAGCCTTGGGTTCTAACCCGAGTGAACAGATCCTTTGGTTTTGGTCTCTGTGTGGATTGGCGTGAAGGCAAGTCCAACCCAATCTTCTAGCAACTTCTTTTCCAGCTCCACGACAGACTAGACAGAGCTACCCTTGCTCAGAGTCTCCCTCAGGCCTGTTACTTGCCCATCCCTCAGTGGTCCGTACCCTCAGAGGTAAGTTACAGGGGAGGGAGGGGAGCTGGGCAGGTGCCTCTAGGTCTGTTCCATTTCAAAGATGCAAGCCTGAGACCCACAGAGGCAAAGTAATTTATCTACAGTCAACCGGGGAGGGAGTGGGCAAGGGGGTTTAAATTCCAGGCCAAAGAGCTTGTCCCCTCACCCTACAGCTCTTGAACTGGAGCCTACCGCCTGCGGGCTGGTGAGGTGAACAGCCTGGTTCCTGACCACCCAGGCTCCTAGTGTCCAGACCTGGACTCTTCATGGCCCGGAGACACACCCCCACCCTTCTCCCATCTTGGAGACAGCCCCCACATTCGCTCCTGGCCTGTTGATCTCCAAGTCCGCTCACCTTGCCCCAGCCCCTCCTGCTGCCCCCATGGCTGTCTTGCCCAGACCTACCCTCTCTCACTCCTCTGGCTGGACCCTCCTGACACCTCCTCACCAGCCCGACCACCAGCTCCAAGGTGTGGTGCTTATAAACCCAACCTGGCGCTTCTGTCCCCACTGAGTGCTGTTCACAGGCTTCTCCCTTATCTTGCCGGGGCCATAGCCCAGGGCCCAGGATTCGCCTTTCTAAACTACCAATCCATTTCATTCTGCTCCCCACCCCCAAGGAGCCCACCAGGCTGTGTCATTCACCCTGAAATGTCCTTCCTCAGTTCTGTCAGGGCAAACTCCTCCTCACCCATCAAAGCCCGACTCAGATGCTCCTTTTCTAAGAAGCCTTCCCTAACTTCCCCAGCCTTTACTCACGTCTGCTTTGGGTACCTCACTGCATCCTGGGGAATCTCCCTGGAGCTGGAGCTTTCCCCACATCTCTCCGGCCTAGTGAGGAGAAAACACACCTTCCATAACAGATTAAAAGCAAGCATTCTTTGGCTTCTTGTGAAGTCTCCCTCTCTCTCCTACACACACATACACCCTGTGCTTCCCCTAAAAGTCCCCTGAGGGTGTCTTCAAGGAGGTCAACCAGCCAAGTGAGAAGGAAGAGCACAGGCACAGTTCAAAGCTCAGCCCTCCCAAAATTGCTCTGGGACCTCAGGCAAATAGTTATAGCTCCTGGTGCCTCCGTTTCCCCATCTGTCTAACAGAGGTTGTGGGGGAGCCCATGCCATGGGTGGGTTGGAAAGGGGTGGGCCTGGCTTTAGGGGATACGGAGAGAGTAGAAGCTGATGCCTGGAGCGGGAGGAGCCTTTTCGATGTGGCCAAAGCTTGATGCTCAATGGAAGGACATTTGCTTCCATGGAGCAGGTCTAGTTGAAGCAGGCAGGACTCAGAGCACAGGAGGCAGCCTCTGAGGGCTGCTCTGTCAGGAAGTCCCCACAGGCGTGGGTGGAGTGAGAGGGACACCCAGCCCGTGTGTCCCAGGCAGAGCCCTGTCCCGGGGACTTTCTCCATACCCAGCACCGATGAGCCACACGGGGCCTCTCCTGTCACCAGAGCTGGGCTCCTGCACCGTCAGAGGTAAGGATTTCACTCAAAGTCTGGACTGGGCCAGAGCTTCTTCTTCCGAAGGAGTACTTCACAGCTGCCCATCCCCCTTTCTGAGCGCCATCACGCAGTGTGTGCGTGCACACGCACGTGCCTGTTGATGTTTGCACTTGACAGACACCCCTGTGGTTTCTCAGCTCCTTAGGGTGGAGGGCCATGGCAGAAGAGCAGGTTCTCAGGAACCCTTTTCTCCAAAACCCCAGAGAGGTGAGGCCCAAGAAGGCTTATCCAGGAGATAGGTTAGGGGGTGTGGATAAGACTCATGGGGCGGCTTCCTAGCAGAGAGCACCCTTCCCCCACTGTCATGGCTGTGGAGGTAGCCCTGGGACCCTTGCCAGCTCAGTGTTGCCATCCGGGCATCTTGGAGGCATGATGAGCTTAGGCAGGCAAAGGCAGGTGACCTAGGCAGGTGACTCCATCTCTCTGAGCCATGTCTCAACATAGAACAAAGTCTTGGCTTTGCTGTCACTGCCATCGGCCCCCTCTCTCCCTGCCCTAGGGTGCCCAGGCTGCTCTCTGTAGCTCTTGACCTCTTCCCTCAAGCCAGCGGGTGCCTGAGCGGGGGTGTGCTTTGGGAACAGTAGCACCCCCTTCTCCTCTGGGTCTCAGTGGGTGAGCTGAGGCCTGCTAGGCTCTGGGAGATTCCTGGGCCTTGCCTGGGGCAGAGAAGGTGTGGTGTGGCCACCCCACCCCCACTCCACCCAGGGTGAGGTGTTTTCGCTAGAATCGAAGCAGCTGTGGCTGGAGGCCTCTTCCCAGGAAAAAGGAGCTGGGTGCCTCTTCCAGGAACTCCGAGGAGGCAGGGGCGGGGGGAGTGGGGGAGTTCATTTGAAACCAACCAGCCTCCAACGCTTCTCAGGAACTGGTTGCTCAACCTGATCTGGCAGGTCTCAAGCGAATGGGCAGGCATGGTGCCAGCTCAGATGTGGCGGGGGTGGAGGACACACCCCGGAGGGGGAGGCCCATGACCTTGAGGGAAGTTGGGCCCTGTCCTTGCCCATGAATCAGGGCCTGTCACCTCTGACCCCCACCAACCCGACTTGGCTTGCTGGGGTGTGGGGTGGGGAGACTTCCTGTGTCCTAACCAGGCAAGGTGAAATCTCATAAGATTAGTAATATAGGTGTCAGGTCCTTCCAAGGGCCCCAAGACTGACTGTCACATCACCCCTTCCCTGCTCAGAATCTGTCACTTCTATCCCCTGGGCTGTCCCTCTGGAGGTTATCTGAGGAAGACCTGTGCTGTTAGCCTATGGGATGGGACCCTGGGGTACCAGGCTGGTGGCGGGGAAGGGGGGATCAGGGAGAGATGGAGGGTAGCCTGCAGCAAGCTGGCTGAAGTTCTGGGCCCAAAGAGTGAGCCTCCAGTGCCTGTGGGGAGCATCTGAGCTGAACCCACTGGGCCTGCCCCTAGGGCTGACTGGGAGTCAACAAAGCACCTTCATATACACTGATCTCCTGTCCCCTACCCCATGTGGCCGCCCTCCTCCCAGCAGCTGGTCCCTAGAGAGGGGTCTTCCCAAGATACCCCCTCCTCCACTGCTTCTACCAGCTGCGCACTGAGACCCCAGTAGCCCTGGCAGGGCGAGGTTTCTGTTCTAGGAAAGAACCCTGAGCAAAGGCTGCCAGGAGCCGAAGTTCTTGGAATCAGTGCCGTAGGGAGAGGGGACGCTTCTTGGAACTTGCTGGCTACTCTAGGGAGAGAGGCTCAGAGGATGAGCAATGACCTAGTTAAGGGGGAAGGGATGCTAAGGCCTCAGCTTGGGTCCCCACCTCCAGGAAGCTCTCCTTGACTTCAGGCACCTCCTTGGATGCTCCCATCTTGGCAGAGAGTATGCTGGGCTCCTCTAAGGGTCTGTCAGCACAGGCCCAGGCCTAGCACAGCTTCTGCGGTCCCCAGCATCCAGTGGAGGCGGGGCACAGAGTGCACAGCCAGAAACAGTAGGGAAAATAGGCGGCATGCATGCGTGGGGAGAGGCAGCCTGTGTGCGTGGGAGCACAGGTGGAAGTTGGAAGTTAGGAGCAAGTTTATCACCCAGGCCAGTGAAGGGCTGGGGGAGAGTAGGAGGCAGGGCCAGGTGGGGTCAGCAGGGCCAGGCCCTGCTCACTGACTGCCCCCTTGCTACTGGACAGGCAGCCTGGCCAGGACTCCTGGCACCTCTTCAGGCCAGTCTTTTCCTCAGCTTCAGCATCAGATCACTGAGAGTGGTCCTACCACCAGGGTGCATCTGTGCCACCCTGAGCCCGCCTCTGGCCTGCGGAGCCTCAGTTTCCCTATCTGGAGAATGGAGAGGAGAAGCTGCAGGCCCCCAGGATGGCTGTGAGGAGTGTGACCCTAGCCTGGGACTGGGCTGAGGCCCAGCACCTCTTTGAAGGAGCAGCCCTGAGCGGTTTTCCCTCAGAAGGTCCCAGGGTCAGCACCGGCAGAGCAGGACCGGAAAGTCTGGCAGAGGGGACCGGGGCGGTCTGGATGGGCCTGGAGGGAAGAAAGGGGCTCCCTCTCTGGCTGGGTGGTCTTAGGGCAGCCATTTAACACTCAGGACCTGTTTGCCTTATGAAGAATGGAGAAGCCTCCTTGGCCAAGGCTGGACAGAGGTGAGGGCAGGAACTTGGCTTGGCCCTCAGGCCCTGAGGTCACTCCTAGGCAGTCACTGAGCACAGCTGCCGGCCTGCTTCCCGCCCACCCCCTGCATGTCACAGGGAGGGGGCCCCCCGCCTATCCTCCAGGGACTAGTCCTGGAGTTGAGAAGGGCTGAGACTGCTCAGAGAGGACTGTGAGGCGGGGCTGGGACAGAGAGGTCCTTTGACCCCTGTGGAATGATGAGGAGCGGGCTGAGGGCACCCCAGAGACATAGCTGGTCACTGAGCCATGCAGTACTAGTTCTTTGGGGCCTCTGAGGCCCCTGCAGAGGGTGGGAATGCTGTGCGTCCACCCAGAGGCCCTGGGACCTGTGCCAGGTCAGGCTGGCCTTGGCCGGAAGGAACTTGCTGTGGGACAGCTGGACCTGGAGCCCACCTAGCCCGAGTGGGTATAGCAGCCAGTGGCATCCATAGGGTTTGCAGGGACACTGGGGCCCTGCTATACAGGTGGCTCCAGAGCCAGGCCACCGCCTGTGTGGCCTGAGCCCGTCGCCAGTACTCTCTGCATGCCCCTCTGTCAAGTGGGGACAGTCGGTGGTGGAGTAAACAAACACATCCAGTGCTTTTCCCTTCTCCTCAGGGCCTCCCCCCTGGCCCTGTCCCGAGTCCACGTGGACATGAGCCCCACTTTTCCTCCGGCCCTTACAGAAGCAGAAGCACCTGCGGACACACCTGTGTGCCCACCACAGCACAGGCCCTGGTGTTGGTGGGGCCTCAGGCAGGAGGACAAAGGGAGGCCCACATCACAGGATCAAAATATTTAAAAGTCATAAAACTCAAGCTACAAACTGCTAAAAAAAATGTGCTATCCTGCTCCTCAGCAAATAAACTTTCATAACAATAGATATCTGTAAACTTGTGATTTTTATGTCTGAAAGTCATATACAAATATAAGAGAAAGTCAAATATCAAAAATTTTTGAATTTAATGATTATTGCTTATGCCCAGGTATGCAGTGCTGTTGGGTAAGAAGACAAAGACGTACCTGGTTCAGAAGGTGTTATATCCTTACCCTGTAACACTCACTATTCTTGCTTTTATTCCAGTCAAACTGTTGATTATGTGATTAAAATAAAATAGTACGTAAGTTAAATCTAATTTACAATATTAAAAATTTGAAAGTATGGAAAATGTATTTCAAGCACTTACTGTTAAGAGTCAAAACTAGTAAAATTAAAAGGCAACATACAAACTCTAAGTTATAATAATGTCAGAATTTAAATTAAAAAGATTTGAAACTAAAGCTTTAGTTAACTTGTCGAAGCTTTATGCTAACTTTATTTACTAGTTGTTAAGTATTTTTCTAGAAATAAGCCTTCCCGACTCACATGCAAGCCCTGTGGGAGTAGAGGCCAGCTCATAGCCTTCTGGTGAGGCCCTGAGGCCGGAGCGGTGGCATCAGGAGTGTGTTTGGGTCCCTCTCACCCTGTGCCAGCGCCGAGTGTCAAATCCCCAAAGAGGGTGACGCCCGAGTGTTCTTTAGCCCATTTTCTGTGAATTGATTGTTTGCGCATCTGCGATTCATTCTGAAGAACGGGCCCCAGGCAGATCAGAAGGGTGCTGACAGCCCGGGCGTGATTTCCAATAAACGGTACTAGAACAATTTGGAAACAAAATGCAGTCCACTGTCTTCCTCACACAGGAAACCACCACCAATTCTAGATGGACGAAATATTAGAACAGGATCAATGAAACCCCGAGTCCTTTAGAGCAGGGGTCCCCAAACTCCGGGCCTGTTGGGGATCGAGCCCCACAGCAGGAGGTGAGACTTGAATCATCCTGAAACCATCACCCCCACCCCCTCCCCCCGCCCAGTCCATGAAAAAATTGTCTTCTGAGAAACCGGTCCCTGGGGCCAAATTGGTTGGGGACCGCTGCTTCAGAGCGCCTCCCTAGGCATCACCTCGGTGCTGACTCTGGGGCGGGAAGCCTTTCTTCCTCCAGGGGCCTTGCCTGCCCTCTTCGCTGGGCAGGTGGAGGAAAGGAGAGCCCCATCAGAAATCCCTTGAGTGTCGTCTGCCCGTCTTGGGGGCGTTTCCTCCAGAAGCAGGCTCTGGGACAAGGATCCAAATACAAATAACTTATTTGGGAGGTGAGGCCGAGACAACTCTCCACAGTGATCTCCTGCTTCTGTTCACTCCCCGGCAGAGGCACCGACTGCCCTCGTTTCAAACAATCCTTGTAAGGGTGATTATTACTGTGAACAGCTTCGAAGATAGAGATAACAACTCCCTCCAGGGAAAAGGGCAGATTTGTTTATTTCCCATGTAATAAAGATAGTATCTCCCTCTGGAGTAAAGCTTGGGTAGGTTTTCTTGTAGCCTATTCTAAAAGATCTGGGTTCCTTTAGCTCAAGGTTCCTCTCCGGTAATGTAGCCCTCTGCGTGTGCAAGCATCCGCTGGCCCTCACCGAGTCACCCTGTGGGAAATGAGGTTTGGGGGATGTGGTGCAAGAAAATGCTGATCCTCTGTCTACTGCTGCAACTGTGAATAATAAACGGATCTTTGTTTCTGAGCCGGTGGTCTTGTGTCTTCTCCAGTATCCTTGGGAATAGGGCAGGTTCACTCACTGGCTTGCAAGTTGTGTAAAATCTCAGAGCCTTCCCTAGAGGACAGGGAAAGTGAGACAGGGAAGGAAATGCAGCCAAAGCAGGTGTGTTGATGAGCGGGTTCCCTCTGTGGGCGACTGAGGCTCAGTCCTCACTGAGAGATGGTGCAAAGAACATACCTCAGGGTCGTCCCACCAAAGGAGTGAGGAAGCTGGGGGGGTGTCCATCACCTCCCACCCTCCACTGGCTGAGGGCTGCTCCAGGGGGTGAGCTCCCTGGCACGTTTGGTCACTTACCAAGCTGGCCTCTGCAGCAGAGCAAGTCCAGCTGAGCGCCACCGCTATAGTGTGGGAACTTGAGGGCAAGGGGAAGTGAGCTGCTTGGGTTCCATGTGGGTTCCATGTGGGTTCCATGTGAGTTCCATGTGAGTTCCATGTGAGCGGGGCCTTTCCTGAATGCTGCCCAACCCCAGTGCCTGGCAAAATGCCAAGCAGACAATGATCGAAGGCAGGCCACGTGACCCAAGGAGAAGGGCCCATTCACTCACCTGTCCTCCACGAGGCCAGGAGCTGCTGAGGGGCCACTTCTGGGTTGGCGTCTCCTTCGCACTCTAGTGCCCAAGAGCAGGTGTGGCAATCTGCAAATACTCGGTAAAGGTCTGTTGCACGGATGATGCAAGTAAATGTGCTTCTAAAATAAACAAAGAAGACTCCGAGTCAGCCAGGAATGACTGAGCTACCCTCAACTTAGAGAAAGGCTATCCATCCAGAGTCGACCCCGTGACTCATAGAGAGGCACCCCCACAGATGCAGGATGCAGGCCACAAACGCTCTGGCCGTCACTGCTTTTCAAATACTATATTGAAGGTCTTAGCCAAGCTTTAAGGCAAGGAAAAGAAATAAGAGCTATACACATTAGAAAGGAAAAGACAAACGTGTCATTATTTTTTGTGGTAAAAGTTCAGTGTAGAAATTCCAAAAGAAGCCAAGAAAGCAGCCGGTTCTGAGATAAACCATGTACATTAACAGCTTTCTCAGTCCAGCGAGAGCCACGTAGGGTGACCCGATAATGACCAATGACATCGCACGTGCATGCTGTGTCACATCGGAGGGAGAGGAGCCGCAGGCCTGCGCAGCCAGTGCAACTGCAAGCCACCTGCCTCCTGGCTGAGTTTTACCTCCTGCCCCCAGAACCCACCAAATGTCCTCCGTGCTCCCCAAGCCAGGTGCACAGGCGAAGTCCCGATGTCCCCCAGCCCCACCCCGGAGCTGGCCCAGCAGCACACAAGCCAGCAGTTCTAGAGGGTGGGCTGGCTGTGACCATTCCTGAGACACAGCAGCAGCCCTGGACAGTCAGGAGTGGTGGAGTGAGGGGACAACCAGGTAGCAATGGGCTTAGAGCCTCGTGGGACAAAAGCAGCCTCTCTGACCCCAGGGACCAAGTGGGAGGGAAGCGCTCTGTGCCGGAGCAGAGAACTGTCTCAGGCCTTTTTGTGAGAGAGCAGCACCCAACTGACCTGCAGGTTCTCACCCCCTTGTCCAGCCTCGCCTTCACCCCACTGAGCACAGGCACGGATGAGCCCAGCGCACCGCTGGGGCACTCGGGGTGTGCAGAAACAGACACATCCTGGAACGGTAGACGCCGGGGCGTCCCAGGCCTCCTCGGCTCTCGGAGGGTACACTGGGCCTTGCTGGACCCTCAGGAAAAGAGCAGGACGGGGGCAGGTGGTGACACTGGCAGTAACGCCATGTCTCCTGCCAGCTCCTGGGAGACGCAGGGACTGGCAGACTCTGAAGGGCAGGGCTGCCTTGGGCATGGCTCCCACTGTTCCAGGGTCAATTTTATGTTTAGTGTGGCGGGGGGGGGGGGGGGGGGGGGGGGGGGGGGGGGGGGGGGGGGGGGGGGGGGGTGAGCGGCAGGTGGGACTGAGGACCAACCCTAAAACCCCACCGCTCCTTAGGGGCCTATCCACAGGAGCCCACATCCACACCCACGAGTCCCTCCAGGACCGGGCCCCCCCGCTGAGTCAGCCCCTCGCTGGGCCTGGCTTACATTTGGGGCTCAGTGCTTGTGGGTAAGGGAGGGCCTAGGGATGAAAGCGGAGACAGGACAGAGGACCTGTCACTCCTCCTCCTCCGAGCTGGGGAGGTGGCCTCAGCTCTCAGAAACCAGGGCCCCTCACAGAGGGTGTTGATAGGATAAGAGGACTTGTCCCAGAAGCTGAGTCCTCACATGACCCTGGATTCCACCCCACCCAAGAGGAGGCTGAGGTGCTGAGCCCTTGGCTGTGACTCAGCGGAAGGAGGACAGGAAGGGGCGGGTGACGGTGCTGGGGCCCTAGGGCTTTGCTTCTCCTTTCTCTTTCCAAAGCACAGTGAGTTCCCAGAAACAAAGATGCTAGAACTACAGCAAGCCCAGGTTTTCAGGGGCACAGGCTTCGCCCAGGGAGACATCATCAGAGGCCCCAGGGAAGCCCCCAGTCCCTGTCCAAGCGGGGACTTCTTCCGTGCCCGAGGACCAGGGACTGAGTACCTGGAAGATCCACACCAGAGCCAGGATGGGGTCGTGGACTCTTGAGACTTTCCAGGAGCATGTGGCCCAGACTTACATGCTGGGACACTCCCCTGGGTGAAAGGAGGCATGGGGACCCTCCAGGACATGTAGGGGTGGGGCATCAGGGCAGACCTCCTGGAAGTGACAGAGGCCACCTACACCAGGAGCCCAAGGGACGCAAACATCCACACGTGCAATATTTCCCTACGAAACACTGCCATGCCCCAGCATTTGGCCGGGGCGGGGGGGGGGGGGGGCAGCAAACATTAGCACACATAGTATCTTCTGTGAAATACTGCCGTACCCTGATGTTTTTTGGGCGAGTCTAGGTGTGGGCAAGGCTGCACTCTTCGCCGAAGCTCTGGGGAGAGCCCCTCTCCTCATCTCTTCCAGCCCCAGGAGACTGTCTACATCCCTCGGCTCTTCCCCTCTGATGCGATGGTGGCCTCCCTCTCATAATGACCTTTGGGATGGCGCCGAGCCACCCAGACCAACCAGGGTAGTCTCCCCATCTCAAGGTCCCTTTGCCTTGGAAGGCGAGACACTCAAAGGTTTGGGGGGTGAGAATGTGGGCCTCTTTGGGGCCATTATCCTTCCTGCCACAGGAGCGGTAGGGTTGCTTTGCCGGTCCCAAGCCCTGTCCAGAGGGCTTGTCCAGGACTGAGGGGTCACAAGGGGTGATCAGGCCACAGCTCCGGCCAACATGACGCAGGCTGGGGGCTAGCTGCAGGCTGGCTGGGGCCCAGAGCTCCAGGA
Organism: Macrotus californicus; assembly: GCA_007922815.1. Taxonomy (NCBI): domain Eukaryota; kingdom Metazoa; phylum Chordata; class Mammalia; order Chiroptera; family Phyllostomidae; genus Macrotus; species Macrotus californicus. Next base: position 375,922 of record VMDR010000083.1, on the reverse strand, counting down.
AACCTTGTGCCTGCCCCTGCCGGTGCCAAGGACAGCCTGTACTCCTGGCGGGGCCACCGTGCAGAGATCAGGTGCGCTTGATCCCTGGAAGTGGCCATGGCTCAACGCAAGCAGCTGCTCGGCCCGGGGTGGGGCGGGGGTGCAGGGGGGCAGGAGGCCAGGCCATGAATGGCTTCCTCTCCCTGCTGACCAGAATATGTTGGAGCTGCTGTCAGGTCAGGTGGGAGCCACATGGAAAGTTCCAGCTCCGCTCTAGAAAGTGCATACTCTCCAGCTTACTGGTGGACATTGATTGAGCTTGGGTTATGCCAGATCTGCATGGAGCCTCAGAGAGATGAAGAGACAGAAAGGTTTCCAGATACAAGGGGCAGAATGCCATTGATGCTGGCTGCGGGTCGGGCTAGGGGCTGGCAGGGAGAACAGAGAGGGCAGGGCGGGTGTTCCAGAGGAGGTAGTTGGTGTTGGATCTTAAAGGAGAGGGTGACTCTGATGGCCATGGTGGGCAAGGGCACTCCAGACAGACATGCTGGCTGGGCAGAGGGAGAGGACGTGGCTAGGAGGGACTGTAGCTCTTCAGAGTGGCGGGAGGCCGGGGCAGTGGAGCAGAGAGTCCACAGGTGGACAGGGATGCACGCATGGCTTGCAGAGGCTGAGCAGCCCTCCGAGCCTGGCAGCAGTGGGTGCTTTGTTTCGCTGGAAGCTCGCTCAGGGCACTGAGGACCCTTGGCAGGGTCCCCAGGCTCCTCCCATAGCCATCCCCCTTTACCTCTTCAGACCTGGGCTCTGCGTGACACCAACACCACACATAGCCATGGGCAGCTGGCCACAGGTTTAGGGCAGGGGTTGGGAAGTTAATGGTCCAGATGGGGAGAGCAGGAAAAGGTTCAGGGCCACATTTCAATAAGCAGCTAGATGTGCGCTGTGGAGAAACCCACGGGCAGCTGGGAAAAGCATCCACTGTGATGCCAAGACTCAGTTTCCTTGGCTACCAGGAGTGGGTGGGATGGTTCTCCCAGAGTACATCCACTAGACCCCTACCCCCTGCCCACGAGCTGGCTCCGGCCGAAGGAGCCTGGGCAGGCAGCAGGCAGTCTCTCAAACCCTCGGGGGCTTGGACTCCCCCAGCAGCCCCACGTCCTCCTGCCGCTCCGCCTCCTGGGCTCTGGAACACGTGCTGGAGGAGACAGCTCATCTTTGGCTCTGGTCCCAGGAAGGAGGGAGGAGGCGAGCCTGGCCTTCCCTGGCCTGGACCCCGGGGCGCTCAGGCCCTGGTAAGAGAGTCGAGGGGCGAGGGGAGACGTGGCTGCCGGGCCTCCGGAGGCTCCATGTCTGGAGGGCAGAGGGCAGTCAAGAGCCCCAGGCTGAAGTTCCTCCTTCCCCTCCCTTCCCAGACGTCCATGCCCCTGCCAGCCAGACAGGTGCCCGAGGTTACAGGACCCTTCCCCTGTCTGCCCTTCAAGGCAGCCAAGGAACACACGATGTCCTGTGACAGGTGCATCCCACAGGCTCCTCTCAGCCATCCTGTAAGATAAAGCGCTTGTCCCGTTTCTCAGGCTTGGAAGCCAAGGCTGAGGGAGATGAAGGCACCTGCTCAAGGTCACATCTTGGTGGCAGGCAAGAGCCAGGATCTGCAGCCAGGCCGGTGTGGCTCTGGGCGGGAGCTCAATGTCTGAGGCCCCGTCAAGCCATTGGTTGCAGCCTTGAGGCCCCACCCTGCCAGTCCACTTGGCCCGAGCCTCTTTCCCAAGGGAGTGGAGCCTTACTAATTTCTGGGAAGGATGTTGTCCCCAAGGGCGGCTCCTGCCTCAGTGACCCCAGCTGCCCCTACACTGTCATTTTCCATCATTATGCTCTCTTGGGGGGCCTAGCCTACCTGCTGACCAAGGCTTTCCCTCAGTGATGGGCCTGAGCCGGGAGGACGGGAGCATCAGGGAAGCCGGCACTGGCTGAGGCATGGCCCAGGCTGTGGCACAGGGGACACAAGGCTGCTAGTCAGGGAAGCTGCCCGGAGATGCTGCTAGGGACTGTCAGAGCCAAGGGCACAGGCAGCAGGAGAGGAAAGGCAGGAGAGGAGAGTGCTGGGGAGGACCCTGTGGCAAAGGTCGGAGAGCACCAGGGCTCAGAAGGCTGAAGCCTCACTCAGATTGTGCCCTCCACCCCCAGGATCCTCTTGGAACAGCTGTGAGGTGGAGTCACTGGCTCCTCCCCAAGGGAAGCCAGGGGCAACTGGGAGTCCCTGCAGCTGCAGCCGGGCAAGGGGCAGATGCCAGGGCCTTGGGGGCTGTAGTGTGACCTCTGCTGAGGCAAAAGTGATGCCCAACCATAGCAGGGGAGTCACTCAAACCAGGTGTGACCCAGCAATACAGACCCCCCAAAGGGAGGGACCTAACTTCCCATCTCCACTTGATCACTTCCACCGTGAGGCCACAGGTGGCTTTGTCTTCTCTGGAAAAGTCCCTGCCCAGGGACTGGGCACTCAGATGCCAGCCACACACTCACCTAGCTGGCACAGTAAACTGAGGCTGCCACCTTGCTCTGGAACCAGAAGAGCCAGATTCTCAGGAAAAGTTGCTGCCCAAGGTCCCACTATAAGACATAATCCCAGAACCAGCATCGGGGCTCCAGCAGAGAACACTACCCACCCAACCACACTGCCTCTGGCCACTGCACCACCAGGCCAGGCCCTTACAATTCCTGGGAGGGAGAGGGAGACTGGCGGAATGAGCCGGCCTGGTCTGCCCTGGTCCTCTGAAGCTGGCTGGAGGCAGGCTCATACCTGCGTCACCTGGAGGTTGCCTGCCACTGTGGACAGAAGGGCTCGGCCCTCAGGCCTCCTGGCAGTCACAGGTCTGCACAGACCCGAGCTGGAGTGGAGGTCACACTGGTGCCTGCTCTGTCGGGCTTCTCACTCTCCATGGCCCCAGCCAGGGACAGATAGTTTAGCTGCGACCCCCTCGGAAGGGACATCTCAGCTCAAACTAGGGAATGAAAAGTAAACACAAGCCCCACTCCCCCACACCGGCTCAAGCCCTCAGCCAAATGAATGTGGACTTGGGACCCCAAATTGTGCATCCAGGACCCTCAGCCCCATTCCTGCCGCCTCCCTCCCCCGGAAGCCAGCAGCCATCCCCCAGCTGAAGCAAGATAAGGCTCCTATGCTCTGAGCCGAGGCTCCTCTGCAGGAAAGTGTGTGGGCGGGCACCCAGAGTGGTGGGGGCTGAGCCGGCCCTTGGGAGAGAGTGCTCAGTGCCAGGTCCCAGCGTCCCAGGCCAGGAGCCCCCATGAGCCCCGCTCTACACTGTTGTCCCACGCCACGCCACTGGGCAGAAGGACGCTCTTACCCCCAGCACTACCTGGGGCTAGGGGCCAGAGCACCTACCAATCATGGTGACAAAACTGTGGTCTCTTTGCTGGTCTCTTGACACTTTGCTTATTTGTTTTTTATCCTTACCCAGGGACACGCTTACTGACTTTAGAGGGAGGAGAAGGGAGGGAGGGAGAGAGACATCAATGTGAGAAACATTGATCAGTTGTCTCTCGCACGTGCCTGACTGGGGACAAAACCCACAACCTTCTGGTGTACGGGACAACGCTCTAACCAGCTGAGCCGCACCAGCCAGGGCCAGTCTCTGACACTTTATTGGCCAAATCTCCCCACATCCTCAGAGCCGTTCTACCCACAGAGACGCTGAGCAGCCTGCACTAGCCACACTGGCTGCTAGTGACGGAGCCAGACTGTGGATGGCCTTGCTCTTTGCTGCCCCAGGAGGGACACCCCTGAGCTACCTTCTTCCCCTAAGCCTCCCAGAAACGTAGAGCATGGGGAATCCCAGAGTCACAGGAAATGCCCCAGGCGTCCAGGGCTCTGGAAGGCCCCATCCCCTCTTTCCAAGGAGCATTCCGGGAAGAAGAGTCATCTAGGCACTCTGGCAGGCTGGGGACCTGGCCCGGTGTCCACAGGGCAGCCATCCTGGGCACCAGACCTCTGGATGTGCAGGAACCGGGGCCTGAGAAGACAGGGACAAGGGCCAGTGACTACCCGGGCCTGGGGAGTGAGCAGGGAGTGGGGACAGCACACTGTCCCCACAGCCAGAGCTGTAATAGACCAGTAGAAGGACCAGTGTGCCTGGAAGGCTGGGAGAAGGTGGACTCTCACCTCCCACAGAAGTCCCTGCGAACAGCCATGAGGTTGAGGGACAGGTCAGGCCGGTTCTGTAGCCAGCTGGCCACGAGCTCTGGGTGTCTTGGGTCCACTTCTAAGAAGATGCTTCTGTGTGGGGGAGAAATGGGCCAGCTCAGCTGAGCAGGGCCAGGACCTATAGTTTTGGGTAGCCCGGGCTAGGAGGGGTGGGAGCAAGATGACAGCCAGGGCAGGCCCAGGTCACCTGGGAGGGGAGAAGGCTGCCAGGACCGGTTGAGGGGACCCGCCCCATCCGTACCCAGAATCCTTCAGGAGCCGCGGGGCCAGGGCCAGGATGTGTTCAATGATGTCCATGCCCTTCTCCCCGCCGTCCAGGGCAGCTGGGTCTTCGTAGCTGAAAGGGAGGTGGTGGGAGGTGAGACTCTGGGACAGGGGTCCGAAAGGTGCGGAAAAGCTGAGCAGAGCCCCCAGGAAGGGGCCTCCTGAACTTACTCTGGGCTGAGAGTCTGAGGACCCAGGGGAGGGGCCCCCAAATGACGGCAGCTCCCACTCCCCTTCATCCCACGAGTAGCATGCACCAGGCAGTGACGCACGTGCCTGGTGAACCCCATCGCCTGACAGCCCCCTGCACGAGGCTGTTCCTATTCTTGGTCCTGGAGGCCTGAAGCTGGCCCTGACCACCCTCGAGGACCCAGAAAGGGGAGCCAGCGCCCTGCCCCACACTGCTGCTGCCCTGCTGGGGGACCTGGGGCGACCTGGGTGCTCAGCCCGTTGTGAGAACAGGATGGCTCAGCGCAAAGCTGGAGTAGCATTTGGTGCCAGCTTTCGTGCTGAGACCCTACATGACCTTGGATGTGGCACCTTCCATCTCTGGGCCTCAGCCTTCTGTAAAACAATGTGCCCGTCTGAGCACCTTCCATGTATTCTGCCCCGAGTCTGATACTCTGCGCCACGTCATTGCTGAGTCCCCCTACAGCCCCGCAAAGCTCGGCCACCCCCTTTCAGAGGCCGGAAACCGAGGCTTGGGGCGGTGCGGTGGTCATCTAGTGGTCTTAGGTGGGAAGGCAGAAGCTACTCGCAGGCAGGTCTGTGGGCTCTAGAGTGAGCTCTCTCCCAACACCAGCACCCTTTCAGCCCCTCCCCCCAACCCCTCCCAACGATGTGGTCCTCTTGGGTAGACCCATTCCACTTGGCCTCCTTGGGCCTGGGCCCTGTCCCAGCCCACCCCCCGCACCTGTGGATCTCAGGGGCCAGCTGCTCCATGTCCTGGTGGAAGACGTAGGGAGGGTTGCTGACGATCAGGTCCAGGGGCCCCCAGAGTAGAAGGTGTGCCCAGCTCCCCTCTGCGTCCCGGGAACACACAGCAGAGAAGGGGAGGTGGAGGGGTAGCTCCCCCCACCACCACATTCCCCCGCTCCAGGGGGCCACACCTGGGGCCTACCTTGGACCTGACAAGCCAGCCTGGCATATTAGGGCCCAGGGCCCCTGCCAGGAGTCAAGATACTTGGTAAAGAGCGTGGCCCTGCCACGCTGTGCCTGGGCACAGCAGGCCAAGGGGCACGCAAGGGGCTTTCTCTTAACCTTCTGCTTAGGCCTCGACAATAAGCGAGCCCCAGATAACACGTCAGTTAGTCACAGGGGATTTGGAAGATAAGAAAAGCCCTGGGGCTGGTCCCCTCATGGGTCAAGTCAGCCCAAGAGGCCACAGGGACTTGCTTGTCCTCAGCAAGGACTGGTCTGAGATCCCCCGTGTGCGTGTGTGTGAGTGTGCCCATACATGCATGCCTGTGTGTGTGTGGGGGGGGAATAAATGCCGCAAAGCCCTCCCTCCAGCACTGCAGAGTGCCTCATCCACCCAGCAGCACCTGTCCCCAGGGTCCCCACCCCAGGGAAGATGGGTGGGGAAGGTACCTAAAGTCACATCGAGGGGGATGATCTGAATTCTGTCCTGCAAACGAAGCCTGGAGAGATGGGAAGGGAAGGGAAGCTAGGGGGCAGACTCCTGCCCTTGGCTGCAAGGACGGGGAGGATACGCCCTTTGTGGACTGTGAGACACCTGGTGCCCATCGTCCACTCATACCCCAGTGGGAGCCACACCAGGCTGCCCCAGTGCCTCGTCCTTCTTGGCAGATTAATCCTGAGTGGATATCAGTGAGTTGGTTACCTGAACAGGCTGAGATCTGGCCCAAGTCCGACTCCCCCAGTCCCAGGCCCTCTGGTCCCCCAGCACCCTTACCGTTGAGCGTTTTCACGGGTCAGGCAGACGGCGGCTTCTCCCTTATCCACAGCGATGGCTCGGCTCTGCTCCGAGAGCATGAAAGGCACGTGGGAGGGAGGTGTGGGAGAGGCCAGGCCTGGGGGCCAGAGCCCTCAACCAACCGCCAGCCAGAAAAGGAGGGAAATACCCACATCTTTTCCCTCTCTGTGGGCCAGGGCCTGGCCAGACAGAAAGGGACAGGTAGAGGCTGTGACCATGGTGGGCTGGGGGGAGCCCTGTCCTCCCACATCTGGTAGTGTCCCCTTAAGTGCGTCCAGCACAGACAGCTGGGGTAGGGACAGTGAGCAGCAGTCAGCCTACACAGCCAGGGTGTGGTGGAGGGATGCAGAGGACGCTCACCTGGGGGAGCTGGCTCAGCAGGCTGAGGGAGATGGCTCCCGATCCACAGCCCACCTCCAGGATGAGGGGGCCTCCTTGGGCTTCTGCTGCACAGGACCTCGGGGCCACCTCTTCCAGCACCCATTCAACCAGCTCCTGTGGGGCAGAGAGGTTTGGCTCGGAGCTGGTGCCAACCTGGTCCCTGGGGTCTTGGCACTGAGACCCCAACATAATTAGCCTCTGCATGGATGCAGGAGGGGGCGTGGCCACACCAACCGTCCTGGCTGCTGGGACCACGGGCAGTCATTCTGCCTCTGTTTCTCCACCTGTAAACTTAAGCACAGTGAGGATAACCCACCTCGTGAGGGTGTGGTGGGGAGCAAACCAAACGGGATTCGTGAACTACACGCATCGGCATGTGGTCAGTGTTCAGTAATCCCCCAGCTGGAGGCAATGCTAAGAACCATTCTTGATGCTCTCTGGCTCTTCTCTCTGTGCCTGGCCCTGCTTCCAGAGCTTTCCCTATGTTAATCTGTCAGGTCCTCACAACCGGTCCATGAGGAAACTCAAGTCCAGGGGTCAAGATCTCACCTTGAGCCTGGCTTGCAGCTCACAGTGGCCAATTTCAAGGGCTGAGGTGTCCAGGCTTCCTCACCCACCCATCTGCCACTCACAGGAACTGTGCATAGTAGCTCGGGTAGGGGGAGGCGATGGTGGGGGCTGCTGCTGCCCAAGGCCAAGTATTTCCAGACATCAGTGGAGTGGTGGGGGGGGGGGCCAGGTATGGTGCAGGGAATGGGCAGTGTGGCCCCTTCCCAAAGGCATTCTTTTGAATGAGGGACTAGTGGGCTCTCACGCAGGCCTGGCTCAGTGAATGGCAGGGGATGGGGCCAGCAGAAGGGTGCTTCCCTCCTCTGAAATAAGGTCCACCTCCTCCAGGAAGACTCGCTCAGCCCCTGTCAGGCTCTCTCTACCATGGCTACCCCCACTGGGAGTCTAAGGTCTAGACCGGGGTCTACCTTCACCACCAGACTGCAGGCTCCATGACGGCAAGGCCAGAGCTCGAATGCATCGAGGGATGTCCCCCCACCAGCAGGGCCTGGCCCACAAAGGGGCCTCTTGGCCACTTCCCAAGGGCGGGGCAAATGCTCTGTGGCCATGGGAAGCTATGCTCTGAGTCCCAGACCCCAGGTGCCTCCAACTCCCCAACATCAGCCGTCAGGCCCTACTCTCCATAGAAGCCCCCCCCGTGCTGAGTCCCAAAAGTACTTCTTCCTGCTGGGCACCTCGACCCCAGGAGCAAAGCTCACTGGTCCCCAGAGCAGTAAGTCCATGGCAGGCAGAACTTGGCCAGCGGGCTCCACCTTCCCTGCTCCAGGCCCCTTCAAGCTGCTGCTTACAGGTGAGGTGGCCCAGCTCCAGCCAGAGAGGGCTTCCCTCACTCGCTGCCACTGGCCCTGGACGAAGCGCTCCTGGAGGCTTGGGGAGCTGGCAGCCGGCTGGACCCCCAGAGCTGGGACTGGCGCAGAGCAAGCAGTCTCGGGCTGTGGCCAAGACCCTGCGGTCTCAGCGGTGAGACCGCATACGGAGCAGCTCGTGGGACGGCTGAGACTTGTCAGGGCTGCGAGTTTCTCTTGGTTTCCTGGCCACAGGCAGACCTGCTCTGGCTGGAGAATGACCCCTCAGCCAACCACAGCAGCCAGCTGCCTGCCAGACACCCCCAACCTCAGAGACACCACACTGTGACTGGCCACCCTGGGCAGGGTGTGAAGCTGAGAGACGGCACCCCCACTGCCACCAGTGCCCCCTTGCCTCTCTCTTACACTCCAGGCCACAGGAGGGTCACCTTGGCTGTGGGACCACCCCTAAGAAGTCCAGAAACTCTCTCTCCTCCCCATCCAGTGAAGAGCCTCCCTCAGCGTGAAGCTGGTGGCTCCGTGGGGGATGCTGAAAGCCAAGCTGGTCATAGGCCCAAGGGCAACTTTTCCAGGTGAACAAGGGAAGAATCCGAGGACAGAGTGGGGCGAGGGCAGAGGGGCCATGCAGGAAGGCCACAGGGAGCGGGCAGCTGTCAGCTCTGCCTGGAGCCGCCACCTCTCGCAGACTCCACACCCCCTCAAGAGGATGACCCAAGGCCTCGGCAGGACCCAAGTGCCACGTGCACCCTCTGTTGGGATCATGTCCCTGGCGGGGCATCCCCAGGATGGTGGCATTGCCTCCCTCCAGCCAATCACAGAAAAGACACTGAGCCTCCCCACCATGTTGGTGGGGATGGCTCCCCTCACAGCCTCGAGTTTCTCGCTGCACACGCCACAGGCTGGAGCCGAGCCACCTGCCTGGCCCCAGGGAAAGCCCAGCTCGGCAGGCCGCACACCTACGACTTCACGTTTCACAGCCCTGTCCCCTTGGTCAGAAACCGCCCTTTGGTGGGCGCAGAGCCCAGGCAGCACGACCCCTCCCGTGCACCCACCCTCCCCTCTCCCCACCACAGGCCACGTCCTCTCAAGTTCTCGGTAATGTGCCCCCAGTGTGGCTTCGCACTGGGGTGAGCCTGGCAAGTTCTGAGAAATGTCTGTACAGTGAGGTGAGGACTGGGGCTCCCAGCCATGGGCTCCCCCCTGCCCCCTCCTGCTGCACCAGAACTGCTCTCCTGGCCCAGTCCCAGTCAGGAAAGGGGGCCCACATGGGAGCAGGAAGTCTACACTCAGAACCCTGGAATACATGGCTGGTGCCAGGTCAACTCTAAGGTGACTCAGAGGTCGTCATGGTAGCTTCCCTCCCTTACCCTGACCCTTGGCAGCTTTGGGGAATAGTGAATGGCCTCCCGGCCAGAGGTCACATGCTTGGGGGAGACACAGGGTGGCCTCCCAAAAGCCTGCAGGTGACAGGCCACATCCTACTCTGGGTCTTAACATCTCTTCCTAGCTCAGCCAATTTCAGGTGGGACAGTCCCAGGTGACATATGGGGCCCTGACCCGGAGTCAGGGTATCCAAGTGCTGTCCCCATGTTATCCCTCCTTCCCCGCACCCCACCCGACCCCACAGCCTTTCAGCAGCCCTGTGACTTCAGCAAGGTCTTGAATTCCCTACTGCCCCTGCCCTGACGGTGGGCAGCGAGGCGAGGACCTGGCCTCACCACCGCATGATGTGGGAGTGGGCAGAGTGAGAGGATTTCCTGGCTTGGGGAGAGAGGCTGGGAGAGTGAGGAGGGGCTCTAGGTCCCTGGCTGGGCAGGGAGACAAGGCCTGATCTTTCCCAGGAATGTTTGTGTGCCTGGGTGCCTGTCTAGAAACGTCCCTTTCTCAGAACCTGGTGCCCTCTGGCTTATCCGCTGGCCCCAACCAGCCTCACCCCCTGCTCTGCTCTGGCTCCAAGCTCTGCCACCTACAAGGTCAGAGAAAAACCTAAGAAAGGCCATAGAAAGCATCTCTCCCAGGACCAGGGTGCCTCGCCAAGGGACAGCATGTGGGCCACACACTCCCCAGTCCTAGTAACTTGAGGGACAGAGGTGATTACCTCACCAGAAAGTAGATCCAAAAGGACCACCAAGTCACAGAATCCCTGGTCTGGAGGCCCAACCCTCTCATCATCTGAGCCCAGAGAGAACAGAGACCTGCCTGAGGTCACACAGCTGTACCAGGCCTCCAGATGTCCAGCCACAGTCCTTCCCACTTCGCCTATGCCTCCTGAGAAGGACGAGGTCTGTTTCCTATGGGTTAGGTAAGCCAGGGGCCCAAGGGACAACTCCTAGGGAAATGACAGGTACAGGCTAAGTCTTTGGTAGATAGCACTAGTTGGGAGTACCCTGAGCCACTGCCAGCCCTGGGGGCTGGGGCGATGGCTTGGGATATGAGGACAGTCAAGGAGGCCAGCAGGAGAATTCTGTCCTCTTGGCCTCATCTACCCAGCCAGCCAGGACACACTGGTTTGGAAGGGCACTGCCTCTAAGGACCTCAGCCATGGAGCCCCAGCGCCCCCTGGAGGAAGTTTGGGGAAGGACAAGTGCCCTGAACCCCACCTTCATCCCCATCCTGCTGTCCTGGTGGAACACCTACCTCTGTTTCTGGCCGAGGGATGAACACTGGGGGCGCCATCTTCAGGCTGAGCCCCTGAAAGTCCCACTCACCGAGGATGTACTGCACAGGCATCCTGCAGAGGGGGTGTCTGGGTGAGTATCTGTGCCAGAGCCTGATGTTGAAGACCATGCCTGGGTTGAGGGGTAACACTTGCGGCCAAAAGTGTAAGGGAAGGTCATGTCTCCTGTGTCCTGGGACTCCTAGCCAAGGTCTTCCCTCCCTACCTTCTTCCGATTTATCGCCCTGATGCCCCTCTCATCACTCCCTCATCCCAGCACCACCCCACCCTTGCAGTTTCCTCCTCCCTGATCATGATCTTGGTGGGGCCAGGGGAAGTGGAACCCCTGCTCCTCACAGAGCCCTCAGGTCTGGCTCATGGGTGCTCACCTTTGCAATCGGCGACCACTCAGTTCCTGGACGCACTGTACTTGCCCAGGGGTCAGGGGCTGCCTCCGAAGTGCTGGCCTCAGGCTCTGAAACTGTCCCACAGAGAGTGTGAGTGACTGGCTGCCCTGGTCCAGAGGTGCTGACTCACATTTCTCATCCGGACAATGCCTGTGGGCCCAGCACCGGCCACCTTGGTCATCTCTGAACCGCCAGCCTGGCACACACTGTAACAGTTTGCAGGATGAGTGAACAAGTATTTGCCTAAGGCATTCATCCAGAAAGATCACATCACTCTCAGGGGAGCAGAAAAGCCTGGAGGTCTCTTCCCCAAGGTCCTTCCTCCCCCTCTTCCCCAAGGTCCTCTGACCGCCCCCCCCCCTCCACCCCTGCCCTCCCACAACAACACTGCACTTAACTGTTTTGGCTCCAAGGACATGAGCCACGATGTACTCACTGGATTCCCGGGCCTCGGGGATGCCCTCCTTCTCAAAGACCGCTGTCCACTGGTTGACCAGCTCTGTGGCACTCAACAACCCAGCCTGAGGCAGATGGCGTCGCCAGGAGCTGAAGGCCCAGCCCCGAGTTCCTCCCCTCTGCCCCAGGCCAGACAGGAGGACCCGCAGCATTCCACCCCAATGCTCCATGTTGCCAGGGAAGGCTCCCCTGAGCACTCCAAAGTCCCCAAGTCTTCCTTGTAATATCAGCTGTGGAGATGGTTGCTGGCCCCAGCTGGGCGGAGGTGGAGGTCACAGACTCTGGCTCCTCAAAGTGGCTCTCGTCTTCAGATGTGCTGCCACCCTGGCAGAGGGAGAGAGAACCAGGACAGCAGCTGAGCCTTGTGGGGCCCACTCCCCTCCACCTGCTGAGAGAGAGCATGCTCCTGCTCTGCCACCTTCCTGACACCATTTTAGACCCTCACCTATCTATTCGCTTCTTCTGGTCTTGGCCAGTGATGTTTCCTTCATGTTTTTGGCTGAAGCGGGCTTAACCCATGGTTCAACCCCTGCTAATAAATGGGCTGCTGGTGGGCCAGGGCTCAGGCTTGGGGTTGGACACATCGGTTTGACCCAAAAAGGTCATTATCTTTTAGTCTGTTTCCTTGTCCATAAAATGGGGGAAATAACACCAATTTTGACAAGCAGTGCATTAGTGGATGAATGTCAAGGTTCTGGGCGCCAGCTCAACACAGGAGGGACTCGATGTTATATGCTCTTGATATTACAAGGGGGAGGAGGCTGCATTTGGTTGGAGGTTTGCTTTTGACATTTTGCCTGTTACTGTCATTGATTTGGATGCTGAAATGCCACCCCCAGTGTAAACCACATTCCTAAATGTCAGCATAAATTGCCAGCTAAAATACTGACAATTTTTACATTTTATATTTGTTATCACAAATTTTACTGAAGGTTTTTAATCAGTGGTCCCTTTCCTTTCACACAGACCAAGGTCCAAACAAACGTTTATTAAGCCCCTGCTAGGTGCCACATCTTCAGAAACAAGGAAGGAGGGAAAGGAGGCTTCGGGAGGGGGAGCGACTTGCCCAAAGTCACCCAGCAAGGAGCTGTCTGTCCCAGGCAAGACATAAATCCAGGGCACCCTCCGGACTCCAGAGGAGTTTCGGGGGCCCGAGAGCCGCGGAGGCCTGAATGCAGGGGCACAGCTTCCCTCTGAGTCCAGCACCGCAGCGTCACTGACGCAGGCAAGGTCGCCTCCCCCCCAAGGCCATTCCCCCTCTGCACAACAGGGGACTGCACGGAGGGAAGGGTGGCGTCTCGAAAGTGTTGCAGCCCAGGCAGCGCCCCCACCCGTCTCCATCTCTAGCGCATACCTGCCCGTGTGGTTACCCGACCCGCCCGCCCGCCCGGAGAAAAGGCCCTGGGCTCGGCTCCCGGACGTGCGTGGCTCGCGGAGAGGTCCCTCGGATGCCCGGCTTCCGGGGTCGGCGCAGCTGAGAAAGGGCTCGGGCGAGCCCAATCGCCCAGCTCCAGGGTTCCTAACGCCGCTGAGTAGCACCCGAGAGTTCCCTGAGGGCGGTGGGAGAGGCTGTGAACGCCACTCCCACTCCTCACGCAGGCCCACGGACGAGAAAAGTGCTTGGCTGGTGTGGGCTTGCTCCTTAGGGGCCCTGATCTTCCTGAAGGTCACGGCAGAAACACGGCTCCAGCTCGCGGTGACTTCTCTGAGCAGGCATTTGGGTACCCGACCGCAGCGGTGTGCGGCCAGACCGAAAGGAGGCGTGTCACCTACGGGTCCCGGGTTCGAGAGTTATCGCGAAGCCCAGGGGCGTGGTCTAGCACGCGCTCAGTCCCAGGGTTGGGGCGTGTACTAATTTGGTGGGCGTGACTCCGAGTCCGGGTATCTGGCGGAGGGAGTGGCCCGAGCAGGGCGGGGGACCAGGTGGCAACTGGACTCCAGGACACTCTTGCCGCTCTTGCTCCCGCTTTAGGGTTTGGAGCGGGGAACTAGAAACCGGACATAGGAGACCAGGGTTTGAATCCCGACTCTACTGTCAACTAGTCGTAAGGCTTTGTCCTGGTGCGCGGCCCTCTATGGGCCTCAGTTCCTCCTATGAAATTCGTGGCAGTGTCCCGAGGAATGTGGCCTGGCAACGCCCCCTACTTGCACCAGAATCCAGTGCTAACTAGATCACCATTCACCAAACTATTATTTAACATAAAGTTTCCCGGGGAGCCGCGGGGATCAGTATTGATAACAAGCTACTTCGATCATCTCCATAAACGCCTTTGAAAACCTAGGGATTCGAAGACATGTGGAGGCCCCTCCCCTGAGCTGAGCAGAACTGAGCTGATCGCGCCCTGGAAGGAGGCTATTGTGAGGGGAATACGAGGGCTTGCCTGCGTCGGGTTGCCCAATATTACCACTCCAAGAATAATACTGTCCTTCTCCCAACTTCTCTGAAGATGCCCCATTTGTACCCCGGGGTGGGTGCCGTTTACCAAGAGCCCCTCACACCAGAGCCCATCTGAGCAGGAATCCGAGACCCAGGGAAGGGAAGCATCTTGCTCTAGGTCACAAAGCCAGCACGGGGTCTAACCAGAGAGTTCAGCGCAGGCCCAAGGACTCTCAGTCCAAAGCTCTCCCTAAGCCTGCAGCGTCCGCCTGCGTTATAGGATCTCGAGTCTGTCCTGGCGGAGGTGGTGCCAGGCTGGCCCGGGGCCCGCGTTCTGGCCCAGGAAGGGCCTAGCCACCCACGGTGCCCGCGCGACTCCCGCAGAGGCCACGGGGAGTGAGGGGTGGTGGTGTCCAAGAACTACCACCCGGCTCCCTCTGGGGGCGGAGCCGGATCCAAGCGACAGGCGAGTGGGCCAATGCCGGGAGGGCTCTGGACCTGGCAGCCAATCGGGGCCCGGGGGCGCGGAGCCGGCAGGGAGGACAGGAGCCCGAGCGCCACCGACCCGCGCGGCTGCTGGCCTCGGCCCCACCCCCGCGGTGGGTCCCGGCCCTGCCTGCCCTGGCCAGGCTGGGAGAGCCGGCGCTTGAGGTTGCGGGCGGCGCGGCGCGGCGCGGCGCAGGCGGCCCAGCTCGGGCTCACAGCGCACAGGGAGGGTAGACCTCAGGTCAGACCCGCGGCCCCTCACCTCGGGCCTGGGGGTTCCCCCCGGCCGGGTCCTCCTATCGCCACCATCCCTAGCCTCTCCCGCTGAGCTCGGCGCCCCAGAGAGGATTAAGTAAGTGCTGAGGTCGCGGAGGCGGGGATGGTGGTTGGGTCAGGGAGGACTGAGGAGCCTCGATGGAGAACGGTGCGCGGGTTCTCGGAGGGAGGTCGCGGTGCCCTCCGCTTTCATCTGGTTTCCTTCTCTTGCGCTCTGGACGCTGAAGCAGTGCCAGACCGGGATAAGCAGGGCCCTTTCTCTCCTTCGGGCACAGGAGTGAAAGAGCCCCTGAAAGAGTTAAGGGTCTGGCCCAAGGTCACTCCTGGGATTAGTGGCAGAGCCAAGAAAGAACCTGGGACTCCTGACCTGCCCAGCCTCGCTGGAGGGAGAGGGCGGAGAGTGGTAGGGCAGAGAGTGAGAGGAGCCTCTCCCGCCTCATGCCGGTCTGCCAGACTTGCCCCTGCCCAGGGAGCCATCACGGGTGTGTGCCAACCTCACACACACCCATGCACCTGCTCTGGGGGCACCTCATATATATACTGGTGAGCAAGCACGGGGAGGTGTGTGTGCAGCTGTGTGCTAGGGATCCCTCACCTCCCTAGGCTATGGGGGCAGCTTGGCTAGGACCCTTACCCACCCTGCCTTCCCCAGGGCTCTCTGGCCTCGGAAGGCCCAAGCCACACTCGGGGCCGGGCACATCCCCTACCCTCTGCTTTTTCTTTTTCTTTTTTTCCCTCAGGGCTGTCAGGCTACAAACCATTCTTAGTGCCCACTGTTCTGAGCACTGAGCGTAGAAATAGCCACTTCCTCTCTGCCCTGGAGTACCCTCTGCTTCTAAAGGGGGGAGGAAAGGGGAGGAGAAAGCTCCATCCCTGCCTTAGAAAACATGCTCCCCTTGCTTTTCTCCTTGTCCCTAGTTGCCACTAGGTCCCCTATAAGTGGTCCAGTGGCCCCAAGAGCCTCCAGAGGAGCCCTGCCAGAGGACCTGACTCTAGCCTCTTTCTTATTCCTGTCTTCTGGTCTCCCTATACCTGTCCCCGCCCCCATCCCAAGCACCACCTGGACCACACGGTGGACTGGGTCCAGTGGCTTCTATGACTCCCTTTCCCAAGCGGGCTGGGCAGGGGGAGAAGCTCTCACATTTCCTGGGAGCTCACCATGGATGGGGTTTGTGCTGAGCTAAGTCTTTTCTAGGGTCAGGTTCACCCTGACACTTCAGTGACCTTCTGGTCCTGTGAGGGAGATGTCCTTAATATCCACACCTTAGAGTCAGAAAAACAGACACAGAGAGATGGAGGGACTTGCCTAAGATCATCCACTTAAGCTGAGCTGGAGGAATTCAACGACAGGCCTGTCTGACTGTTGGGCAAGTTTTTCCCTCCGGAAGAGGGAAAAACTAGAGTAATTTTTCCTCCAAGCAGGAGGTGAGGGCTGTAGAGGCAGAGAGAGGAGGTAGGGTGTGGGGAGGAAGGGTTGGGGGGAAGGGTATTAAGCAGGGGAGACACCTTTTCTTTCAGACCTCACTACCTTTCATGTCTTCCAAGTATGCTCACGATGGTCATCTTTACCCACAAAGAGGGGTCAGGGCTTCATTTTCACCATCCTAAAGCCACATGTGAACTGTCAATACATCAATCACATGTCCTAATGTCCCCTGGACCTGCCCTTGCCCTCCAACATGTATTTCCCCAGTGTCTTCAGAACTTAGGGGGTTTAATCTCACCACCAAGTTCCATCCTCAGCCTCATATATTTTTTTATTCTTTCCTTTCTAGTATCCAGGGAAGCAGGGAGCTCCCTTTATCCAAGGAGGTGGCCAGCTGCATGGGTAGCAGGGCCACAGGCTGGGACAGTCCTGATGTCAGAAGTGACTGAGCAGGTTGACTGACTACAGGCAGTCTCTCAGCACCAGCATGAACTCCAGGAGCCTGTCTGCTAGGGGCTGGTTCAGCACCCTCCCATCCACCTCTGAGCCCAACCTTGAGCCTGCCACGGATGGGCCAGCCTCTGCAACCACCACCCTCAGCCCAGAAGCCACCAGCTTTAATGGCACCAGAATGCCTGACGTGGGTAGCGGCACAGCTGGCGTGGGCACAATGCTTCTGTCCTTCGGGATCATCACGGTGATTGGCCTGGCAGTGGCCATGGTGAGGGCTGGGGCCACTGGGGCTGCCTCAGATGACCTACGTTTGCAGGAGGGTGGTCAGTGTTTAGATTTTAGAGACTCTAATTAAAGATAGTCAACTGTTAATGATCATGCAGTCCTCCCCTCCCCCAGGGATTTGTCCACTGGGGCCCAGAGACCAGAGAGGCTGCCTCCAATCGGAAGAAACAGAGATGTTTCCAAGCAGTGCATGGTGTTTTAAGCTGGGTCGTGAAGGCCGCATAGGAGCTGGGGAGGAGGGTGTTTTCCAGGCAGAGGTTCCTGGTGGGCAAAAGTCAGGAGGCAGGCAAAGATTCTGTGAGCAGCAAGCAGAACAGTGAGGCAGACAAGTGTGGCGGTGCAACAGGGGCAGAGGCCAGAGGTGCCTGGGACAGATCATGGGCTGCGGAGACTGGGTGGGACACTCTGTGAAAGGCAGGCCCCTGGCAGTGTGCATTCATTCATTCACTTGGCAGTGATTTACTGGGTAGCTGCCCCAGATCAAGCCTTCAGCACCCCATGGACTAGGTCCTTCCACCGGGAGTGGAAGACATGCGACCAAGGTGCCACGGGAAGCCCATAGGGACTGAGTTGGGGAATTGGATGGGAGACCTTTCTAGGATGGCTGGTCAAGGACAACTAGGAGACAACAGAGCTGAGACCTCAAGGTGGAGGCCTGGCCCCAGTGTCATGAGAAAGGCAGAGCTGGGCAGACAACAGGACGGAGGCAGGCTGGGTGAGGGCTGCGGGTGTCCCCTGCTAGAGCACAGGATGCTCCCACATCTGGTGTCTGCACTGGAGACATGAGCTTTTTCTCCAGGATGATACGTGGGCACTCAGAATGACACTGAGGGGTCACTGGAGATTGCACAGCCTGAGACCAGGAAGGGTGGGGGTGTACCTGAGGTCCCCCGGCAGGCCTGGCAATGGTGGCATTCTGCCCACTGCCCCTTGCAGGCTCCGATGGCTGGTCTTAGCTCAGAAACATGTTGCTCTGACAAACAGGGCTGTACGTGGTCCGTCCATGGCCTGCTTGGAGCTGCTGTTAAACTGGAGTCGCCATATGGGCCCCACAGGCTCCGGACCACTGCCAAGGAATAACTGCTGGCCAGCAAACAGGGCCAGGATGCAACACACTGTGTGTGGGGCTGGGGCCTGAGTGGTTTCCTGGGGCAGGGCCAGGCAGAGTGCCAGTCCTTCCCCTTGGCACCCACACAGTGGTTAAGCAGACAGAGACACCCTAACCTCGGGGCCCAGCAGGGCCTGGAATCTGCCCTTGTGATTCTCCACGAAGGACACCACCCTAGGAACTTAGGAGGACTGCCTTGCCCTGGTCCTGGAGGAACATCCGGAGGACCAGAACGGCTAGCCTTCTTGCCAAAAACAGGAGGGGTGGTGATGGGACAAAGGTACTAGAGGGCAGGAAATAGCTCCTGGGCACCGGGAAGTGGGGCCAGAAATGCTCTCTCCTCATGCCAGCCCCAGGCCAGCAATGCTGGGTACATGGAGAAGCAAATCGGTGCCAGGCTATGTGCCTCACACAAGAGAAGAACTGGCGGAGGGCTTCCTAGAGGAGGTGGGGCTGTTGCTAGGCAGGAGGGGGAAGATTTGTAAAGGAAGGATGGGCAGGGGGAGATGTCAGCAGATGGAGCCGAGGGAACAGCAGGGGAAGGGCACGGAGATAAGGTTCTGGCCTCTCTCGGAGATCGTTCTGTATCACGGGGCGTGGGTTGGGGCAGGGTTGAGAGCCAAGGGGGTAAAGGGTGCTGGGGCTGGGGAAGAGACCTGGACCTCTTGTTGAAACCCACCCACAGGAGAGCAAGGGTGACCCCCCCAGAGGAAATATGAAGGAGCAAGGGACACCTCAGGTTTCCTCCCAGGCCTTCATGGTCCCCCAGGAGTGAGCAGCAGGAGGAGCTATGGGTCAGGCTGGCGACCAAACCAGATTTAAGCTATAAATGGGCCACAAAGAGTATGAGAGCCACAGAGGATTTGGGACAGACCCTGGAGATGTGGCTGTCCCCAGGCAGAAGATCATGCTCCTGGTAGTCAGAAACAGCCAGCCTAGGGAAGGACAAGATGGTGGCAGGGATCCCTGGCGTCCCTTCCTGGTGGCCACCGCCACCCCACCACCCCCCCCACACCCCAGTGCTTCGTACCAGGGTTTCCTGTTCCAGCCCAGAGCCTTCGGGCCTTGGATGTTCTCTCGGGCTGTTCAGGCCTGCATCTTCAAGACTGTGAAATGGAGTTTAGGACCCAGGAGCCTTCCTGCTTCCCTCCAGCATCAGGATACTGGAGTTCCGTCTGGGCTGACGTCCAGTGGCTCAGGCCCTCTTCCCAGTCCCTGTCCACTGAGGTCCACCAGCTTCCCTTGGAAACTCCAGAAGCCCAGCCCAGAGCCTTGCCCAGAGCCCCTGCCTCTATCCTGTTCTTTTTGCCCCTTCTTGTCTTTGGGCCTGGGGAGAGTTGAGGGGAGTGGGTATGCTGAAGTGTTTCCCCCTCTTCAGCCCTGAGGTGTCGCCGGCAGGAGCTGAGTGCCTGGAGCCTTGGGTTGGTGTGGGTAGAGGTAGGGCCCACAGCCCCTAGGCTAGGCTCCTCAAGGACATGGCCAGCATCTCATATACCTCAGAGGGAGGCACCATGCAGAATGTATAGGTCCCTGAGGACTTGGGGACTCACAGCCTCCTGTTCATCGACCTCAGCATGTCCCCTGTCCTGAGGGACTGCTGGATTCACAGGGCCTCCTTTCCCAGCCATTTCATGCTGCTCCTTCTCTTGCAGGTTTTATACATCAGGAAGAAGAAGAGGTAACCCCCCAGCTGCCTCCCAAAACTCTAGCTCGTGGGTGGTGCTGGGACAGGCTCCCAGGGATGTGGGTGGGAAAGGAGCGTCCCCACCATCAGCTCCCTGTCCCTGGTCAGGGGGTCAGGGCCCCTTCTGCACACTCAGGGCTGAGGATGGCCCCTTTTGCTCCAGGACGGTTGAGCCCCACTCCCTAGGAGTCCCCTCACTGGGGCAGGCAGGTGTGACTCTGGGGTTGGGGTGGGTGAGCAGGAGAAGGATGGATCACCTCCAACCAACTGCCCCGCCACCCTTGCCCTGCTGCCCACAGCTGGCTGCCACTGATGCCCCTCCTGTCGCACGGCTGCCCTGACCTAGGCAGTCCCCATGGACCCCCACAGATGACAGCTGTGTAACTGTCCTTCCTAGGCCACCTGTCTGAGAGGTAGAGCTGGTACAGAAATGGCCTTCATTGAATCCCAGGGGAAACTTAAGCTCCTAAGTGTGGCTGTGTGCTCCGCCCCACTGGTCCACCGGCAAGGCCTGGAGGGCTGGTGGGAGGGAAGGGCCTGCCCTGCCCCACGCAGCCTCTGCACCTCCCCCCACCCCAGGTTGGAGAAGCTACGCCACCAGCTCATGCCCATGTACAACTTCGACCCCACGGAGGAGCAAGACGAGCTGGAGCAGGAGCTGCTGGAGCATGGGCGGGATGCAGCCTCCGCGCTGGCCCTGCAAGGCAAGGTGGGCACCGGCCAGGCTCCCCCACAGCCTGCAGCCCACTCACAAAGCTTCCAGCCCCTCCCTCTTCCCTCAGCACCCACCATGTCAGGTGACAGCTGACAAGGGTGTGGGTTTTGTCAGGTCTGTTCAGAAATCGGTAGAATTGCTTGGTTACCACCTGCAGACCCGCTCTGTGGGGCCAGGCCAGGGCGGCCCTGGCATCCGGCCTGGCTCTGCCCGGTAGCCTGGTGATCCAGGAAGCCAGAGGGCCTCTTGGAGCCTCAGCCCTTCATGCGCACATGACACTTGTTCTTTCCCCCAGCCCCGTGTGCGCGAGCTAGGAAAACAGGACAGGGCCGAAGGGCAGGTGGGGCGCTGAGCCCCTGACTCCCTCTGCCTGCAGAGAGTCCGTGGTCCTAAGAGAGTGGTGGTTTGGGTCACTTGGGACAGTGGCACTTCTGAGTACATTGATGGGCTCCTAGTAACTGACAGAGCCCAGGCAGGTAGAGACTCAGCCAAATATGCCTCCTCTGTCCAAAGGGTGGGAATCTGTGTGGTCATCCCTCCAGAATCATTGGCTGCTTGGCCACTTGCCATCAGTCCCCAAAGCCCCAAGGGCCAGAGCACCATTAGGAGGCCTGGTCTCCCCTTGACCCAAGAAATCCCTTTGCATCCCTCCTCCTTTGCCCCCACAGGTTGCTGGGTTGTGAGAGTGGGGGTCTGTCCCTACTAGAGGCAGAATTAGGAGAGTGGACTCAGGAGAAGCCAGGCCAGGTGACCAGAGACCCCCTGGTTTTGCCACCAGCTTTGTGTCACCTAGATCGAGATGTGTTGCCCCTGCGGATGGTCAAGAAATTGGGCTGAGAACCTTAGCCCACCCAGCCCACTGACCTTAGCCCACCCAGCCTGGGGACCACTGACCATTTGACAGTTGTCTTCTGTGCACCACCCTTGGGCCAGCCGCTGTGCTGGGACTTGGGTTACAGCAGTGAGCCCTGCCCTGCTGGGAGACGTGCAGCCTGCATAATTCATCCGGCCAGCAACGGCCACGGCCACAGGGTGAAGGCTGCTGGGCGGGCTGGGGATGGCTGCAGGGGGAGGAGTCATCTGAGCCAGGTGGGACTTCTGGGCTGAGCTTGCAGGGAGGGCATTCCAGGTAGAAGGCGTAGCTGATGCCAAGTACAAGCGGGCACCAGGAAGTGAGGGATGTGACTGGGTCAGGGAGTGCATGGCCTGGGCCACGGTCCCTGAGGCCCCTGACTGTCTCTCTGCAGACCACGCTCCCATCCCAGGGCCCACTGCAGAGGCCCAGCTGGCTGGTGTTCACCGACGTAGCCAATGCCATCCATGCGTGAGTGGCCCAGGGACAGGCCTGGACCTCTGGTGAAGACACCTGCCTCCATGCCCACAGAGTAGCCGACTCTCAGGACCTACCCTGCCGAGGCCCCTGCTGTCCCGCGGACCCACCTGCTGATTCTCCAGGCTGGGCATCTGGCCACTGAAGTCCCCTGATGTGAAGGTCCCAGCATGGAGGACATCCCTCCTGCCAAGAAGACCGAGAGCCACTGCTGGTTTCCTTGGGTCCTACCCAGACCCCTCACATCAGGGTCTGCCCCTCAAATGTGGAGGGAGTGGGGGAGACATGGGATGGGAGGGGAGGAGCAGAGGGAGAGACCTGTCTGGAATCTGGAGCCTCCTCTGGGGTGGGGGATAAACCATCCAGGTTTCGGGGACAAAGTGTGGTGGCATCTGGGATGGAGCTGAAGCTGCCCAGTGGGCAAGGATGCTGAGGAGGGCTACTCATAGCCAAAGTAGGCCCATGGTGTGGAGTGTCCGTGGGGTCTCCCCACCACTGCTTCCTGGCGGCCAGCTGTTGGCTGGTCCTAAATGAGGATGGCAGCTGAGGGGGAAGGACAGTGGAGGGACGGGGTGGAAGTGGGGGGACAGAGGCAGGGCCCAGGCCTGCGGAAAGGCCTCCTGCACATGTGCCTGTCCTGGCACCAGGGGCGGGATGCAGACCCTTTGCACTGGTGCCACCCTCAAGTTGCCCAACACCCCGGAGTGTGTGGAGGAGCATGGGATGCGGCCACTTCTGCCTTCAATGTTCGGGGGCTGAAGGGAGAGGAGAAGGTGAGGGTGCCACTGCCCCCCACCTCCCTTCACTGGGCTCTAGAAGCCAGGGGACCTGCTTCTACAAATAGTTCCCTGTCTTGCTGTATATTGGGGATCTGGTATTGGGGGGCTACTGAGCTGAGAGCTGAGATCACAGGTTGCAGGCTGGTGGAGGATGTTCTGACTTCCTGAGATGGGGAGTGGGATCATCTCTCAGGAAACAGACCGCAGAAACCTAGTCTGTTTTTTTATCATAGTGCCCACCCACCCCATTCCTCTCAGGAATTCTACCAGTCTGGAGGTGTGGGCAAGGCATTGGGCCAAGCCAGCCCCCAGGAGCTGCTGGGCATGTGGGGCACCTGAGCAAGCCCAGAAGCACGTCCCCATGCCTAGCCTTGCCACTGTCGCTGTCCTCTGCTGGCTGGAGGGGCCGTGGGGACGGCATGTACAGACTTTCTGTTGGGCAAATACCACGTATCAGGATGTGAGGGCCTAGGTGGCCCACATGGGGAAGATTCTGGATGTATTCCCTCTTCAAGATACTATAAATAGGGTATCACTGGAATGGACAGGAGGGCGGCAGGTAATTTAGGATGCACAGAAGCTGTAATTTAGCTCACAGCATCTTTGTGTGAGAGCATTAAAGATGTCATTAGGATGTTTCCGTGAAGAGTGTGGGCCTGTGACTCTCGGTGTCAAACTTCAGGAGGGGCAGGAGGGGTGGGGGCGGGGTGGGAGAGTTACTTGGATCCCAGCTACGCCATGCCAGCCCGGTTGGTTTTCCTTGATCTGTCTGATGAGATGGCCTCTAGCCCTGAGTTCAAGGCTGCTCTGGGGCCTCAGGCGTCAGCTCCGGAACGGGTCATGATGCCTGCCGTCCCCTTGGGTGGAGGTGCCCTCGTGCACAGGAGCTTATGGGACCAGAGGAGGGAGGACGCTTAAGCCCCAAGGGCCAGGAGGTGGCGTGGCACCTCAGGACACATGGGAGCTGGGTCTAAAACACGAAAGGGGACAAAATAATGTGATCTTTCCCAGAGCTCAAGGAAACAGATGAGTGTGGGAAGCCATAAGGGTCATGTGTGTGGGACCCGCCTGCAGGTCCAGATGACAGTTAAGGTGACCAGCCATCCTGGGTTTCTCAGGACTGTTCCAATTTTAGCTTTAAAACCCCTGTGAACCAGGACTTTAAGTGACTAGAATCTTCCCTCAAGGGCTACCGGTAAGCCTTCAGGCTAACAGAAGTGAAAATGAGGGGCTTGGCCCTCCAGTTCCATGGCAGAGGCCTGGGCTAGAGGTGGGGGTGACAGGACAGGGCCTTGGGTGAGGGTGAGGGCCCCAAGCACATCCCATGGGCCACCCCGCTGGGGTCGGACAGCTAGGCCTATCAGTGACAACCCTGGTCTTCGGGAAGGTTCTTCCTTCAGCAGCCGGGCAGAACTCCTGAGGGACCTGGGGCCGGAGGAAAATGGATGGGTGGGCTGGCCACTCCCATTTTGTTGGGTAGCGCCTCAGCCCAAGAATGTACAAGCTGAAAAAGACCCAATATCTGGAGGACCCTAAAAAATGGAGCCTGCAGAGTAAGACTAGTACCAGGGCTGGGGACAGGGGTTCCAGAAGGACCCCTCCCCATTCTCTCCTACTGCCTGCCCCATGCCCCTTTCCAGGTGGGTGGGTTCAGCTAGGTGATGGACAGAGGACAGCTTTCCGTGGGTGACAGGGACCACTTCGCCATCCCTTGTATCCTCACAGTCACCTCCTCTTTCCTTCCACCCACCTGCTGTTTCCTAGCTCTTGCCCAGTCCGGGAGGACGACCAGATTCCCCACCAGTCCCCGGGTCTCCCACAGAGTGTGGGATCAATAAATATGAAAGGGATGGAAGATCCTGGTTGACATGTCCTTCTGTGACCTTGGGCCTAGTGGGCTGACGGGAACTCCCCTCACTGCCAGGCAGACGAAGTGAGACAGAGCCACCTGCGCGCCATGACCACTCCTGAAGTCGACGGTGAAGGGGCTCCTGGAAAATGCCCCCAGGAGACCTGCACGCATGTCAGAAGCAAAACCGCACCTCAGGAACAGCGAGCAGGGCTTTGGGGCAGAAGCGGAGCCAGTGCAGAGGTGGGACCGGGTGGGCATGGGCAGGCGCCTACAGAAGTCATCTCGTTTCATAAAGTGAAGTGTCCTCTTCCCACCAAAGTGCGTGCGACCATCCCGCTGCCAGGCTGCAGGCAGACAGCCGGGGACGCCTTCAGAATGCTAAGGCAGGTCCTTGTGGGGGCGCCCAGGAACTCCGATAGAGCAGTCTGACCTTGACATGAATTCCTTCCAGAAACATCACCGAGCCCCGCTGCGGGCCCAGCCCGCATCCTGTCGGTGAGCTGGTCCTGTCTCTGCGTCTCCATCTGAGGTGGAAGGAGACAGATGTCAAATGGGGAAAAAAAAGGCTGTGTGTGTGCACACACACTCACACTCTATGTCTGTATCTTTATCTCTACACCTACAGCTGTCCCTTGGGGGATTGGCTCCAGGACTATCTGCTGACACCAAAATCCATGGGCTCTCAAGTCCCTTACAGGAAACGGGGTCGTATTTGTACATAACATGGGCGCCTCCTCCCTGCACTTTAAAGCAGCTCTAGATTACTTATAATGCCTAGTACAATGTAAATGTCATGCAAATAGCTGTTACACCGTATTGTTTAGGGAATAATGGCAAGAAAAATCTGTACTTGTTTAGTCCGGAAGCAAGCATCATAGGTCTAGCTACATAGTACACATCAGCGACAAGGTAACCTTTTTGCAACATAACTTTTTCAAGTATTTTCCATCCAGGGTTGGTTGAATCCATGGATGTGGAAAGGCAGATAGGGAGGGCTGACCGTGTATGAAGAAGAAGGAGACAGGGTCCGGGGGTGCCTGGGGGTGTTCAGAGGCTGAGGCAGACACCCTCAACCTATCCTGCTGGCAGCACCCCGTCGCAGGCCCCAGTGCGGAGGGCCTTGGCTGAAGATACCTGGGGGAACCAGGAACCACCAGTCTGGCGTCCCATCCTGCCTGGCCTCCTAGGGCTCCAGAAAGGGGGCAGCTGCAGGCAGGGGCATCCATGGTCATTTGAAGGACAGTCTTGAAAGGCCAGGGATGCTGAGAGATGAGCCAGAAGTGTGGGGGCCTCAGGTGGAGGGAAAGCGGTGGGTGTGGAGACCCTTAGGTAGGGGGATCTAGTGACTCCAGGATGCTGCCCCACCTGGGAGGTCTGCCCTTGGCACCTTTCTCACCCCACCTCAGAGCTCCTTGGCAGTGGTCCCCACCCCCACCCCTTACCCTGGGGGATCAGAGCAGGGCCTGTTCTCCCCAGAGCAGGCAGCATTCAGGGAGAGCAGACCCTCTACACGCATACCTTTGGGAGCTAGAGAAAGGGCTGGCAGCATGCAGCGGGAGGAACAAGAAGCAGGCTGGTCTCCCCCGTGCAGGCCAAACCCTGGGCTACTCAGCCCAGCAGGGACCTTGGCAATGGGCCTTGGGCTACCTCGGGGGTCAGAATCTGGTCCTAGTAATGCTTACCTTCAGTTGATGCGGTCCCAGCACAATCTCACTCGCCCCCAGTGCCCTCTGCAAGGGCAGACTGTCACACATCTTAAAGAGAGGAGATCCACCGTCGAGACGCTGGGGTCATTAGGCTTAGAGCCAGGGACTCCGCCCTTGTCCTACACCATTCCAGAAAGGAGTGTGAGGCAAGCCCTAGAAACAGCGGGTGCTGGGGCCTAAGGTGTGGGGTGGGGGCACTGGGCTACCCAGTCACCCAGCCTCCAATGCTATCCTTGCTGCCATCTGTTGGCAGCTACAGGCACTGCAGGGAGCCTTCCCTCCTACCCTGCTCAGCCTGGTCACCTACCTGTCTGGTGGGCTCATCCTCAAATCCCACCCTGCACTCAGCCTCTCCCCGGCCCCACCCCGTTGGTTTGGAGAGCAGCCCTCATACCGCCAAATGCCCTGTCATGGGGCTCACCTGGCAGGACCAGGACTAGGGGGAGATGAACAGGGAACCTAGGGCTCAAAATGTAAGGAGCTGCTCGGTCAGCCTGACCCTGCCCTTGCAGAGTCTGAGGCAGTGCCTCTTAAATGTGCCCCACTCACCTCACTCGCCTCGTGCTAGTCCCAGTGCTGCTACTTATAGGCCCCTCTGGGTCAGGGCTCAGCAGGCAGAACCCCTAGCCCACCCCGCTCCCATGCCGGCCAAGCGTAGAGAGTGCGGGCCCCTGACCTGGCCGAGATGCTGCTTACCTGAAGGAGGCTGAGAATACCAGGTGAATAGAGGCTTGGGAGCTTCGTAGTGACTGGATGACAGGTTGAGAAGGTGGCACTCTAAAGCCCTGGGTGGGGGAGGGCAGGGTTCCTGCTGCAAACCCCTGTGGGCAGGTCAGACCCAGAGTCCATGTGTGTCAGCCACCTGGGGCCCCAAAGGCAGAATCAGAGCCCACTAATCCTGTAGCCATCCCAGAGTGCAGGCACCGCTGGGCCCTCATGTTACAGATGGGGAAACTGAGGCACAGGGCAGTGGGCTGCTTAGCACGTGGCAGGGCCCAGATATGACACAAGATGGATTAACCCCAGAGCTCACACCCAAAAGTCCCCAAGAAGGAAAGAATGTTCTCTGGAGACAGAGCTGACCTCTCCTGTCACCACTCACTTGTTCTCTTTAAAGCTGTGGGACACCCAGCCAGGGCTGGCCCTGAAAGAGTCCCACACAGTGTAAGAACAGAACAGCGACATGGCAGCAATAACTCACCCCTCCAGGGAAGCAACCGAGATACAGGCAGGTGACGGGAGAATTCAGGGGAGAAATCATCCCTTCTGACTGCAGGCAAGGCAAGGCTCTCATTGTGCTGGGCCTTGCACAGCGTTTGGACATGGTTCACAGGGGACAGTTCAGGCTGGGCAGGGGGCAAGACATAAGGACGACGGGCTTCCTCCCAGCCAGGACACTAACGATGGCAGTCTCACCAGGTGACCCTGCAGACATGGAGAGCCTGCATTGCACTAGGCCAGCCCTACACGCCACACACACACACTGCCTCTCTACTGAGGACCTCCGTGTTGGCCACGCTGGGGCAGGTGGGGGTGGGTCTGTCAGACACTGCTCTTTGAGAACCCCAGGCCAATGGTGTTGCTCCCCCAGAGAGACTGCACCCATCTCCACTGCCTCCAGAAGGACCCAGGAGGTCTGTTCCCACCCACAAGTGGTGATCTCCCCAAACCTGTGGATGGACTGGACCCAGTTTGCCTTAGTGGAGCCCTTCCCAATGTGACCACCAGGTGGCAGTGCAGGCCTGGATTATGGGATGGGGCTGGTGAGGAAGGGGTGTGCCTTGGGGGACTCTCCTCAAGAGTCTGGGTGGCTGGTGCACCGAGGCTGTGTGCTTCCTCCCTGCCAGGAGCAGATCAGAGCTGGAGCTGGGTGGGTCAGGGCTGGGGCCCTGAGCCTCCGGAGTGGAGTCTGGTGCGCAGTGGCTGCTCGGGACAGTTACTGAACGGAGGACTGATAAATGGGTTCTGCCTCATGCGAATTAAGTGAGTTCATATATAAAAAGCACATGGAGAGACTTCAATAAGTGTACGCAATTTCTGGTACTTTTATTAAGTAGAATGGCTCTTCCCAGAGCATGGACAGAGGCACAGAGGCCCCACCCGCCTTGGGTTTAGGAGGGCTAAGCTAGGGGCCCCACCCTGGGACCCAGACAGCCTCTCCCAGCAGAGAATAAAGGCCTCACCACACAGCACAGCAGCCTTGTGAGTGTCTGGGGACAGGAGAGGCCTGTGCCAGGCTCTGAGGGTGGCCTGGCCCCTCTCAGCCTTACCACTCAACTTCCATAGGGAGCGAGGAGAGCTGCCCTTCTGGTGTCCCTGGCAGGGCTGGCCTGCCCGCAGGTTCAGCTAACTGGAGGGTGGGCAAGGGCGAGGCTGGGGACATGCCCATTGGTGGCCATGGCCCAAGCTCCCAGAATCTGCAGATCACGCCTACCCTGGGACTGCCACGGTGAGTGCTCGTTGCCCCTTCACCTCAAATCCTAGCACCAGGGCATAGTTCAGAAAGACGACGCATGTTTCTCCCTGCCCTCCGCCATGCAGGCTTCTTTCCACTGAGTTCTCCTGAGATCAGGCAGCTTTCCAAGCTGCAGCTGAGCTCAGCAAGGGTGAGTGACTTGTCTTGGGTCACACAAGGTTTGAACCCAGCTCTGTGGGACGCTGAGGTCAGGCTCTGACTGGTTCTGGTTCATCCTTACATCTCTCTTGGCGTGTCCAGCTCTGGTCCTGGGTATGTCACTGACAGTCCCCTCCTTTCAGCTCCTGCATCCCCTCAGTGAGCACGAGAGCCAGGACAGTTGCTGCCTGCAGCAGCCAAGCTGTGTGGCTGGGGCGGGCAGGAGCCGCGCCATCCCCTCCTCCCCATGCATCATCTCCAACCAGGCAGATAGCAGGAAACAAGCAGCTCCTGCAAAGTGATTACTGCTGATGGGGGCAGCCTGGCTGGGAGGAGGAGGGGCGGGGCGAGAGCCACAGAGTCAGCTCTTCCTTCCACCGTGGTGCTGGTGCGGGAACCAGAGACCTCTGCCCAAGGACCCTGGGACAACAGGACTCAGCCGAATGCCCCCTGCTGCACTAACGAGCTAACGCAGACTCAGGCAAGTCTCTGAACCTCTCGCCTCATCTTCCTCCTCTGTACTGTGGGGCAGGCCCTTCCTACTCGACAGGGTTAAGAGTTCATATTCCTGGAGGGCCTAGAACAGTGCCTGACACATCGGAAACACTAGGGGAACGCTGCTAAGTAAATAACACACTAAAGAGCCAAAAGGTGGCCCCAGGGGTGTGGGCCTTCCCGCAGGAGTGGCAGCTCCTAGTCACAAGTGGGCTCAGTGTTCTGGCAGCCCTGGGGCCCACAGGGTCCACCTGGCTCAGGTCACACCTCCTGGCTCAGCCTCTGGCCTTGTCCTCCCAACTGTCCCGAGGGGCCCAAGTTCTAGATTTGTTTCTGCTCATCCATGCAAGTAGCCTCACCCAGTAGTCTCCCACTGCTGGGGGTGGGGGTTTGGGAGGGGTGGGTGGAAGTGGGGATCAGGCCCGTGGCTGCTCCAAAGTCTGCCTGGTCTGGGGCCTCCTGGAAACACAGCCCAGCCTCTGGGATTGGCTGATGGAAGGGAGAAGCGGAGGCAGCTGGTGCAAAATAGAAGGCTGGGGCGGGGCCTGAGCTCTGGGGCCGTGGAGCCTTCTGCCCAGCTCTAAGCGGCTGCCTGGAGTACTTTCCCCCTGGGAAGGGCAGGGTCTCTCAGGTTCCTGAAAACCAGTGGATGGCAGAGGTCACTTGGCCATCTCCCCAGTCACTCCTAATACAGGAGCCACAGACAAGCTCATGGCCCAGGAGGCGGGGGTTGGGGGTGGTGGGGAGAGGGGGATCCACAGGCTGCAGGGGGAGGGGCTGGCCGCTTGCCCCACTCACTCTCTTTCCAGCTCAGGGCTGCCAACTGCCTTTCCCCAGCCTGCAGCCCTGAGGCCAGTCTCCTTCCTCCCTGCAAGTCTTCCAAGTGTGCCCATGTAGACCGCCTGGCCGTCCCCCCCTGGCCTCCTAGCATGGCCATCCAACCTGGGCCGCCAGTGATGCCCCACTTGCTGCTGCCCCCATGACCCCTCTATCCTCCACTCACAGGGCATGAGGCTCCGACTGAACTCTGGAGCCCTCTAGTCTGGCTCCCAGGCCCTCAGCCTGCTGCCTCCCTTCCTGCCCAAGCCATCTGCTCAGACTGCAGCCCGTCTCCTGCCTCTGCCCTCCTGCCCCAAGCCTGGACCAGGGTCATGCCCCACCCTGCCCCTGACTGGGCCCTGCCCCTGATGGGCAGCAGCCTCCCTCCCTGCCCTCCTCCCAGCTCCCTGGCAATTACCCGAGTGATTAATTTGGTAATTAATCATGATCCAGCTGCTCAGGACATTTTCCTTCTGCTGGCCTGGCCTGTAAGATAGATCTGTTCAGCCTTACTTTTCCTGGGAAGGGGCTAAGCCCTGGAGGCAGGAGGTATGGAATCCACTCTGAGTTTATTGCCTGCCCTTCCCTAGGCCTGGCCAGGCACATAGGGGCTACTTGTGAAGGTGGCCAGGATATTTAGCAGAGAGACAGACTGAAGGTCAGCCTCTGGGGAGACCCCAGGATGCACAGCTTCTCCAGCTACGGCAGCCCCTGCCCCAGCTCAGCCTCCTGGTAACTCATCCTCTGGGCTCCTGGGGGAGCTGGGTGAGGGATGCTGGGCTCTGTGTGCTACACTGGTCCTGGCCCTTAGTGAACTTCCAGCCTCTCGAAGCCTCCAGACAGGCCAAGTCCCCCATCTGGCTGGAGGGACAGGGGCTTCCTGACAGACGCACCACTTCAGATGGGCTTCGGTGAGCAGCAGGGTTTGGTGGCTCAGGAGAAACTGAGTCCTGGTGCCTCGTGGGGTTTGGGGCAGGACCAAGCCAGGTGGCCCTGACCCCTCTGTGGGCCCCAGGGGGGCTAACACCAGATGTGTGGCCCTGCAGGCACAGCCACCAGATGCACCCCAGGACGGGGTCCCTGTGGAGCCAGCCCTGTGGCATTGATTGAAATGCCCGCTTGCCAGTTGGGATTTTTAAGAGAAATGTATAATGATCCCTAATTGGCACCCTCATTAGGTGCCAATTAAACACTTAAGCATTTCTTACAAGTTTAACACATTAATAAGGCAGCTCATTCCATGGTAACGAGATTTATTTCTTGTATTTATTATATTGTTTCACCACTGCTGACAGCAGAGTTGTTTTTAAGAACAGGGCTTCTTACCGACTACACATCACCCCTCCCCACAGCCAGCCCCACCTGGGCTCTCCCCAGAGCCTTGCTCTCTGGTCCAGTGGGTCCTCCCTGGCCTCTTTTGGTCCCGCCTCCCAGAGGTGAGTCGAGCAGGGAACCTTCTTTCCAAAGTCTGGAAGGACCAGAGCTGGACCCTGCTACAGAACAGACTCCGAAGGGTTTCAGATGCCAAGAGCCCGTGGACCTCTGTGCATTTAGCCAAACTCTGCATTCCAGGGACACTGATGGGGTGGGGGAATGGGTGCTCCCTGCTTTCAGCGGCCTGGCGGGGTCCAGCCTGGAGCCAGGCACTACAAGGGGGCTGGCCCTGTGAGGGCAGGAGCACAGCAGCCTGGGTGGACAAGGAGATCCTTTGAGGCTGTTCCCCTGGCAGGAAGAAGGTTGCAGGCAGAGGGAACCGTGCTGAGACCAGGGGCCTGGGGGAGTTTGGGAAGTGCATAGAACGAGCAGCCAGCAGGAGCAGGTCCTCAAACACCGCCATAGTGGGGCCCCATGGTGGGATCTGGCTTCCATCCAGAGGGTGACAGGGAGCCACGGAGTGTTTTGAACAGGGAAGGATGCGACCAGATCTTTGTTTCGAAAAGTCAAAGGGAGAATGGGCTGAGACCTGGCAAGGGAATAAACATGACCTCCCCCTTCCTACCTCCTCCCCCTTCCTACCTGCTAAACTGCTGCTGGGCTCCCATTGGCCAGAGCCTTCACCAAGGGGCGGAGCCAGCTGGACACCCCCGCCCCCCCCCACCCGCCCCTGCCCCGCCTAGCTCAGCTTCGTGGGAAGGGGCAGAGGAGTTAGGGCTGAGAAGTCTGGAGGGTGATGGCAGTGTCCCAGAACACTTGCCCCTCTTCTTTAAAAAAAGGCCCTGAAGTTAACATTCTCTACACACACTACCATGGGTGTCTAGCCTGTGGCCCGTGGGCCACATACAGCCCAGGATGCCTATGAATGCGGCCCAACACAAAATCGCAAATTTACTTAAAACCTTTTTTTTGCTCATCAGCTTTCATTAGTGTGTGTGTATTCAGTGTGTGTCCCAAGACAACTCTTCTTCCAGTGCGGCCCACAGGCGCTAAAAGGCCGGAACCCCCCCCCCCACCTTGTTCTTATGTCACTGCGGGTGGCACTGCCTGGCCCACATCTGTCTTAGTAGCCACGTGCCCTGGGTGGCGGGATACTCTGCATTTACTCAGCCAACTCCCCAGGGAAGACTGTCTCCATCGGTTACTCTTGGAAACATGGTACAGTGAACGCCCGGGCATAATTTGGGACTGAGTCCCTCACACCCTGTGTGAGTTTATCTGCAGGATAAATTCATAGAGGTGGGCCATGCTAGGTCTGAGGGTCTATGCGTTTTAATTGTGACGGCCATTGCCAAATTGCTTTTCTGGAGGTCACAGTTTACACGCTACCAGGCAACTGCTAGTCTCTGCCTTTCCCAGGCTCCCCGGAAATGTGCAGGGACCTTCCCCAGCTTCCCCTATTTCATATGCATTTCTCAGAGGAAAGAGGCTGCGCCGTGGTTTCTGTGGCTGAGTCCTCTGCATTTCCCGTTGTGTGAACTGTATGTGCCTCTCCTTTGCCCGTTTTCAGGGGGATTGCTGATCTTTTCCTTCTAGATTTATAGGAGCCCTTTATGCATTGTGAGACGTGTGGTTTTTCTCGCAGCTCCTTGTTTGTCTTTAAACTTTGATTTTTCCCCACGTGGAAGTGTCCGATTTGGGTGTGGTCAGACATGTCCATTGTTTCTTCTCCTGTGCCGTTTCTGTTCTTGTTACACTTAAGCCTATGTAAGAATCCCCCAGTGATTTCAACACCATCCCTTCTTGGAGATTATTCTTCACAGAATTATGGAGAATTGGGGAAACAGGCCATTGGGGAAACAGCATAACCTGTGCTCTGGGGGGTGGGGTGCAGCAGCCACGTCTGCCCCAGCTGGACAGGGTGGCGGGGGAGGGCATGTCCCCTGGAGGCCGAGACAAGGGAGAGGAAAGCCCACACAAGGGGCTGCATTTGGTTTATTCCCTGGGCTCCAGAACAGTCATTTTTGATGCCCATTGTTAACTTTGCCTGCCACACCACAGTTCCTTCAGTAGATTTTGTGACCTTGATGTGACCTTGGAGGCAAGCAGAGTGGCAGGGAATTCAGGGGTTGCAGGAAAGCAAATCTGTTCCTCCTGAGGCCCCTCTGTCTGCTGGGTCCAGTTGACCAAAGCATGAGGGTCCTGAGCCAGGCCGCCCCCCACCCCGTTCTGGAGAAAGGAGAGGGCCGTTATGAGACAGGTGGGGCCTGCAGGGTGCTGACAGCCAGCTGCGCTCGTAAGACAAGGACAGGACAGGCATGGCTTGGCCGGGCTGCACCCACCCTGCCGCTCCCTCTTCTCGCTGCTTCCCTCCAGGCTCCCAATTCTCCCTCTTTCCTCCACCATCAAGATGCATTAAGGATGTCCCTGGTGTCATGCAGGCCTCAGGCCTCCCCTAATACAGTGGAGGCCAGACAGTCCATCTTCGACACCAGCTCTCCTTTGAAGGCATTCTGGAAGGTTCTGGTGGGCACATGTCCAAGGGCACCTGGGGCAGCTCTGAGTCCAGGCAAGAGAAGGAAGGCCCAGGGTCCTGGCCAGCATCCTACTGGGGTATGTGGGGAGTGCATATTCTGCCTACCTGTGCCTCTGTCCCCAAACCTGAGGGTTGTCCTGTACACTTCCTTGGGGGAATTGGATAAGCAGGTGCTTTGCCTCTTATAGCCACCAGGTGGCAGCAGGGAAAGCCATAGTTTCCCTCATTCTCACCGTTCTCTTTGGACCTGTGGACTTGACCTCCAAAGAGACCCTAAGGTTATCTGGTAGCCCTGGGCTTCCAGGAAGCTGAGGAAAGATGGGCCCACATTTCATTCAAGGAAAAAGACTCCCTTCCATCTCAGAGGAACGAGGAGACTGTGGCCCTGGCAGCTTTGTCAGCATTGGCCCTGTGGTGGGGCAACAGCTGGCTGGGAAGAACAGAGATTGGGGGCTCCTGGGGCAGGTCTCAGGAGCTTCGCCCACAGCCCCACCACAGCCAGGGCCACTGATTCTCAGACAGTAGCCAGACAGGACCCTTCCTGAAGCCCAAGGACACTGGGAGGGCAGGGGAAAAGAGCAGAGGCCGGGGTAGGTGGGGCGAGGAGCCTGGACTGGCCCTGTCTGGCCCCTGATTCAGCACGAGGGTGGCAGGCTCTGGTGTCGCTCCTCTGTGGGCCGAGACTGAGCTTGGCCCTGGAGCCGCCTACTCCCCGCCCCCACCCCGTGGAGCCCACTTCCCCTCCTCTCCACAAGCGCAGCATCCTGGGGGGCTGTGGGCTCTCCCCACACCTCCTCTCCCACTGCGTTGTCCCTCCCAAGCCTGCACCACTCAGGCTGCACCAGTCTCCTTGTCAGCCACTCGGCTCCAGACACCGCTCATTTGTCTCCATCATGTTGGGGGCGGAGGTGCCCAGACGTGGTGTCAGCCTGTACAAGCACCCTGTCTGGGCTCCAGCCACAGGGCCTGGCCCAGGAAGGGCCTGGGGAACTTGCTCTCTGGATATATGAGGTCCTCAGGATCCTGGCCTTCTGGACCCCCTCTGACAGCCTGGCTCCAAAGCCTTAAGCCTTTACAGGGGACCCTCAGAGGTGGGCAGCCCATTGCCCTGGCAACCATCCTTGTGCTGCTGGTCCACAGACAGGTCCTGTCTTGCCCTGGCCTGAGGGCCTGGGGGCCTGGGCCCCCATGGACCAGTAGGGAAAGGAGCCGGGACCCTGGTTCCTAAGGAGGGCTTGGTGCGGTGCCTTCTCCTTGGGGCTCCCAGAGCCTGTGGGAGACAGAAGATAAGCAGCAAACCAATAAACAAGCTATTGTTAGGCTCCAAAGGAAAGAAACTAGGGCTGTATGGAAGTAAAAAATGGGAGGGAGGACAGCTTCGGGTGGGTGACAAGGAGGGGAGAGCACCTGAGGTTCTGAGTGACACCTGAGTATTGGGAGTTGCTAGTCATGCAGGTACCCAGGGCAGGAGGTCCCAGATGAAAAAAATAATTTAAAAGCAGCAAAAGCAAAGGTCCAGGGGCTTCTTGGAGAAACAACCAGGAGATCAGTGTGGCAGGAGGAGAGTGGCTTGGGCAGCAGATGCCAGGGCAGAGAGGAGGGCCTGGCCACCCTGGGTACATAGGGGTTTAGAGTGGGCCAGAAAGGATACCAGTGGAAGACATGGGAATGAATGAATGAATGAATGAATGAATGAATGAAAAAGGCCTGGTACCAAGCCCCTCCAGCAGCCCAGTCCTCCCCCACCCTGAGGTCTTCATGAGGAGGTCTTGGTCCACTTGATAAATATTCCTGGGAAAACTCACCGCTTCCTGCCCTGGTGGGGACTAGGACCGCTGGGCAACTGAGAGCCCAGCAGGGCCTCAGCCTCCACACCTGTGACGGAGTGGGGCTGGCTTCTGTACTGCATACTGAGGAGGCAGCCTGGGTGGACTGGACAGCCAGGTCCCTGCTACCTGCACAGATCCACTGCAGGAGGCTTCCCCATCTTCCTGGCCCAGCCCTGCGTCATCCATCAGGCCCTGCCTTGCCCCACCTGGACCCCTACCCCTGACAGGAGCCATTTATCCCCATCTACTGCCCCTAGCAACCAGGCTCTCTGCCAACAGGCCCTACCTGTCCCACGGGGCTGACACAGGGCAAACTTTCCCTGACTCAGTCTCATCAAGGGGGCTCCTCCAGGGAGGAGGCCACCTCAGGAAAGTCCCTGCACAATTCTGCAGGGGCTCCTTCCCACCAAGCACCCCAGACACCCAGCTTCTGACAGCTCGGGACTCACCCACCCCAGACATCTGTGAGTGCCCACTGCATGTCCACATGTGCTGGGTGCTGAAAACAGTACAGTGAGCAAGGCCAGAGTCCCACCCCTGACCCCCATGGGGCTGGGTTCCCCTGGCCAGGAGGGACTTGGTTCCCAGGCCCGTGACCAGTGTAAACTCAGGTAGCCTCAGACCAGGGCTCCTCCAGGTTGGAGCCCAGGGGCCCTCCCTAAGGGGCCTGCTTCACCCTGCCCTGGGAGTGACAACAGGGGTGTCTTCAGAATCCAGCCCTGAGAATGACAGCGTGCCACTCAGGGCTCCTCCCTCACCTGGCCCTGGAAGGGCTGGCATCGGCGTGTCTTCGACTGCCCTGGGGAAAGGCCACAGACATCAAGCAGAGTACAGGAATCCCAGAGGCCATGTGTGGCCATGAGTGTGTGAAGACACAGCTCTGTAGGACACCTGGGTGAAGGACAGCCGAGATCCACCAGGTCAGGGACAGTCCCTGTTGACTCCAGGGGTGGCACCCACTTCTGTTGGGGTGTGAGCAAGCCAGGCTGGTACATGGGGGATGGGCTATAGCTGTGACTTTCCTGCTTTGATCAAGGGAGAGCCCCTAGCCCAAAGGACTGTCTGAGCAGCTCTGTTCCTCCTGGCCCTGCCAGAGTCCAGAGACCTGGGTCCACTGAGACAGCTCATTGGGCAGCTGAGGTAGGGTGGGGGCAGGGCCTCTCTTATGGTGCCCAAGGGTCCCCGGAAGTGGGATCTCTCTTCTCTCTCCTCCCTTCTTTCCTAGTTCACCCCCAGGCCCAGGACAGGCCCTTGGAGTCCCTAATCCCTGCACTCCCATCCGCTGCCTGCCTTTCTTCCCCACCTTATCTGTCTCCTGCAGCCATGGCTGACTCCCCTGTGGCCAGCCGCCCCCTCCCTCCAGCCTCTCTGCTGGTCAGGAGGGAGTGTCCTCCCTTCCCCTCCCCCGCTTCCTGTCCTCCCTTCCCCATCTCCCTTCCCTGTCTCCCTCCTCCCTCCCCTCTTCTTCCTTCCCCTCCTTCCTCTCTCCCCATGCCCTCCCTTAAGGAGAGAAAAGAGTTGGGGGGCTGTGGACAGTGACCACTGTCCTCCCACCTCCAAAGTCAGCCTTCCAGGACCAATGGACAAAGACCCCTTTGGCTACTTCCCTCCAAAGGGGAGGAAGAGCTAAAGATGTCCCACAGAGAGGCCCCTGGGGACTGTTTCATTTTGGAGACAGGAGGCCCTGGTGAGGAGCACACTTACTGGATAGAAATGAGAGCTGTGGCCTGGGGAGGTTCACATCCCTCCCCCACAGCCTGACAGCTGCCTGCAAGCTGAGTCCGCGCCTCTGCGACCCTGGGTGCAAGCTCTGTCCTCCAGTTCCTGAAAGAAAGAATACCCTGCCCGCTGCAGAGCTGGGGCTGGAATGCCTCTTTCTTGGCCTCAGGGCTGCAGCAGTCAGCCTGGTGGGAGTTGGGGGGCCTGGGGAATGCCACCGATGAGCTTAGCTGGTCCTGAGGATGGTAAGAAGCCAGGGATGGTTTTGAGCAGAAGAAGGGGGTAGGCCCCTCTGGAAGCTGGGACGCCCAGGATGAGTTGTTGTGACCTGGTCTCTGTAGGGCCGCTGGGAAGAGGGGTGGATTGGACATGGGTGGAACAGCACACCTGGGGAGAGACCCTGAACTTGGCATGGATCTGCTGGGTTCCAAGCATTCAGGGACACCCAGGGGAGGTGTCTCACAGAGTGACCAGAGGCAGAGATTAGGGACTTATGAGAACAGTGTGTCTACTAGGCACTGGGGATGGCAGGGGAGAGCATGGCCTGGGAGGGGAGGTATGGGACCAGCAGTGGGGAACACAGCCCTAGAGACAGCCATGGTCCGGGGCAGCTGGAAGAAGACTCATCTGAAGGGACTGAGACTGAGTGGCTGGGGGCAGGAGGGTGGGGGTGGCATGTGCTGTGGAGAGCAGCCACGGACAAGCCTCGCGCCAGTGGGGCTGCCGTGTGCAAGTCAGTGTCAGCGAGACCTAGGGCCCGGGGAGAGTTGGGCTGCGGCGGGCAGCGGAGTGTAGATGCAGACACCGCAGGAGGAGTGCAGGACCCAGGAGCCCAGAGACAGGCAGACGTGGAGGCTACCTGTGGAAGGCAGGTGCTTTGGGGGGGAACTGTCCTGGGAGCAGTGGGAGGAGGGGCTGATGGAGGGAGTGACAGGGACGATGTGAGGAATGAAGCACCTTAGCATGAGCGCAGATGAGTGTTGGGCAAGTCCCTGCCTCAGTCTCCCCGTCTGTCACACAAAGGCCTCCCCTGTCCTTGTGGGCACTGGGGATCCGGTGGTGAAGAGAGCAGCCCGGGTCCTCCCTCTGGGCCAACAGTCGAGCAGGGGCCAGACAGGAGGAGAGTTGCCCCTCCAGGAAGTAGCCAAGGAAAGGGGAGCCCAGGCACCACAGAGGCTCAGCAGAGGCTGGACCGCTCAGATGCTCACTCCCAGTTGCCCCTGGGGGATCCCTGATACCTTAGTTCTCTCTCCGTGAGCTGGGGACAAGCACATGCCCTCCCCCTATCTCTCTGCTTTGGCACAGGCCTAGCCTATCAGCTTTCTCCATCTCTGGGACCATAGTGATTTTCTGGGATGGACATGTGACCTACTTGATTCTGGATCTTCTGCTGAGGGGACAGGGAATGAGATATTTTGAAGGGGTGGCACCTGGGAGGGCCTGACTGGGCATGAGGTTCACACACAGGGAAGTACAAGACAGAGAGGCCATGTTCCAGTGATAATCTCTGAGCACCTGTATCCAGTCATTCCTGAAGCTCACAGATTGGGGCTTTTCAGTTACGTGTGCCAATAAATTTCTTTTGTGACTGCGGTGACAGGAATCATGGTTTCTGCCTCCTAATTTACTAGCTGAAGGCTGAGAGTACCCCCTGTGCTTGGCCAAGTGAGGGGGAAAACGTTCCCACTGGAGAGAAAGAACAGCATGA
Organism: Macrotus californicus; assembly: GCA_007922815.1. NCBI lineage: Eukaryota > Metazoa > Chordata > Mammalia > Chiroptera > Phyllostomidae > Macrotus > Macrotus californicus. Next base: position 336,677 of record VMDR010000083.1, on the reverse strand, counting down.
GCCAAGGCCCTGGGGTTGCAAGAAGCTTGACACTGTTGAGGAACTAAAAGAAGCTGCTGGAGCAGGGAGCATGGAGTGGGGGCAGGAGACCGGGGGCCCACTGGAGCTGCTGTTTCGGTGAGAGATGAGGGGTCTGTGGAGTGAATGTATTGGGGGTGAACTGAGCAAGGGTGGACGGTGGGGCCAGTGAAGAGTAAAAAGACCGGCCAGCAGGAGCTTCCATCTCCAGGAAGGCATCTAGGAGATCCTGGGGAGACTGGAGCCCCGGAGAGGTCAGCCCCAGAGACAGAGCAAGGAGTAGGGGAGTAGGCTCAGGAGGGAACCCAAGGAGTGGCCAGAATGGGACAGGAGGAGGGCAGTGGGGTCTGGAGAGGCAGGCCGCTGCATTCACTGTGTGAGCTGCCCAGTAGGTCTTTGGTGGCCTTGATCTGCACCATTTCCAGGGTGTGGAGGGTTCTAACCAGAGATGGGGCAGGGGAGAGGACAGGGATGAGAAGTGGGGATGAGTCTGTAGACACCGGGCTTGGCAGAGGGCGTGGGAGAGGCTCAACCAGCACCTCTGGGCATCGGGTCACTGGACCATTGGTGTGCCTGCCCACCCCTCGCCCGGCACTTGCAGCCGAGGAACCAGTCAATAAGGGTTTACCAAGGCCTCTTCCCCACCTCTGCTGTCCTGCCCTGAAGGGCTGGGGACAGAGGTTCAGGGACCAGTCCGGGGGGCGGTGCAGGAAGTTACAAGAGGAGGGCCTGGAGACCCAGGGGAGTGAGGGAACTCGGGGGGCAGCACCCCCCCAGACTGTGTGGCAAAAGCTACCAAGGTAAGGGGAGCATTCCAACACAGTCAGGGGACTCCACAACAGGGGGCGAGTGGCCAGCCTGATGGCAGGACCTAAGGGACACCAGCAAGTAAGGTGGGACCCAGACCCTCCATTGAAGCCCCATTTCCTTCTCTGTTCTGTGAAATGGGGGTACCCCTTGGGCTCCTCAAGGGAGAGGCAGGAGACCCAAGCCCCACCCTGAATCCAAGCTCCCCCCACCCCCCACCCCACCCAGTGGCTAAAAATAAAAGCAACGATAATTTCCCTAAATGAAACCTCCACTTAAACACTTAAAAAGCAATAAAAACTCAATTTTCTTCCTCTCAATTATTTTACTTATTTCATTTTCCAAAAGGTTCACCCTGTTATGAAGATGTATTTTTCCCCATCAGTGGCAGCCTTCTCCGCCATTACTCAAACTGACTCAGCCTCCCTCTGCCAGGAGGGTCCCTGGTCTCCGCGGCAACCAGGTGCCCTGGAGAACTGTGACTTCACCACCACTCCCTTGTGGGGGGACACTGAGAGGATGACATCTGCCCCCCTCTAGCCCATGCCTCGGTTTCCTGGCCTCCAAGCCTCCCAGCAGCCCACACTCCGGCCCCTGGGCCCTCCGGCCAGGCCCCCCAGGTGGCCTGGAGGGAGACCAACTCAGGGCCTCCGACTGCACGAGGCCCGTTCAGGGGAGCAGGCCCAGTGTTCCATCACGCAGCCCTGACACCATGAGAATCTGTTTTCCCGATGTCATTCGTGCTTTGTGACCAGCTCTGTCTGTGCGGTGCCTGCCCCGTTGCCCCATCTCTGCTGATTGTTTCGCTCACTCTTTCCATTTTTAAACTGCTGTCTTGTTGGCTTTTAATTTTTAATTATTGCGTGTCCCCTTCCTTCCTAATTGGTCCAGGCCCCGGCTGAGGCTCCCTGTGCCATGGCTGCAGCTGGCTCCCTCAGGGTGGCCCAGGCTTGCCCACCTCCTGCCCCAGTCGGCCCCCATTATCACGGCCTGGCTGCAGAGGCCAGCACACCAGCCTCCTGGAGCAGCGAGGGCGTCACTGTCCAGGCGCATCCCCCAGACACACACTGGGCGTGGACCATATATGGCTGTGGGTGCAGGGATCCTTGGGGGAGGTGAATGACCCCACCCAACTGGGAGCTGCCTTTGTCTTGTGGGAGGGCTGCCTGTGGTCAGCAGGGGTATGGAGGGGACAGAACCTTCTCCCCTCCCACCTCCCAACCACTCGCCACCCCGGCTCTGCTTTCCCCGTGGCCCTGGGCCTCTGAGATTTATGGACATAGGCCATGGCTGCCCAAAGCAGGGAGGTCACTCTCAGGTGCACCTCTGAGCCTGGGCTCATGCAGGCCCTCCTGCCTGGGATGCCCTTCCTCCTCCTGGCTCTGCTGAATACTGCTCGTTGCTCTCTGAATATCTGTTCATCAGTCTGTCCATTTGTCCATCCATCTGTTCATCATCTGCCCATCTACCTGCACTTTCCTCCATCCATCTGTCTGCCTGGCCTGCTGATGGGTCTCCCAGTCTGATGTTTTGCCTCTTGGCATCTCCCTGAGTCTGGGTTCTTCCCTTAGTGCCAGCCCCCACTGCCCCCCAGACCTCTGCTTTTCCCTTCTCCGCGAGGCACAACTCCATGGAGGCTCCCCCTGTATTTTATTTGGTCACAAACAAGCCAGGGCCAAGTTCCCCGGAAGTTCCAAAATTGAACCTGACCTCCATTTCCTCCAGCCTGTGTTGCATGTGTTCCTGCCACTAGGCCTTCACTCCCAGCAGGCACCCCTGCCAGGGTGCCTGCTCTTTCCCCTTGCCCATCCAAAGAACACAGACCTTCAGCAGGGGGACAGGAGGTCTGGGCCTGTTACAGGTCTGCCCCACTCTTGCTGTGTGATGTGGCCAAGACCCATCCCTTCTCTGAGCTCCCGCTCTTTTCATCCGTAAAATGGAAACAAACTACAGTTTCTTCATGGCCCCTCGCAGGGCTGCAGGGCAGCAGAAAAGGGTGCTGGACGGATGGTCATCATGTACCAGTGGGCAGGGAGGCCAGGGACCCTGTTGTTACCCATCCTCTGGGACCTCCCACTCAGGCTCACCCTTTTTCTCCCTAAGCCCCTCTACCCTCTTCATGAGTGGAGCCACTGCTGGGTTTCAGGAGCTGGGCTCATGCCCTTTGATCCCCTGCACAACCCCACGAAGTAGGGACCATCAGCAGCCCCAAGAGGGGAGGGATGTACCCAAATCCCCACAGTTAACAAGGGCGAGTAGAGCTTGAATCCAGGGCTGCCGTAGCTTGTCTTGGGCATACGTCTGGGTGCTCCTGAGCATAGGGATGACCAGCACCAGCCTTGGTCCGGTCCACAGTGTTAGCTCACCGGAGCACTGAATCCATGTTCCAGACGGAAGCGCCGAGGCTCAGGGGTAAGAGGCTGGCCAAGGTCGCATGTAAGTCCTGGTCCAGCAGGGGCTCCATCTGCCAGGCCCCTCGGCTCCCAGAGGTCAGGGCGCTGGGCCGCCACCCTGCCAGCAAAGGGCTGGCACCATGGGCTGCCTGGGGAATGCAGGAATCACGTGGAGGTCACAGGACTGAGGTCTTCTCCCACTCAGTTCCCGTCCTTCCTGCCCTGGTCTGTTCGCTTCTTCAGTGGGGTGAGGGGAGAGGCGGGCCTGGGGGAGAGGGGACTTTAACTGAGCAGCTACACGGTGCCAGAAACAATGCCAGATAAGGCCACACTTAATCCCTGAAGCCGCCTCTTCAGGAGTTATCTTAGTCCGGCTTTGCTGAAGCGCAGCCCGAGGCTGACTGTAGGGAAGCTGACCCCCTTCGGCGCCTCCCAGAGCTGCCCCTCCGGGAATGAGGAAGGGCTTTCTGGGTCTGAGTAGTAGCTCCCCTGCAGCCCTTTCTGAGGAGAAGGCAGTATGGGTTAGAGCCCTTGGAGCAACTGCGTCGTCTGTCACTCAGCCTTCTCCATGCCAGCACAGGGCCCACACCTCTGCTGACGGTGCAAGAAGCAAGAAGGAACGCAATGCCCCAGCCCCTCGGGGCCACTGCGGGATGCAGCCCCAGGCACTAACGCCCCGCCCCCTCCCAGAGGCACCTGGACTTCTAAGCAGGCTCTGGAGGAGGCAAGGGACCACTGAAAGAATCGTAGGCCAAGAAGAGTTGGGAGGCAGGGGAACAGGTGGCTTTCCTGGCACCGCCCCCAGAAGCCCTCTTAGCAGCCCCAGACGACTCGGGCTCCTAGTGGAGACGCGGTATCCTACCGGCAAGCGGGCGCTGTCGCCACCGCAGCCCCGGCAGAGCCACCGGGACAGGCGCACATGCGCGGAGCGGCCACCAGCCCCGCCGCAGCAGCCCTCGCCCCCCGCCGCCGGCGCCCCGAACGCGACGCGCAAGAAAAGCAAACAAAGACGTATAGGTTTCTGCTCTATTAGAGGCGCAGGAGGGGGGAAATCAATGTTTAGTAAATGGGAAAAGAGAAAATCGTTCAGGAAAGACAGTCTATTTCCAAGCCGGAGAGGAGTTCGTAAACAGCACAGGCCATTGCGGAGGAAGCAGCGCGGGCCATCAACTCCCCGAGCGCGCCTGGCCCGGCGCTAATGGGAGCCCGAGTGCCCTGAGAGCCAGGCCAGGGCCTCCAGTTTAGGGTGCGTTCAAGGGCGGCCTCGCCCTTCTAAAACCATGGCCTGGCACCTTGCTTTGGCCACGCTGCCCACCCCTCTTAGTCCCTTACTGGGCTCTGTATTGCCCAGCTTGCATCTGAGCCTGCAGGAACCTGCCTCGGGGGCCCGGAGCAGACCCTCCAGCCTCCCTCACCGTACCCTTCCTCGTGGCTCTAGCCACCTTGACTGCCTGGGCCTTGGCTGCTCCGGGAGGGTCAGGGCTGGCTTCCTGGGGGAAGGGCGTTTGAACTGGGCCTTGAGTCGTGTGGAGGAGTCTCCAGGTTAAGAAGGGAAGGGTGGTGGCTTGGGGAGTACCACGGGCTCTCAGGGGATGGAGTGCAGGCAAGGGTGGGGGACAGTTTCAGTGGGGGTGGCGGAGGCAGGGGAGAGGCTTGGATGGAGAAGTGGAATTGAAGTGGAGGTTGGCATCCAGGTAGCTGGGGAGGCCTTAGCTACCCGCAGGTCCCAAAGGGACCAGAAAAAATACAGGATCAGAGAGGGGCCCTCTGAGGCCCTGAGAGGCTACACCTGAGAGGCCGATGTCAGAGTAGCTCCTGCTCTGGCCCTGCGAGGCATCTGGACTGTTAGAACCCACTGCAAGGGATGGCTGGGAGCTTCTCTGTCTCCCCAGGTCCCCTGGGCCCCAGTGGCTGGCGTTCCATTGTGCCAGAGAGTGGCCACATGCGGTGGCCGGCGGGCGCTCCAGGAAGTATTGAATTTTTGCTTAAGATGGCTGGCACGACCAGAGTCTCGTTTACAAATGAATTATAATCTGTTTACTGCCTGTGTGTGGGTGTGTGTGGGCGCTCCTGTGAGGACTGAGTGGCGGTAGGGACTGGAGGGGCAAGCTCCCTCGGGTGGGCGCGCGTGTGTAGGACTGCGTGGGGTGGGGGAGGAGTACTGCCTGGGGCGCAGGCACCTCCCACGGGAAGTTTGATAGAAAAGGAAAGGTCCTCGAGGGTGGGGCCAGGGGAGGGATGCAGGGAAGGCCGCAGCTCTAGGCAGGCTGTTGCTGTCGCTGTTGTATGGGTGCCAGACTCTGTTCCCTGCATTTAGTCCCTTCCAGGTGAGTTTTTCAGCTCCTCGACAGCGTGGGAGGTTGTGGGGTCAGCTCTGTCATCTACCCCATTTGCTGAGGAAGGGGAGACTCAGAGAGGTGAGGTGACCCTCCTGCAGTCACACAGCAGGGTCCTGGAGCTGGGACTCCAGAGCGTGGCCAGGAACTGGGGTGATTTTTCCAAGAGAAAGCTGGGGAGAGAGAAGGGAGGGTGGAGGACAGGGGTGGAGGCACATGAGGGCTGGAAGACTTGGGGACAGAGCCCCGGGGTCTTCACTGCTGTGGGCAGGAGAGGGGCTGGCGAAGGCATGTGCTGGGTGCATGGCCCAGCAGAGGGGCCTGTCTTCACAGCAGTGGGGAAAGCCGCTGGACCCCTAACCCCTCCCTGGAACTTTGCAGCGCCACCTCCCAGCCAGGATGCCCACTTCCCTTCCACCCCTCCAGGCCTCTGCTTTCCCATCAGCACACCAGGGTGTCTGGCCCGGGTTAGGGGAGTGGAGGACTTTGGGACTTCTCTGGGCTCCGACCTCCCGGAGCTCTGTTGTAGACATATGCACAAGTATGTGGGTGACGCTTTTCTGTCTGGGAGTGCACACCCAGAAGGAAGCACCAGTGCAAAATTGAGCCCAAAGGAATGTGGATGTGTGCTGGTGTGAATTCCAGCATGTTCACATAGGGGAAGGGGCCTTCTGAGGGTCTGCTAGATTGCTCAGCCCAGGTGAGAGGGGCAGCGAGTGCGGGCATTGGCAGCACCTTGGGGCAGGTCAGGCCTGTGCCTGACCTAGGGGTGGGGAGCAGGGATAAGGCCTGGGGTGGGGGGGGGGCAGGAAGAGCGGGCAGAGGAGGCCCTTGGATTTCAGGACTTGAATTTCCACCCATCATCACCCATTTCCCATCCCTGCACCTGCTCGGCCCCACTGCGCAGGGCAGGCACAAAGAAAACCACTTTGCTCCAGCCAAGGCCGAGCAGGAGATGGAGACTGCGATAAGGGAGCTTCAAGGTGAAATCAGCCAGCCTGGCCCTTGGGCTGGGCAGGGGAGGGGTTCCGAGGGAGGAGGGGTTTTTCAAAGGAGGGGACTCAAAGAGGCTCTGGGGTGAGGGAGCCTGAGGAAGGAGGGGTGAGGGGAAAGACTGCCCTGGGAGCCGCTGCAGGGAGGGGAGGACAGGCTCAAGGACATGAGCTATGGACGGACGTGCAGAGGAGGGGCAGGCACTGAGGAGGGGCTTTTAGGCCCAATCCCTGTGAAGCCCTGAAGGAGTCACCCACTTCAGGTGTTCCCAAGTCCTGGAGTTGCCATCCACTAAGGACGTCTGGAGCAACTGGACAGGGGCCGCAGGGTCAAGGGAGTCCATGTGACAAGGGGAGGCCGGGACAAGGCTGTGGCCTTGAGTGCCAGTGGAGAATCACAGCCAGCCTTGGGGCTACTGAGCAGGAAGGTGTGGGGGTTGGGAGGTTCCTGGCCCCCAAGGCTGCCCCCCTCCCCACCTCAGGAAGGCAGGCACCCTCCATCCCAGATGCCTGGTGCCAGTGGGCACCTTCACCGGAGGAGGTGTTCCAGGGCGGGGCCAGGCTGCTGCACACCTGGGCCCACTTGTTAACAGGTGAGCAGGTGCTAGACTGTGGGCCATGCTGGGACCCACCCAGCTGGCCTGCTCTGGTGCCCCACCCTGCCACACTTGAGGTCCAGCGGGACTTGGGAAGTAGGAGCAGCCAGATGGGAGTGGCCTGGGGCAGGTGAGGATGAGGGGAGAGGCTCAGGCAGGTGCTCCTCATGATGAGATATTTCACCCACAGGAACCCCTCCCCCATCCCTGAAAGGAGCCAGCTCAGGCCTTGTCTAGCTGCCCAGCCCTTGCTGTGGCCAGTTCATCTGTCTCTCATGACAAGTACCCTACAGGTGGCCTTGCTGTGTCGCCCTTCAGCTGAGGAAAGGGAACCCGACTGGACACACTTGGAGTCTCCTCCTTGCCTGGCTGTGGCGGGTGAGTGACGGACCCAGAGGCTGTAACTGGGAGTAGGGCTCCTCTTAGTGTGTTCCGCTCATCGGAGAAACAGCCTGAAGTCCGGGATCCCCTGAAAAACAGCCGCAGCTTCAGAATTGTCCTGGTCCCTTCGAGGGGAGACCCTGGAGGTCCAGGAGATCTGTGGGGAGGGGTGGCTTTCTGCCACTTGTGAGCTGGTCCTTCCTGTGCTCCAGTGTCTCCCTGCCCCAGCCTGACCCCCCAGGTCCCCGGGTCCGGGGATGCTGAGTCCCTGGCCTCAGGGTGCTGCAGGTCTGGGGCCTGTGTCAGACCCCAGTGGAAACTGCCGCGTGTGCAGAAGTGTCCTTGTGGACGTGATCAGTGCACCAGGCAGTCAGGACCTCTGTCCATCCTGCGGTCTTTCTGTCTACAGTTTCTGTCCTTGCTGAGGCAGCCTTGAGAAAGCAAGGAAGAGGATGAAGAAGGACCAGAAGAGGAGTGTTTGTGAGAAAGGGAACTGGGAACTGGGTGGGGAGGGTAATCTAGGTTGCCTCCCTCCAGGTGCCAGGCCCAGGGAGAGAGGCAGGGGCCTGAGATTCTCCCTGGGCTGGGCGGCCAGGGTGGGCTGCAGCCCTCGCACCTAGCGGACGTACTTCAGCACCGCGGAGAGCTCCCACAACCTCTGCTGGGCCCAGCCAGAAGCCCCCTGGCTGCTCTGCCGGCCCAGAGTCAGTGCCTGGGGCTCCCCCTGGTGAGTCTCATGGGCCTCTGGTCTCCCAAATGGGCAGTGCCCCATTTTGCTGTGTCTCCTCCATGCTGACCTGGACAGGCCAGGGTCGCAGGGCCAGCCTGTTTGTTGACCAGCTGAATCATGGTCTCCCAGCAACCTCCACCATGCCCCAGGCTGCTCTCCAGTCCTGGGGGCCACATTCCCACACTCTCCTTCTCAAAGTTTTAATTTAACCAAGCCATCCTTTCTTATCCCTGAAGAATCAATATTTTCTCTGTCTTTTGACACTTATTTTATTTTATTTTTACACGCGGCCTCCCAAAGGCTGTAATTTATAGCTAATACCATGCAATCAGAGACAATAGCTGGGTGCCTGTGAATGGGAGCAGGCAGGCTCCCCGCTAGGTGCCCCCGGCCCCCCTCCACCACCCACTCACAGGGGGTGTCCATGACCATGAGGTGTCTAGGTGCAAGACCCACAGGAGCCCAGGAGAGACAGGAGCCATCACCTCTGCATTGATTGGGGGGCACAGAGGGTGGACCCCCAGCTGAGGAGGGCCCTGGAGAAGCTCAGGGGTGTGAGGGCTTCTGTGGGGGGCTGGTATAAGTAGAGGGGCAGGCAGGGTGGGAAGGGGCTCCCTGCTGGGCTGACCTCAGCTGCAATGAGCCCCCCAACTGAGGTGCCAGGGCGATGCCTCCATCAGCTTGCCCGCACCTCCTTCTTCCCCCACCCCTCCTCCACCCCTGCCGAGCTGTTCCTGCGTGGCTCCCGCGCTGTAATCTACGGCGCTGTTACTCTGTGCCAGTGATTTAAATGCTCTGATGGAGCTAGTGACAGCTTAAATGGCTGCCATCCCCTCCCTGTACCCCCAGGCCCTGACGAGGCCCTATAGTGGGAAGAGGGGTTTGCTGAGATGGGATTCAGACAGTATTTTCCCAGCTCGGCAAGGGTGGCCAGGCTGGCCAGGCTGCTGTTCCTCGCCCCTCTGGGGTGGGGGAGAGCCAGGTGTGCCCTCCCTTGCCCCTCACTGGTGATCAAGGAGGGAAGATAAAGCCCTCCATAAATTCCCCGGGAAATGAAGTGTCTAGAACACGCTCAATTCCACCTCCCTGCAGGTGAGAGGTGCAGGGAGGGAGGGGGAGGGATGCGCAGTGTCCAGTGGTCCTCCTCAGAGGCCTGGAGGCCCGTGGCAGTTAGGAGCCAGGCAGCGCTGTGCCACAGGCCCAGCAACACCCCCCCCCCCTGCATCAGTCCCTCCAATTACACCGGTGCCCAAGCCCCGGCCCTGCTCCCAGGTCCTCTTTCCTCTTCTGGAGCCTCCGCTCCATTCAGGTATTTGATCCCTATTTGATCCATCTCTGCTCGGTTGTGTTGGGTGGGGGGACATTGTACAGACGGGAAAACGGGGGCACATAGAGGTAGAGCTGGTCAAGGGCACCCAGCAGTCTGTGGCAATACAAGTCCTGGCCCCCAGCCCCACCTAGCCCTGGGTTTCTGGGTGGGTAGAGCTGCCTCCCCTCCAGGCTCCCTCCCTGGCAGCAGATCCAGAGCAGGGCACGGGGGGTGGGGGCAGGGGACAGAGCTGAGAGACCCGGCTGTAGGATGGGGTCTCTGCACTGGTCAAGAGAGACTGTGAGGGCCCAGCATTGTCTAGCCCTCTGGCTCTGGGGTCCCAGAGCCACCAAATACAGCCCCGGGAGGAACGGCCTGCACTGCACAGTGAGGTCTCAGGTCGAGTCAGGGGGTCTCGCATGGAGGAAGGACACAAGGTGTCAGCTCAGCAGGTGGATGTCAGGGACAGGACTTGGCCTTCTGGAGGTGATATCTAATGGGGACAGATGAGTCCCTGGTCGGGCACGATGTGATGAGAGGAAGCAGTTCAGGGGACATGGGAACACCCAGAGGCCCCATTCAGATCTTAGGAAGGTCGTTAAAACGAGAGTCCTGAAGGGAGGGTGGTGGAATTCTTTAGAAGGAAGACCCATGGCAGGGGCGGGGGAGGGGGTTGGTAGTCCAGACGAAGGGAGTAAGTAACATGTGTAAAATAGCCCCTGAGGGAGGAGCTGGGACTCTGCCATGACGGCAGAGGGGCAGAGGGGAGACCAGTCCCGATCAGGAGGGGCAGACACAGAGGGGCAGCCGCAGCCCTTTCCTCCAAGAGTGGAAACTGAGGTGCAGCAAGGTTGACCGATTTGCCCAAGGTCACCAGAGCGCATGTGCCTGAACCGTGGCTGAGCCCAGGGGCGGCTGCCGCCCCACAGCTGCCACCCCAGCCAGGACTCAGGCTCAGCTGGGTTTGTAGCTCTTCAGCCTCTAAACTGCTGCAGCCCCCTCCTGGGAGCAGGAAGTGTCAGAGGAGTAATTAAATGATTGAGTGAGCAGGGCAGCGACTGGAACAAGGCGCCCGGCCACACCAGGTGTCCTTCCAAATAGCTACATGTCCCCAGCTGGGGGCTCCAAGGGCCTGAGCTGGCGGGAGGGACCTGACTGCCTGCCAGGGGTGGGGTCCAGGGCTCTGTGCAGGACCACAGAAAGGGGGCTCCATGCTCAGGAAGCCCAGTGGTTCCCAGAGGGACCCTTCACTGCCACTGCCCTGTCTTTTGGAGCTCACAGTCGGGAAGGGCAGAGGGTGGGGCTGCAGGGGTGAGGCAGGGACTGACTTCTCAGGATCTCGAAGTCAGGCCCCTTGGATAGAGCTGGGCTTAGAGGGAGACAGACGTGGGGTCTCTTCCTGCTTGCAAAGCACCCCTCTTGCCTGCCACCACCCCCAGATCCACAGCCCTGACTCAGCGGCTTAGCCCAGCTCCCCACACCTCCCACCCCAACCTCTTTAATGACTTTTTAATAAACTGAAACATTGTTTCAATACCAAATGCGATCCCGGGACATTGTTCGTGGCGGTATCGAGCTTAAGTCAAACGCTTTGCGCGTTAAATCCGACTGATTAATAATTACAAGGAGCAAGTCTGTCTTTACTGCAATGTGTTTAGGAAAACTGATGGATTTAATTTTTTTATCAGCCAAAGTAAGAAAATGTAATCTTTCTGAAAGTATCTAATACAACAATGCACCATAATTAGTTTCTCTGGAAACAGGCATAATGGAATAGAATAATAAATCACTTCTCCTGTCGTCCCTTCCCTCTGATGGAGAGAGATTTCCCCTCTGTGGGGCTGAGGACAGGACAGGGAACAGAACTGGGGGCTGAGGTGGCCCTGGCTGCACAGCCTGGGCTCCTCTCAGCTGAGTCTGTGGCCCTTGGGCCTGCCTCACCCTCTGAGGAGCTCGGGGCTGGGGCATGCATGGGTCCTCCACTCCAGGCCAGAGGCCAGGCATCTGTCAGGAGCTGGGACCCAGGTTCCAGAGTGGGGGTGGTTGCTCCCCTTCCCCCTGACTACCCCTTCCCCCATAGCCAGACCCGTATCCACTGCCTCAGAGAGTCCGCCACCTGGGCAGCCAAGACAGCGTGTCCTCAGGGCAGTGGTGACCAGATGATTTTGGCTGAATGTTTAGGGACCCAGAGCTGCTAGAGATGGAGGTGGAAAGGCAGGCAGAGGAGGGTTCTTATTTTGTGGCTGGGATTGCTCGCGGGGACTACCTTTCCTACTGAGTCCCCTTCCCCAAACTTAGGCTGCCCAAGGAGAGAGAGACCCCAGAAGCTGGGAAATAGGGTACGGCCAGCCAGCTCACTCAGAGTTGCCTCCTATCCCCGCCAGTGAACTTGCCTGCCCCCCCCCCCACCTTCAGACAGAGCCTAGGCCCACTGTTTTGTGGGTTCTGGGTCCCGCCCAGAGCAGCTCTGCCTGGCAGCCTCCACAATTCTCACCCCCCGCACCCCTAACCTGGGCCCATGCAACAGGTAGGGCCGTTCTCATCAGAGGCTGCGCAGGACCCCAAGTGCTTTCCCTCAGCTGCTGTCCCTGCACCAAGTCTGCAATCAGTGGTGACAAGATAATTGTTTGTTTTATTGATCAGCCTTCTGCAGCCCAGTGATGGATGATGTGGGAAGAGCCACATCTGCCCCAGCTCCGGCACCCCAGCAGCAGGTGGCCCCGCCCGGATACATGCCCTCCGAGCCCTGCCTCCTCACCAAGCCCTTCTGGCCCTGGCCCGCCCACCCCTAGTCCCAGGTTCCCCAGGGAAGCCAGGGTGTAGGTCAGAGCTTTGGAGGGTGGGTGTGTCACGGGGGTGCCCAGATGGTGCCCCCCACACACCTGCACGGACCACAAGACTCATAGCCTGTGATCAGCCGGGACGCTGGCCACCCGGAGCTGCTGGCGACCTCTCCACCTGCCCCACTCATCCTTCTCCTCTGTCGTGGCCTCTCTCCGGCGGCTTCCAGCCTTTTCCTTCCTGGGTCCTCCCAACACTCTACTCCCTGGTCTCTGCCTCGGCCTGTCCTATGCCAACCTTCCCCACACTCGTGGCCAGTCACAGCCTGCAGCTCAGCTCAGAGCCCCCTCCCTCTCCACAGGCTGTATGGAGACAAGAGAGGGCACCCTTTCCTGAAGTAGGAGGCCCAGACCGTGATCCAGGAGTGCCAAGGAAGCCCCCCTCAACCCTTGAAGTCCTGCTGGGCCCGGAGCTGGAGGATGTGGGTGTGGGGGTCTGGGGGATGGAGGCAGGAAGATGAGGAAGGGGAATTCCACAGCCGCTGTTGGCAGTTGCCGAATTCCTGGGCTGCTTCCACGCTAAAGGCAGAATTGTCCTTTCTGCCCCTCCAGCACCCCCTGCCCTGGTGGTCAAGTGGGGCTGCGTGTCTGCCTCTGGTGAGCAGAAGCCGCTCCTCGCCGCTGTGGGACCTTTCAGGGCCCTCTCGCTCTCCTGTGACCATTTTCCAGGTTTGGGCTGTTTGGTCAGCCCGGTCTCAGCGTGAGGATGACATGGGGCAGGGCCTTGGCTGGCCAGTGAAGGACAAGCGGCAGCGAAAAGAGCAGCTTCACTGTATGAAACCACTACGATTTTAGAGGTGCCACTGTAGCCTGTCTGAGTGCATCCTGGCTGGAGGACTCTGTCCCATGAGCAGATGGGACCGCGAGGGGGTGGAGAGGAGAGGCTGTGTGCTGGGAGGCCAGGATCTCACCTGGTTTGGCCACCACGGCCCTTCTCTGCTCTGTGCCTCAGTCTCCCCACCAGCCAGTCACCTGCACAGCTTTTGGGATTGCAGAGAATTGAGCGAGGGGACAGTGTGAAAGTGCCTTGAGTTGGGAAGGGTGAGCACGGGTGAGCGTGCGTGGGGATGGGGACAGTGAGTCCCTGGCTGGGCGTTGATGCGACTGTGGGGGTGACAGCAGCATGGAGCCTCCAGAGGCAGTGCTGGTGATGGGGTTGGTGCTGGCAGTGGGGACTCCGCCCTCAGTCGAGTCTACCACTGTCCGCCGGGCCCAGGCCCAGACTTCCACTGGGGCACAGCGCAGCGGCCTCACAGGGGACCCCGACAGAAGGCCTCGGGTGTTGATTGATGAACTCCGCTGGGGCTGGCTAATTGTCTGCTGATCTCTGCTCATCAAAAGCCCCGCTTGTCTGACCCCAGGGGCCTTGCAGAGTACCGCACGGTGTCAGAGCAGAGGTGTCCAAGATATGCCAGCCCCAGAGGCTTCTCCATCTCCGTTAGCCGAGTCTCCCCCACTGGGCGCGGCAGAGGCTCCTCCTGTGGAGCTGGGCGCCGGGCTGGGCAGCTGTACAAGCATCAGATGGTGTTTTCCTGACTCTTGATGAGAACAATATGGAGCTGCCATGTGTCAGTGATGTGCACAGGGTGCGGGGCTGGGGGGCTCTCAGGGGCTTGGCTAACCATTCTCCTCTTGGACACTCCATCAGCAAACATCTGTGCTCCTTCTATGCAGGGCCTAGTACTGGCCACTGGGGGTGCCAAGGATTCAGTGATGACTGTCCAGGCTCGCGTCCCCTGGGAGTCCCAGTCTGATTGACAAGGCAGTTCTGGATCCAGACACACCCTGCGGGCTGAGTTATACGTGGATCATTGGGCGAGGGCTCTCTGATTGGAAGCATCTAGACTCCAGCCCACCTCCCTCCTGGTACCCACGGGCAAACTGAGGTCAGGCGTGGGTGAGGCTGGTCCCAGGTCACACAAGGACGTGGGGATGAGCTGGGCCAGAGCCATGTTCCTGCCCCAGGCCAGGGTTCCACATGCCATGCCCCAGCTCCTCACTCTAAGCTCCATTTTTGCTGGAAGGCACAGATAACAATTTTTCTAGTTTTCCCCGTTTTGTTTTTGCTGAATTGGCACTCCTGTCGTCCCAATCTGAGGGGCTTGGCTTGTCTCTTACGAGGTGGGGAAATGCCTTCATTTAAAAGCAGAACTAAAAGAAAAACATCCACGGGTCCCGTTTCACTGCGGCAGACATGATGAGCAAACCGTGGTCGTTAACATGATAAAAGTCACTTTGTCTGCGTGTAAAATTCATTTTTCCCCATTCGGCACATGGCGCATTTGCATCCTGCTGCGGATCCTGGGCTGCGGTCTCCTCCCAACAAAGCTCTGAAATTGTTCCCATTCCCCAGGCAGCGTCCCCAAGACCTGGGCCTGGTGAGTCTGGGGCCATGGTGCTGGGAGGGGGCCTTGGCTCAGGTGTTCCCTTGGCCACAGAGCTGCTCCTCCCACTAGCCTTTGGGGGGACATTGAGGCCCCACAGTCTTCGGCCAAACCTGGAGGAGACTTGGCGGGGTTGGTGAGTGGGGCATCAGGGACCCTGAGGAGCCCCTATTGGTCTAGTCCTTGTCCCGGCTCTGTCAGAGTGCCCATAGAAGGCCACCCTGCCCAGCTGCTTACCCCAGTGTCCCATCACCCTCCCTGCCTCAGCCCCAGGAGTTCTGCCCTCAGAAGCAGGGCCCCATGGGGTGGAATTTGTGTATGGTCACCTGAGCAACTGAGGCTCATTCCATCCCACCACATAGGGCCAAGGGTTCAAATCCCATCATCACCTGTGCCAGGGCCAACAGGGGCAAATGCCAGGGCTGAGGCAGACAGCGTGGGTCCTGCCTCCTGTCTTGTCTTAGAATATAGCCGTGGGGCTTCCCCTTACCTGGACTCAGTTTCCCCAACCATAGCGACAGGTTCCATGGGCCAGACTCTGAGGTCCCTAAAGGGTGTTCAAATATTGTCTGCAGTTTCACCTGAGCCTCGAGGTGGGCCTGGCACCCTAAGACGTCACCACTGTGGGCTGAGGGGCAATTGGACAAAGAGGTAAGAGAGCAGAGCCCTCTACCCGCTGCTCATTAGGCTCAAGAGGACACACAACCGCCTTGAAACCCCTGTCCCTGAGCCTTCCCACAGAGGCTGGGCTGGCTCCAGGAGAAGGTGGCATCAGGCTACTGCCCAAAGTAGCCCAGGTGGAGCTGGCCACCAATGGGGGGCTATGGATAAGGTGCAGCCCCAGAGCTTTGGGAGGTGGGGGTTGAGAACATCTTTCTGCAGCGCTCTGCCAGCAGATTTGGGGAGAGGGAGAGAGGACAGAAGCCCCAGGACCTCAGCTCTGTGGGCTCAGACACAGTGACTGATAAAGCTACCCGCTGTGCTGGGCAGAGAAACAGGGAGAAGATCCCTTCTGGAGACGAGGCACGCACTGGGCTGCGGGCGGGAGCGGAGTGGCCTCCAGAGAGGGGCTGGCAATCAGCCCCAAGACGAAGGGTTCCCGTAGATAAAATGCTTACCCGGCCCTGGGGTGGGCCTGGGCAGGTGGACTCAGACAGGCCCAGGAACCTTAGGGAGCAGCTGGGTGACCCTGCCCTGCCCCTTTGACTGAAGAAGCAACGGAGAGGCTGGGAAGACTTGAGCAGTGGAGAGTCCTGTCACAGCGGGGGACAAGTGCAGTTGTGGGGGTGCTACGGGGTGGGCTGGAGGCTTTGTAGAGATGATGTTGGCGTGCCCACATAGGCTTTCCCAGGAACAGCAGCACCCCAACAAGGTCACGATCCAACCAAAGTGGGAGTCCATGCTGCCCCTCTACTCCAAGCCTGGACAAGGGGGTACCGTCCCCCAAACCCACAGCTTCCTCCCTGCTGCTGGAAGAGGGGTCCCTGACTGCCAGTCAGAGCAGAATTCAGGGACTCTGGGACGCCTGGGGAGGGGAGAGAGGCTGCCTCCCACACCCCGCCTGGAGAGAGGGTGCGAGAGGCGCAGTGCGCATGGCGGGCGGGGCCCAGTGACAGCTGTTCACTTACTGAAGCTATTTTATAATATTGCCAGAGCTTTTAAAATAATCCCATTTCTGCGGAATATTCCCAGCTAATTGGAGCTGTCTCTTTCTTATTAAACAGAAAGGTTATAAAAATGTGTGTTGAGGGTTTAAGAGCACTACCTCTCGGCTGCTCTGATTGTTATGACAAGGGTAACGTACCAGAAGCCATGCGTGGCGGGCTAGGCGGAGGGCTGGGCTGTGGGGCCGGGACCCGGACTGGGCTGGCCGACTCTGCTCATGGGGCCTCGCATAGCACAGGCTGCAGGAATGGCAGCCTTCCCCAGAAAGATTGCTCTCCAAACACAGGCTGCTGTGGCAGGGCTGTCCATCACCCAGGCCTCTGGCTGGGGGAGCTCGCATAACTTACCTAGAGGCAGAGGTGATGAGGAGAAGTGATTCCAATTAGCTGAGCCATGAGGCAGCTGAGTTCCCGAGACCTCAGTGCTTTGGGGGCGGGGGGGTGATGGCTAGAGACCCTCCTTTCCGTGATGGGGGACAGCCCAGGAGCGAGAAGTCCCTGCTCCTGCTCCAGCAATGAGGACAAGGTGCTAAAAGGTACCAGTGCCACAGAGGACAGCACGAGGCCCACAGTGGCACAAGGCCGTTCCTGAGGTCATCCAAGGAGGGTTGACGGAGTCCAGATCCTGTTTGGAGCTGGGGCTTGTGCCCAGCCCCCACCCTTCCCTGGGCCCACCTCTGGCATGGTGTATACATGCTAAGTCTGTTCTGGGGGCCTCTGGACACCCCCAGGCCCACCATCCTCCACCAGAGCCCCCCACTTCAATCTGTCACATGTGTGGGATCTGCATCGAATGTATGAATTCCCTGTTGCTTAAAAAGCCAGTCGGAAACGCTGTCGTATTCTGGAAGAGGCATGCAGGACTCCCACGGACCGCCTCCTTGCTGCACAGCGGACCCCAGCTGACCAATTTAATGGGCAAATCTGTTTAGTCTCTGGGATCCTCCATGGGACCCCTGCAACAGAAGATGAGCTTCCAGGCTGACCTGGCCACCCACCTCCTGTCACTGTTTGTCACATCCTCCACAGGCCACCCCCCTCTCACGGCATACCTCAGTAGCTGTAGGGAGGCCTCTGCACGGTGCCCCAGCCTCACTGGCTGGTCACTGAAATGTGCTCCAGCCCTAGTCCTGCCCCTGGCAGGGGCTCAGTTCCAAGCCCTGTGGGGCGGCCAGGGCCTAGTTCCTGGCCTCGTCTGGTTGGTGCGTGCAGGGGCGCCAGGCCATGCCCCTTCATGTCTGCTGATGGGTCAAGCCCCAGTGGCTTCCCAGAAGCTCTGAGAGGAAGATGATGAGGCTTCATGAACCCATTTTACTTTCAAAGTGACTGAGGTGCGGTGACATTGGGTAACGAGCTCAAAGTCACCTGGGCCCAGTGGATGTCTGCTGCCTCCCCTGTCGTGAATCAGGCCAAGGCACTGGGACGACTGTCCTTTCCACCCTGTGCTCATGGGACAGTTCTCCCATGATTTGCGGCTATAGCAGCCTCTGGCCCCGCCCCCCACCTGGTGGCCTCCGGCCTGCCTGCTGCAGCACAGAGCACGCTCTTCCATCACAGTGAAGCCTCACTTCTTGGAGCAGACCTTCAACGCTCTGCTGGCTTTCCTGGAGCAGAGTGCACCTTCACACCTCTGACTAGTCCTCTAGTACTGCCTTCGCCTGGAATGGCCCCTCCTCTGCCTGTAGAAAGCCTTCCCACATCCCCACGACAGAAAGCAGTCCCTGTCCTCGGGACCCTGAAGTGCCCATGTTCAACTCTGCTGGGCCTGGGAATGGGAAGGGGCGGGGCAAGGGGCCCTCGCCTTACCCAGGGGACCCAATGCCTGCTCGCTGGCCATTTGGGGACAAAGCTCCAGCTGCTTCCTAAAGCCCTGCCTGGAGGTGCTTGGGGGGGCAGGTGGAGCGAGAGGTTTAGTCTGAGCAGGAGAGAGGGCACCTGACTGTTGGCTTCAGGTCAAACCCAAAGGCTGCTGAGCTGCCACCTGGGGAGCAGGCAGGAAAGGCTCTTGTGCATGCCATGTGCATAGTTTTGAGATAAGACGGGTTAATTGAAGATACCTTTTTTTTAAAGGTTACAACATACTCCTCATAGCTCGACCAAGGAGAAGATGAGTTTGGAGCCAGACTCCATCTCCACTGCTTCCCAGACAGACCGAACAACTCACTCAGAACTACTGGGCCTCAGTTTCCTCATCCGCTCAATGGGGCCAAAGCTACCCACTTGGAACTCCACTGTGAGAATTAGGAGTGCCTTCCCGCTGTGCCTGGTGTGGAGCGGGGAAGGCAGGGCCCGAGGGGAGAGGAACTGTGATGGAGTTAGGACTCTCATTCACTTTCAGGAGGCAATGTTAACAGTTCTTGATTGGAAATCACAGGAAGCCACAGCAACCCAGGCAAGCCTTGTCTTCTGTACAGAGACCATAAAGCTCTCAGTCCCCAGGGTGGGGGGCGCTGCAGTAGTCCTACTCCGGTGGGGGGCTGAGCCTGGTCACCCAGAAGCTGCAGCCAGACCTCAGTGAGGCCAAAGTGTTGTCCCCAGGCTCCACCAAGGGCAGGTCTGGAAGGCGAGGGGTCAGCAGAGCCCGGAGTGTGGGGACTGAAGACCCATCCACTGAAGCAGCAAGGTGAGGGGGTTCTGAAGCCTGCCTCCCAGGGCCCAGCAGAATCGCTTCCATATGTGTACGTGGTTGGGGCTTGTGCGGTGCCCTCCGTCCAGTCGGGGACACGTAGCTGCCAAAAGCAACACAGGCACCAAGGAGGGCCCAGCTCACTGCCAGGGATCTGACCTGCAGGCCTGGCGGGGATCACACGCAGATCTGATCCCAGACCCTGGAACAATGGGAGTGACACGTCATCACATGGCCATTTCGTCATTCACCAACACTTGATAGTGCCCTACCCTCCCAGGGGCCTGAGCCTGCCTGGCGCACCTACTGCCCCTGGGTTCGAGCACCATCCCCCATTCCTGCCCAGGCCTGACTCATCGCCGGTCTTCCGGTCCACGGCCAGCTCCCCGCCACCCACGGCAGCTGGTTTAGATCTTCAGGCCAGACCTGAGTGGCTCGTTGCAAACTGCTGAGTCCACATCCTGACCCTCCCTGAGGTCTCTCTGTCTCTCTCAGCATGTCTCTCCACCCGCCTCTGCCTCTCCAAAGCTCCTCCTCGCTCATTTAGAAATTAAGACCTCAGCAAGATGGTGCAGAACTGCCAGGCTGGGCTCAGGGAGGCCGTGGCAGTAGGAGGGAGGGAGCCCGTCCAGCTGGTGGGAACATAAGCAGGCAGAAGCCTCCTCACCCTCCTCTGGACGCTCACTGACCCACGCAGGGGCAGCTTCCCAAGCTCCCTGTTCTGCTTGCCTGGAGCCCAGCAGAGTTACCTGACAGCCTTTCTCGGCAGGGAAGTGCTTGGCTCTGACGTGGAGGTTCCCAGGCCTCCAGGGTCTGTCTCTGGGCCACCGAGGAGCCCTCCGCTGTCTGCATTTGTCCTGGTACCTGCCTGGCTCTGCGGGCCACAGTACTGGCCCGTCATCAGCTGGTGGAAAACAGACACCCAATATGGAGACATGGGCCAGATCTGACCATAAGAGTGCTATGGGTGGCCCCAAGCAAGGACCCAGGAGTCCTGGGGTCTGGTTCTGGGTGCCACTGTTCACTAGGTGACTGTGGGCCCAGCCCAGAGCATCTCAGAGGCTCAATTTGTCTACTTCTGGAGCAGACTGAGACATTTACAGAGGCCCTGCCATCCTTTGGAAGGGGTTCTGCGGCTCCATCATCTCCAGAACCACCAGGAAGTTTCCCACCTGGCCAGACCCGGGGCCCAGGTAGAGAGGGATTCCCAGTCCTTGCAAGCCATGGTCAGCTGTGGCATTTGTGCCCTGGACCTCCCCTTCCCCACCCCACACCGTCTGGGCCGTGATGCTCCTCCATCGGTTAGCCCACCTGGGCTGCAGTGGCCCCACGCCAGCCTCTGCCCTGTCTGTCCCCCCAGCTCCCATCCCTGCCTGTTTCCTGCCCCTCCACAGCCCAAGGAGCTGGAGCTCCCCGCTTCTGCCTGCCCAGCCAGCAGAGCAGCCTCCAAGACAGTGCAGCTTCCTCAGCAGATCCTAAGGGCGCACCCGTTCCCCCTTGGGTCAGTGCCATCGAAGGCTTCCCAGGGGACTGGGTTGGAACGCCTCCTCCTCTGAGGGCCTGGGCAGTTGCTGTGTCATAAGTGCACTTGGATTATGTTTTCAACTAATGATCTGGCTTCTTCGAACACAGATCCCTGCTGAGAGGCCCCTCCAGGGTTCAGATCCCCAGGCCTCTCCAACCAGCCAGAAGGAGTCCCTGCCTCCTTCCTCCCTGCTCCCTGCCCCACCTCACTTCATGCGCAGGGAACAGGGAGAGAGCAAGGGCTATGGCTGGAGACCCGTGCCCAGCGCTAATGGGAGAGCTGGATGGGTTCTTGGCAGGGAGCCTCCCTTCTACTCCCTGCCTGGCATCCAAGGAACGCAGGGGGAGGGTCCAGAGTGCCAGCACCTCCACAGAAAGCAGGGGCCTCATGAAATGGGCAGGGCCGCCTCCCTTGGGGCCTTCTAGCCTCTCCCAAGATTCTTCTCCTCCCGCCCCGCTGCTACCTCTCTCGGAACCCACCTCTTCCAGTAATCGAAGAACACCTGGCCTCATCTGTCTTCCAGGCTCAACAAATGAAGTGCTAACTGCCCCTCACAGGAACAGCAGCCATCAGTTAAATTAAGTGATGGTGAGCCAGGGCCTGCCCTCCCCTCAACTGCCCAGCAGAGGCTGAGCCACTAAAGGGTTGATGGGCAAAAGCCAAAGATGCTCTTAGCAGAAGAAGCAGAAGATTCAAAGACTCTCCTCAGGGAGTGCCCCCAGCCCCTTGCTTGAGGAGGTGCTTTCTGCGTCCCACCTGGATTTCTCCTGCCATTTTGTGTCCATCAGCACCCACTCGGCCACGCGGTGCCTACTGCTGTTGTGGGGGGAGGGAGCTGTCCCCCGCTGCCCCCACAGCGGGCAGACGAGGCACGTCCCTGGCTGCTGCTTTCATTTAAGTTGCCGAAGCCCTTGGAGCCTCAGTTTTCTCATTTGCAAAATGAGCAAGTTAGGGACACGTTGTTTCCAGAATTACCAACAACTGGATCCCAGCCACAGGCAGGGACAGAAACAGGCCCAGAGCCCTCCCCAGCCCTGGCGGGGGAGGCCAGTACCCGCTCCTCTGCTCTTTGCTCTCCGAGGGCCCAGAGGGGCGGCTCTCAGAGGAGGCAGTCTGAGTGGCCGTCCTGCTGATGGGCGTTAGGTGGAGAGGGAAGGCCGCCTCCATCAGAGCCCACATGACTTAGCCCATTGCTGACACCCTTCCCTTCCACCTGGAGGCAGAAAAACACGTCTCCTGGAGAGTTAGAGCCGCTGTCAGTTCCAGCTGGGGCTCCGGGCAGACTTTTATTTATTTGGAAGCTGCACAGACCTCTAATGCTCTTCTGAAGACGGAATTTCTCTTTTACTTGTCCTCGTTTTCTCTTGCCACCGTGGGATGGAGGCCTCAGGGGCAGGGACAAGCGCAGCATCCGGGCCTATGTGCCACACACGCCACTGTGTGTGGGACATGGCGTGGTGCTAAGAGACCCCCCGGTTGATGTTCAGGTCAGGGTCCTCCCAAGCGGGGGCCCCGGTTGGCTGGGAGGGGCCCAGGGACAGAACTCACACCTGAGCCTGGAGCCCAAGCCTCTTTCCGCAGCACACCCCTGAGACCGGCTTGCCCCTCCCTGGGCCTTAATTTCCTCCGTGAAAGAGCAGGTGGGACTGGACCTCTGGGGAAAACTCCAGACTGTCCAGAACGGCTCCTGGTGGAAAGGGGGCCACCAAGACAGGGCTCCCGGCAGGATTAGGCCCTCCGTCCCCCTGGCTGGGCACTCATGCCTGTCTCCATTCTGTGCCAGCCGAGAGGACTCGAGCTTCGTGTGGGCAGCACAGCAGAGGAAGCGCTGCTGGGCTTCCCTGTACTCACACAGCCCCAGACCCTTCTCCAAGGATGAGGCCACCCAGGGTCCTGGGATCCTGGGTGCAGGGGCAAATGGGCTGTCCTGACATCCGGATTCATCGTCACCCCTGAGCCGGGCCGTGCCCCACGCTGCTCGTGAGGGACACCACAGGGACTCCCCGCCTCTTCCAGAAGCATGCCCAGAGGCTGTGTTCCCTCTCTGCCCCCAGTGAAGAGGTCAAGAGAGGAAGAAGCTGGGGCTGGGGCAGGCAGTTTCCTCAGGCCTTTGCTCAGCCCCTCTGCCAGGCCTGTCTCTCCCCAGTTCCAGCCATTCACACATCCCTGCCCTCCCTGTCCTCCTGTGTCTGTTTCAAGGCCCCCTCCTTCAGCAGGCCGTCTCTGACCACCCAAGCCTCGCAGCGTTGTGTGACCACGTGCCCTGTTTCACCAACGTGACTCCGTTCTGCACGGTTCGGTTACTCACTGTTGTCCCTGTGTGCCAGACTCCCCACTAGGTGGGGAGTCCCTAGGGGCCGAGGATCAAGCCTCTTACACCTGCCAGGACCTACCCATTTGGCCAGTGCCCTATCTCGGTCAAATAATCTGAGTTCAGTGGCCCTGGTGATGATGAAGGTCTGACCAGGGAGCTTCCCCTGCAGTCCAAAGAGGTCTGGTTTCCCCCAGGAGCCCCATACTGGGTTCCTGTCTTCTCTGATATTGGAGATCCAGACAGGGACACCAGGGCCCAGGATCTGGGGCACAGGTGGCAAACACAAGGCCCATGGGCCAAATCTGGCCCTCCATTTTGTTTTATCTGGCCCGGCACCTTGTTTCTATCTGGCGGCAGCACCAAGCTCTTGCTTAAACTATGGAGGAGTAGTTACATTCACACAGTCCTAAATTACACTCGGGGCCCTCTGAAGGCAACCACAAGGCTGCTGTGGCCCCCGGTGACAATGAGTTTGACAGCCCTGCTCTGGGGGCTCTGACTAGCCTCCTTCCAGCTCACGGATGGACAGGCTGGGGTTGCAACCCAGGTCTCCAGACTCAACGCTCCAATGTCCTGATCTGCAGTGACCCCTGGGGGGGCCTCGGGCAAGTCTTCTCCCTTCCCTGGGCCTCAGTCCCCCTTCTGTCTAACAAGGGGGATCCCACGGGCTCCGACAGTCCGTAGCAGGGGACGCGGCTCTAACTTAGGTGTGCAGGTGGCTCACACTGCCTGAGAGGGTTGAGCTCCAGCCCCCGCCATTTGTTACAATAAGTGACACTCAGGCGACTGCGAGTCGGTCCTTGTGAGGAGGGTCCCCAAAGGATTCTTGATGCTTTCGGAGGTGGGGGTCCCCTTCCACTGCACCTGGCGGCCATGCTGCCTCCGTGCCATGCTCTGCCAGGGGAGTTGCATCCCTGGGTGTCCCCAAGGAACTAGTGGCAAGCCGAAGTAGCCACTGACAGGTGCAGGCACTGGCTGTCAGCCCGTTCATGGAGTGAGTCCTGCTGGGGGCCCTTTGGGGACCACTGAGTCCAGCCCATGGGAGGCAGCGAATAGGCATGCTAGAGGGAGCCAGATGAGGTGGGGACAGACTCCTGTTTTAGAAGGACACTTTTCAGAGTCAGAGCCAGCTCTATTAACCCAAGTGGAGGCAGAGCTGGGTCAGCGGGACTCAGGAGGGCAGCCTGGCTCAGATTATGCACAGCCCTGGGGAGACCCCCCTTTCTTCCCTCCCTAATGTGCCCACCCCATCTTGTTCATCTTGCGAAGCCAACCTGGAACCCTACTCCTTTTCCAGAAAGCCTTCCCCGCCTGCCTGTGTGCAGGAGCCGACCTTCCTGCGGACACCGGAGTCTCTGTGGCTTCCCTCCACTGAGCCCCTGCTGAGTGCCAAGCCCTGCCTTCGCGGTGTTATGTGCTTTGGATCTTCAGACCACTCCCACCCGGTGAGTGCCATGTCTCCCATTATGTGGATGGAGAAACAGGGGCTCAGAGAGGCAAAGCAGCTTGCCCAGACAACCTGCGATATCTGATGCCAAAGCTTTTACTGCTCATGGGCACGCCAGGCCACTCCTCCTAGGCACACCCCCAGGCTCCTGGAATTGCCACTCGAAAGTCCTTCTGTCAACTCTTCTTGTGTCCGCCCAATGGCCAGGCTCTGTGTAGGGCCCTGAGGGATGACAGGGGCAAGGAGACCCAGGTCCCAGCTTGACAAGAGTGCAGAGTGGCAGTGTTTTCCTGAGCCCCAGGCAGAGCCTGCGCATGTGGGTAGGTGAGGGGAGGAAGAGTAGGGAGGGAAGGGGGAAGCCTGTCTACTTGAAGAGAGTCCAGGAAAGCTTCTTGGAATAAGTGATATTTATGGGTCCATAAATATCCTGGGTTCAAGTAGTACAGATGAGGGAGGGTCTTCCAGCTGGGAGGAATCCTAAGAAAATGGAGTGATCGGCCCACTAGCTGGTGCAGCAGCTAAGGGAGGGAGGCTGCAGGTGGGCAGGCTGGAGTGGGGATCTTGCTGCCCCCGGTGTCCTGGACCGATGTTCCTGGTGGGCTTCCTCCTTCTGCGTGTGGTATAACCAAGCCCGGGACTTGCTTGACACGTAGGAGGTTTTCCACAAAGACCTCTCAGTTTCTCTGGTCTGCTGAGCTGACCTCCCCTCAGTCCACATGCAGGACTAGCATCAGGAAGGCCCCCTGCCAAGGACAGGCCCCGCTCTATGGGCTGCAGCTTCACCTGTCCCCTGCTGCCCCACCCCTTCCAGCACACGCACCTCTGGCCAGGTGGGTAACGGGCTTTTGCTGCCTAATGCATCAGTGTGCCTGCCCTGGAGCTCCCCAGTCCCTTGATTTGCCCCCTACCCCTGACGTGATCTCAACCTGTGGCTAGAGCCAGCCGCCAGGAGACTGAAGCCGCTGGGAGCCTTGGAGGTTGCAGTGTGTAAACTCTTACTACCCGTTTACTCTTAATTACCTCCCCTCCTTATTTGTCTTCCTTTAACGGCCTGTCAACCAAAATCTCCCGCCTTTCCCTTGGTGCCAGCGGCTCAATTAGGTGCACATCTGTGGAGGCTGGAACTGAAATGCCCAACTACCAATGCCTACTCGCCTCACCTAGCCTGGAGACAGGTGCCTGGTGGCCTGGGCACTCTTTGGGAGCAGTACTGCCCTCCTGGTGTCAAAGAACAGGGAAGCTGCCCTGATGTTTCCTGCCCTGTCACTGCAGAGTTCACCTTGGAAAGGTGATTACCTAACCCCAAATGGCACCAGAAGGGGTGACACCCTTTGCGTTGGTCCCTGGGGCCATGAGCATGGGTACTTGTCCAGCATACAGACAGGGGAGGATGCCACAGGGCTGCCCTGCCCTGGCCTTTGGGGAGACAGATGCTAGAGAGAGGCTGCAGCTAGAGGAGCTGGGAAGGGGCTCGTTAGCCCAGGCTTGTTGGCTCTTCTGTGCAGACCCCCCCCCAGTTCTGTCCAGCCTGGGAGGACTGCCCTGTCCAGAGGTGGGGGCGAGAGCGTTGGGCACAACCAGGCATCTGGCTCAGTGAGGCCCTGCTTGTCCATCATAGAGAGCTGGCCTAGCCTGGCCTGGCCTCCCAGAACCCAGCAGGCACCTCCTATTCACCAGGTCCCATACCTGTCAGGGTTTTGGGGCCCAGGACACTGCCTTCCTCTGATAATGTTTTAGGGGGGCTCATAGTTTGGGGCATGTTGACAAACCTCCGTCTGGCCCCTGAAGACTCACTCAGGTCAGGCGAGGAGGAAGATCCAAAGTTGTTCCCTTGTCGAGCCCTGGCTTGTGGGAACAGCCCGGCCAGGAAAGGGAGCAAGTAAAGGTTGTCCTGAGACCTGGTTCCAGCCCTTGACCTCTGCCCTCCTTGGTCCAGGGGCCACCACTCTTCCTGACTGCAAGTCCTCTTCAGGCTGCTTGTGAGTGGCTGACAGGTGACTCACTCCAGTATGTGAGGTGGGGGCTCTTCCCCAGGTGCTCTCTGTCCCTCACTCCTCGGGTTAAGCAGAGTCTGTGGGTGGTTACTGCTAAGAGGGACTTGTGCCATGCCTGCTGGCAGGGAGCATTCTCCTTCCCTATCTGCACCAGGGACAGAGCAGGGCCCCAGGGCACCTTCGGGGACTTCAGGGATGCTCTCTCTCCCGAGCTTGAGCGCTTTGGTTTGCCCCGCAGTTCACTCCCATTCTCACTTCATCCTGGAAGTGGGGGTGGGCACCCGCACAAGCATTCACAGTGGAGGAAACTGAGGCTCTGAGAGGCTCGCAAGCTGAAGAGTAGGAATTGACACCAGCCCTCCAGCCTCCTCCCTGCAGCACGGAAGAGCCAGGGGCCTCCAGGGCAGAAATGGTTGTTTTGTGCAGGGGTGAGCTTCCCAGCCAGCACCGGAGGAGTCTAAATAGAGGCTGAGCACGCCTCGGGGACTGGGGCCTGGGGCCCGTCTGCACACAGTGCCTGCTTAGCCCAGGGAACTGAAATGAGTGTCTGCAGAGGGCTGCATCCTGCCATTCTCAGCCCCTCACAGCTGCGCAACGGGACCGGGTTCTCGTTCGGGGAGCAAGGGGACTCTGTCAGGGGCTGGGGACTCCACTTCCCCTAGAGGACTCCCAGCTGCAGCCCCTGGGGCTGGGTTCGGCACCGCTGCCTTCTTCTCTGGCCTCTGCCAAAGCCAGCCATGTCACCATTAAACCTGTGACTCCGGGCCTTAAGGTTGTTGAAGGTCGAGCCCCCGGAAGGGTCTCGAGTGGGCCTGCCCGGCCGCGGGGCCGGGAACTCTTAACGCGGGGGCTGCGGAGAGGAGAGCGGGATCTGAGGCGTGCAGGCAGGGGCGTACACCGGGTGCTGGGGCCGCGGCTGGGGCGCGGGACGCGCGCGCCTGGGCTTCGCTCGGCCGCGCGGGCCAGCAGGGCAGGCTCCGGGCTGCGCGAGGACGAGGGACGATCAGGCACGGGCGGGCGCGTGGCCGCGGCGGGGGCGCGCGGGGGCGGGCCGGCCGGGGAGGGCGGGGTGGGAGCCGGGAGGGCGGCGCCGGTGGGTTGGCGGCGGCCGCTATTTGAGCGCCGGTCCCGGGCCGAGCGCTCAGAGCGCTAAGAGCCAGCGCGTCGGAGATATCGCGGAGCGCAGCCGGCAGCCCGCAGAGGCGCTGCGGCCGGTGCAGCCCCGAGGCGCCGCGCGAGAAGGCGGAGGAAGAGAGGCCGGACTGCCGCCCGCCGCCCGCGCCCCCAGCCCGCCGCCGCCTCCCTCTCCCCGCGGCGCCGCATCTTGAATGGAAACATGGCGGTGCCGGCTCGGACCTGCGG
Source organism: Macrotus californicus (assembly GCA_007922815.1). NCBI lineage: Eukaryota > Metazoa > Chordata > Mammalia > Chiroptera > Phyllostomidae > Macrotus > Macrotus californicus. The sequence goes on along the minus strand of VMDR010000083.1, from coordinate 308,959 downwards.
CTCCTCCCGGCCCGGCCCGGCGCGGACCGCGCTACCCTGGCCCCGCCGCGGCCCCCGGCCCGGCCCTGGCGCGTCCGGGCCCCCGCAGCCGTTGTTGCTGCTCTTGCCGCCGCTGCTGCTGCTGCCGCTGCTCGCCGCCCCCAGCGCCTCAGCCTACAGCTTCCCCCAGCAGCACACGTAAGTGGCCTCTGCCGGCGGCCGGACCCCGGCCGAGCCCTGCGCTCCCCCCCACCGGCCTGTGCCCGGCCCTCCCTGCGCTCCGCACCGGGGCGGGAGCGCTGGGTCCCGCTGCCCGCTGCACCCGGGGGTGGCGGCCCCAAGCCCAGAGGGCAGGCAGCGGCGGTCCCGGCGCTTCTGGCTGCGTCGCGAAACTTCCCCGCGGTGCCCTGTCCCCCTCCAACCCCCCACCCCAACCCGGCCGGACGGAGCACGGCAAGATCTCCAAGACTCGGGAAGGGGTGGGGGACAAGCTTGCCAGCCAGTTCCCTGGCTGTCCTGGTGAAAGGGGAACCTGGGCTTGGGCGAGGGGGCGGCCCGCGACCCCTGCCCAGTGGAGCTGGAGCCGCGCCTCTGCCCCACGCTTTCTCCCGGGTGGGAACCTGGCGTTTTCGAGCCAGCGGTGGGGAGGGGGCACCCCCACAACAGTCTCCGTTGGCCTTTTCCTTTGAGGAGGAGGGCCAGAGGCAGAGGACACGAGCACCTGGTTGTGGCCAATGCCACTGAGGGGCTCAGTGTCCCCTGCTCTTGGCCACCCCACTACACCTGGGGGAAGGGTGCCCTGGTAAGCCCAATTGAGAGGTGAAGGCGCTGGGTTGGGGGCAGAAGGTAAATGGCAGGGAGGCCCCCTGCTGCCCCCGCTGCCCCCACTGCTGCCACCAGCAAGGAAATAGCATCTGGCGGGCCTGCCAGCTTCTGCCGATTTTTGGTTTCTCTGAGCTTTTCTCTCTCCCTCCCCAAGAGCCGACAAACTCAGGCTTCCTGAGGGCGAGCTTGGCCAGATGTGTCTGGGGCTAGGAGTGGGCACTCAGTGCATGTGGCCTCTAGGACAGCAGCTGTTTCTGTGGGCACCGTGCCCCAGCCGATGTCGATGCCCAGACAGCCTTTGCCCTTGTTGGCTTTGGGTCACAGCGACCACCCTGCTGCCTGTTAGCTGTCTCTCGGCTCCCTGGGGGAGCCACCTGTCCCTTGTCTCCTTCGCCAGTGGCCAAGCTGAGGATTTGGGAAATGAGTCGCTTGGCTGTCAGTGGCCAAGGGGAAGGGTCTGCCCTCGCGGAAGGGGAGAGGCTGGCTGCGCGTCATTAGGCCAGTCCCACCCAAGGATGGGGCTCCTGGTTCTGCCTCAAAACCTGCTAGATGAGGGACAAACTCGGGAAAGGCACTGCTCTGCGTCTCCCCATCTCTCCTTGCACAGCCTGGCTATGCTCAGGCGGGTGATCAGCTGGCAAATTACAGGTGCCGCACGGACGTGTCCTCTGTCAGCCGTCTGGGTTTTTTGTGTGTGCGTTGGGGGCGGGGGGCGGGGGGAAGGTGCGCGATGAGAGAAGAAAATCATACGGAAGTTTAGGGCTTGTAGGTGCCTTTTTGTATTTCATTTGCTGTGATGAAAATGGACTTAAGCCACGATGTTTAAAAAGAGCAAAAGAATTATTTTTTTGTTGTTCTTTTTTCCTCAAAGGCCAGCCGCAGCTATTTTTCCCTGGCGGTTGCAGAGACCCTCCAGGGAAGGTTCACGCGTCTCTTCTCACCTCTTCCTGCCTCACTCCCCCTCCTTCCAACCTGTGGGGGTCAGGTGACTGCTGCACCTGCATGGGTCTCCCTTGGAAGGACAATGTGAGACCCTGACCAGAGTGGACACCTGTCCCTCTGTCCCCAGCGAGAAGGTGGTGAGGCGGGCGTGATGGCAGTGGGTGTGACTTCCAGCTGGACGCTCTTCCCCTGGAGATGGAGTTGGAGCTAATTTGAGGGTTCAGGACATGCCTTGGAAACGTAATTAGAGAATGAGGGTGGAGTGGGGGTGGGGCGGGAGCCGCACATCTCCGAGGGTCCAGGGGGCGGTGACTAATGGTGTGACGACACACAGGGTTTACTGTGACAGCCAGCGCCCTTCAGCCGCCCTGGTCCTGCAGATGTGATGCCCATTGGTGCTTGGAAGCAGGGAGGGGAGGGGGTTGAGGGGGGGGGTCTCCCTGTCCACCCACTGCCACTCAACGGCCCCCATGGCTAGCTGGAGTTGGGGCTTTTGTTGGACTGACCTAAAGGCTGAGGCTGCTGGGTGGGGAGGTGGCCTCCCTGAACTCTCCAGGGTCAGTGTGCCCAGGCTAGGATGAGACTTGATACAGGTGGCTGCTGAGGTGGGAAGGGGACCCTCAGCCTCACAGCACTGTGGTGAGAACCCCTCAGGGGTGAGGGCCCCAGACGGGAAAGTCACGTCCTCATTAGTGTCTGGCGGCACGCGAGGCCCAGCTTTTCAAGCCGCTGGGCTTTAAGCGAGTGTGGGCTCAGGGTCTGGTGGCGGTTGTTTCTGTCATCGCCCTGACAGTGCGGCTCTGTGCCCACCAGGCGAAGCGGACCAAGGCGGCCAGCCGCCAGTAGCCAGGGCAGAGGAGCCAGAGCTGGAGGGAGGGCAGGGCCTTGGTCCTGAGGGGGCTCTGTCACCCCGCCTGGACCTGGACCAGTGTTTCAAAGAAGGAGGTAGCTGCCAGTGTGCAAGTGCGTGTGAGTGCATGTACCTGCACTCGCGTGCCGTGGGGGTGGGGTGGGGTGGATGAGGCAGAGTCAGAGCACACACTCCAGGTCCACCTGCTCCCTCCTGTTGCCAGCTGTGCTCACCCCAGCATGGTGGCAGGTGGCGTGAGAGGCGTGAAAGGCCACTGCTGGCTGAGGGGCGCCCTCCCTGCTCTGCCTCTCCTGAGTGTCCCTCCCCCGGTCCTGTCTGACTCCTTCCCCTCCCCTGCTCCCTCCTGCAGTGCTCTGTCTTTCCCCCACCGCCCCTGCACTTCTTTGACCCTTCCTTTCATCTCTGTGCCCACCCTGCCCTGCCCACCTCCTGTGTCACCTCTGTTGGACCTCCACCCCCTGTTCTCCTGCACCCCTGGGTCTCTCTGGCCCCTGCTCCTTGGGGTCCCGGCTGAGCTGCCCGTGGCTGCCCCAGTGACGGTGCAGGCTGCGCCTCCCTTCCTCCGGGTGTGTGCCGTGAGCAGGTGGGGGGCAGGGGAGCCTGAGGGGCCTGGACGCCGAGCAGATTCACGACAGCTGGGGTATGTGCTCCTTTTCCGGAGTGCCTCGACCAGGCATGCGTCAGTCTAGCTACGGTTAATGGTGGGTGACGTGTGTCTGTCTGGGCCTCTGAGCTGTGTCTTCACCTCCCTGTGACTCTCCCCATTAGAGGGAAGCGACATCACACATCTGGGTTCCTGTCTCCCCAACAACCTGCTGCAGCTTTTGCAGGAGGAGGAGGGGGGAGGCTGGGTGGCCCGCTGCCACTGCTGACGTGCAGAGCTGCCAGGTGCTCACATCCCCGCGGGGGTTCCAGATTTGGGCCCCTGTCCCCGCTGTGCCCCACCTTTAGGGGTTGCCTCCTGCTGGCCAGATGTGTCAGGCTAACCCCTGAGAAGGGAGGGGGCCCGTTTTAAGATGAGTCCTCTCCTGGTCTGTGGGTGAGTCTCACTCTGGATTTTGTCACACTGGTGTCACCAAGGAGGGACTGAGTCACAAGTGGAATGAGCACTTCTATGCTCTGAGCCTCCCCCCCGGCCTGTGCACAGGTGGGGCTGCCAGCTCTTGGCAGCCAGAATGTGGGCGGGTGGCCTCTGGGCATGCTGGGTGTCCAGCGTAGGCCCTGTGGGCTCACCCTTTGGTCTTCAGAGCTGACCCTCTCCACTGGAGTGACCTTGCCTCAGTTTCCCCAACTGAGAGAAGAGAATCTGCTGAAGACCCTGGTGGTGAGAATTAATGGGGAAGTGTGGCCTCCGGGGGCCGGGCAGACGCCAGGCTCTAGCACCACGGTGGTAACTGTGACATTGGCGTCGGGCCCTGACGCCGCAGCCCAGCGGGCCCCCACTCACCAGTCCTCTGCGTGCCTTGGGGTCCCGCCACTAGCATACACAGGCCATACCCATCCATGTGGGACATCAGCTCCTTGAGGACAGATGCTGGCCATGTCCCTCATTCTCTGAAGCCCAGTCTGACCGTGGTGGGGGAGGCCCCCAGGTGGCCTCCCCTCACTGAGCCCAGGCCAGGCAGGCCCCTTTCCCACCTCCCCACCGGACCTTGGAACCCATGGTCACGCTCACCCCCAAGTAGGGAGACTGAGACTCAGGAAGAGGGGGGACCTGCCCAAAGCCCCACAACTACCAGAGCGGCTCTGGGTAAGGACTACTCTGTCACTTAGCTGCCCTGCCAGGGGGCTGGGCACACCTGCGCCGCGGGCCCGGGAAGTTGACAGTGGAGACTCAAACCTTAGTCTTTGGAAGAAAATGAAGAGGCCTAAGGTGTGTGAGGCACACCCAGGCCTCCCAGGTGTGACCCTGCCCTCTCTGTCCCTGTCCTCTGAGGGGCCTTCCTCGGCCCACAGCTGCCCTGCTGCCCTGATCCTCATGGCCCCTGTGCCCACCTCCGTCCCCTCCTGTGTACACAGGTGGCCATGGAGTCCCCGGCCCAGGTTCCCCTTCTCCAAGGCCTTGAGTCGTGGGCCAGGCCTGCCTGGTAGGGAGGGGCAGCAGCAGGGACTCTGTCCGGAGCTGCCAAGGTACCATCACCCCTCCAGGCAGATTCTGAAGAGAAAGGTCATAGGGTAGGGGTGGGGGCTGTTTGTGGAAACCAGAGGCTGGCTCCTGGAGTCCCTTGGCATTTTTGTCAGGCCCATGGGGACTTCAGAGGACTCAGTCCTTCTAGACTCTGGGGCAGCTGGCTTTGTGGGGATCAAAGCAGGCAGGCATGTGTCACGGGCCCTGTCCGTCAGGGTCATGTTGTCTGTGGGGGGAGGGGGCGATCTCTTTCTCCTTTCCTTTCCAGCACCCCTCTCCGCCGCCTCCCTGCTGCTGCCCTCCCAGGCCTCCAGATTTGAGATCTGCTTCTAGAACTGGTGACCTGTGTCTTCAAGTGATGGGCTCAGGGCCCTGGGCCTGGGAGGGCGCCCGGGGGGCACAGGGTGCTTTGAAGGCAAAGGTGGGGGCTTCCGCCAGCTGGTCAGGCACCTCCAGCCAACTGAGCCTCTCTTCACATCAACCCGAGTTTTTTTCTTTCTGGTGCCTACTCTCTAAACAAGAAGCTACAGAATCAATACTCCTATTCCCAGACGGGGGAGTAGGTGTGGTTTTGCTTTTTCCCTTTCCCTTCTCTGCCCTGCATAATTCAAAGAGCCTCCTGAGCTGCCTGTGGCTAAGAGAGGGGCATAGGCGGTACAGGTGCGGACTGAGAAGCCCCCAGGGGACTTGCAGGGTCCCCGAGGGATCTCTGGGAGCTTCCTAACAAAGTCAAGGTCAATGGTGCTCTCCTGTAGGCCCACAAATCTGAGCCTCACTCCCTGCCCTGCCCCCAAGGGGTTAGTGACCTGGGCCCTGGTCCTGCTCATGGACCACCTGGGCCCCTCCTTCACGGGCTGGTCTGGACCACTGGCCGCTGGCCACTGCTGGTGCTAGTGACTGAGCCCATGGGGACAGGGCCTCACAGAGGAGAAGACCTGGTCTGGTCGGGATTAGGTGTAGGGGGTTGAGGAATCTTCATATGGGGGACCTGAGGGTTCCCACCATGGGTTGGCCTGGTCCTGGGGGCTCTGTCAAAGGCATTCTCAGCCCAATCCTCTCATCTGGCTAGCTAGCATGGTGGTGACCTTGGACAAGGCCCCTCCTCCCTGGGCCTCAGCTTCTTCTCTTCCAGGGCCCTAGCTGTGGGGCGGGGCCTGACCCCCAGCCCAGAGGGGTCTCCTTTCCTCCTGTGGGAGGAGACTGCACCTTCCATACTGGCCTCTGGACACTCGTTGGGTGTGTGAAAGCTGCCGCCTAGACTGACCCACTTTGGGCTCTGATCAGCCTAATTATGTAGCAGAGAGGGAAGGGCCCAGGACGTCTTTCCTGCTGGTCAGTAACCATCTCCCGGCACCTTGGAAATGAGTCCTTAAATGAAGAAGAAAAGGTGGGGGGTGGGGGGGACGTCCCCCCTCTGCCTCTCTTCCCTGCCCTGCGGACACCCTGAGTCCCTTGCTTCCTTCCTTTCCCGCTGGCTAAGTCTTTCCGAAGGAGGCTGGGCTGCTGTGTGACCTTGAAGACTTCCTCAGCCCCTTGGGGTCTTGGAGCCTCTCCTCTAAAACAGAAGCCCCTTGATGGTCCTGCCTCACAGGGCCGAGCTGTGACAGGTCACGAGCGGTGGGCCTGACCCCAGAGCGTGCATGTTGACAGCATGCGGACCCCGACTGGGTGGAGGAGGGCTCTCCGTCTGGCCAGGCCTGCACCCCGAGTGCCAGCCACCTGCCCCGCTTGGCCCTCACCTGGGCCTGTGGGCACCTGTAAGCTTGTGTGTGGAAGTGTCTGTGAGTGTCCACTCTGTTTTTTTGTTCTCATGTGTTGGGCATGTTCATATATGTGCACATGTGTGCAAGTGTCCATTTGTATACGAAGACATGCTTGTGTGCTCATGTATGTGTGAAAGTGTGTGCGTGCCAGTGTTGCATGTTGTTTGCATGCGCATGTGTGTACACGCACGCTCAGGTGTATTCCCAGGTGTAGGTGTGCATGTGAATGCAGGTGCATGGTGTGTGCTTGTGTGCGTACAGCTGTATGTGTGGGCATGTGCACACCTTATCTCTGCACCCAGAATGTGCTCCCAGGGCCCACCTTCTGCACCGCCTCCAAGGCTAATGCCAGGGCTTGGCCGGGCAAATGCTGATGGTGAGAAATCCAGCTGCCTGGCTGCCAGGGCCAGCACTTTGCAAACTTTTATGTCAGAAACAGCCTGAGCAAGAGGCTGAGCTGGAAAGTTTGATCATCTCCCAACTGGCTTGATGATAGTCTGCAAAGGAAACACACAGAGTCCTTGTGTCCTTGTAATTCGCATTTTTTGCAAACTGGAGAGAATTCAGAGGCACTGGGGGACTTGGGACTCTGGGAAGCTCCGTGAGCTCTTTGGGGAGCTGAGCGTCTTTGCAAACCGCCCTTCCCTTGTGGAGAGCCTGGAGGGTGGGTGTGGGGGTCGGGCTCGGGTGGTGGAAGCCCTTGCTGGGTGACCTTGCTGGAGGAGTTCCCTCTCGGAGTTGGGTGCCTGTCATCTGCACACAGAAGGAAGAGGCACTGGCATCCCTTCGAGCATCTGCCGTGGGTTTGGGAGTCTCAGCCAGACATTTGCACAATAGCTGCCGGCAATTTGGGGTGCCAGGCATTGCCTTGTTGATCTCCATGTGCTCCTTTACTTGGGGGACGTCCAGTGAAGGCACTTCCTTTCAAGGGTGGCTTTTTCCCCACTGGTCCTTTATGCACAAGGCTGTCTGGGTACCCGTGCTGGGTGCTGGACCTGGGGCTGTGGTGTGCACCCTGGACCGGCAGGTTCTGGTGTCTGAGGGACGGCAAGTCTGCTGTCCTGGCATTCTCAGGGCCCGTGCGCTGGCAGTGCTGGGATGGCCCAGAGTCCTTGGCATTTTGGGAGGGGGCTTCTACAAAGGGTAAAAGGGGCTGGGAAGGGCTTGGTTGCCTGTAGGGCCAGTGAGGGTTCCTGTTGGGGGAGAGAGCCTGGATGGGACTGTCTCTTTCGGCACTATAGGCCTTGCATGGTTCCCTGACTTGGGAAGGACACATCCCAGCCACAGAAACCCGAGGCCCCAGATGTCGCCATTGTGCAGACAGGGAAACTGAGGTCTGTAATGGCAGAAGGGAGCCTTCAGGCCCATTTCTGCTGGCTGCACACACTTGGTGGGCAGGGCCCAGTCCCCCATGCTCAGTACAAGCTGCTGGAGATGTGATTCCCTGCGTGGCGGGCCTTGCACTGTGACAGACATCTGGTTCTCGGGCGAATTCGAGGCCTCCTCGCAAACCCCGCAGAGCCAGGGGCCTGTGCGGTGTGAGGTCGGCTCCCGCTGTCTCTCTGGGGCAGCCCCCTGCCCGCCTGTGCCGGTTCAGAGTCAGTGAGGCTTTGGGCATAGCCTCAGAAAGGACAGCTGCATCGCCGGGCGGGCATGACAGGCCTGCGTGCCCCTGAGGTGGGCAGAGACCCCTGCTCCGCGGCGCGTTTCCAGCCTGACGTGGCATTTGAGCCTTAATCACTTCCCTCCGCAGCCGCGTCCTCCTGCCGGCACCGCCTGAAATGCCGCGTTTGAAGCCGTAAAGGTCAGGCCTGGGGCTGCCACTGGTTCCAAACAACAAACAACAAGCGACCCACCTCAGCCCTGCCCCCAACTTCATTTATTAGAAAAGGGAAATAAGCGGGCCGAACAGACCCCGGTGCCCAGGGCCCTCACGAATAAGCTGTTTCCTCTCAAGAGCTAAGGCCAGCGGTGGGGGAGTGGGGAGAACCTGGGAATCCTCCCTTCCCTTCCGGCCCCATGGCCATGCTGCAGTGTCCCCCCATTGAAGGTGAGCTGTGACCTTGCACCCCACAAGCCTGCTGTGGGCGAACCCCCTCTTCTCAGTCCAGCATGTGAGGCCCTGTCTGGGCCCCTTCTGGTCTCCGTCCACTAGCCCTGTAATTACCATGCCCCAGCCAGGCTGACCACTTGCAGGTCCTGGTAGGAGCTCTGGCCTCTGCACCTTCTAGCCTTTCCTCACTGTGTCCCTGTCCCAGCTGGCCTGCTCAGCCTGCACACTGAGGCAAGGAGCCTTTCGAACGGAGGCCTCCTCTGGCCCCTACCCCTTGTGGGCCCCTCCTGCAGCCCTGTGCCTTCTCCCCCGCTCTGTCCAGTTGGCAGGGGCTTTCTAGGAGTAGGCACTGAGCTGACTGCTGCTCCTCAAAAGTTGAGTCTGAGGAGTGTATTTGGCTGCAAGGAAAAAAGACCATTTCTCTGTACACCTTGGGAATCATGGGTGATGACTTTTTTTCATCATAGTTAGACCTTTTGTCCCCTGACAGGGAGCCCAGAGGTGGGTGAGTGTATGCTGTCATCGAGGACCAGGTCCTCACCTGCGCTCTGCCTGGCTGGCCTCACTTTTAGTGTGGCTGGCTGTCCTTGGCTAACTTCCCTCACGGTAACAAAATGGCTGCCACAGCTCCAGGCATCACGTGCACCAAGCATTGTGAGTAAAAGAGGAGCCCTTTCCTCTGGATTCCTCTTTAGAGGAACCTCACACAGCCTCTAGCCAACTCCCCCTCACACCTCATTGGCTAGCACTGGGTCACGTGTCCACTCTAAACCAATCACTGAAAGTGCACTGTGATTGACTCAGGCTAATTAGGATTTACCCTTGAGCTAATGATGGGGTCACCTTGGGGCTGGAGGTGGGAGAGATTCTTGCAGAGTTTGTTCACAAGAAGGGGGGGAGTGATGGAGATTGGGGAGTCGCAGACAAGAAACCTGAACGTGGGGGTGGGGGCTGAGGCAGAAGATGGGAGGGGAAGGAAAGAGACTGTCCAGGCTGGAGGAAAGGTTTGTAAAGGAAGTAGTTATTTGTAACCACATCATCAGTCAGGGGGCTGGACCCCAGGTGGTGTGTTTCACATATACCATCCAATGAGATGAGCCATTTTTATTCCTGTTTCACAGACGGGACACATTGAGGCAGCAGGGCCGAGTGATGCTGAAATCACAGGGAAAGTGAGCGGGAGAAGCAGGATTCACAACCCAGTCCTGGGATGGGAGCATGCAGCCACTGCCTCACACCGCCCTTCTGTAGCCCCCTCCTCCAAGCAGCCCCCTGACCACGGACCCTCGGAGTGCCCCCACCTTTCCACGCTCTTCCACCACACCTGTCAGTCTGCAAGGGCCACCTTTCATCAGGCAGAGGTCCCCAGAGGGTGGTTTCATGGGGGTCGCTGGCTTTCTCACGGACCCGTGGCACCCCTGGGCTCGCTGGAGGGCATGGGTGACAGAGGACGCTGACAAAGGGACCTGTCCTACTGCTGCGGGGCAGGGCAACTGACTTGACCTCAATGGACCACCAACGAGGACGTGGTCGTGGATGTGGCTGAGGGTGGGCCTGACCTTGGCCGGGTGCTGCCTGCCAGACTTCATTCTCATCTCGGTCAGGGGCGGCTGCAAGTGGGGTGCACTTGTGCCTACTCACCGCAGAGAGGGCTGGTGTCACTGGCTGGCTTTCCTGGAGGATATGACAAGATGCACGCTCAAGTGAGGCCATGTTCTTGTGGCCTGGCCCCTGGCCTTTGCTGTGACCCTCTGGGCTCGGTTCCCGCACCTGTCCTGGCTCCAGGAGTCGGCCAGCCAACGGCTCATGTCCTGGGAGCAGCCCTGGGCTCTGTCTCACCCTTGAGTCAGGATGCCCCTCTGGCCACTGTTCTCACCTGTCACCTGAGGGGAGGGGGCTTTCTTGGGCTGGCTGTTCCTGGCACAGCCGTGGGCCCTCCAGACCAGAACAGGCTTCCTCTGACCTGGCCTTCCTTCTGAGGCCTTCTCCCAGTCACCTGCCTGGAGAGGAGCTGGTGGTACTGCCACCGCCTGTGCACACACAGAGTAGGGGAGCAGGGAAGGCCAGAGCCGCTCGCCATTCCTCTACCTCTCCATCCCCCCACATGACCCCCCTCCACCCGGCTGTGCCTACAGCTACCCAAGGCAGCACCGAGGCAGCAAGTTCAAGCATTGAAGCCAGACCCTGGCTGGTGTGGCCCCCAGACCCCTTAGGGGCTTAGGCTGCAGGGTCTGGCCACCTTCCAACCTTTCTCTGCCGCTCCTCCTACCCCACCCTAGCCTTGGCCCGTGTCCAGCTCCCTGGGGCAGCCTGGATGCCCTGCTGGCCCTCCCCTTAGGCTCAGTATCCCCATCACATCCAGGACCTGCGGAGTAATGGCTCCTCTGCAGCCGGTGCTCCCCTGCCACCCCATCTGTGCAGCTGTTATCTCTGTCCTCCCTGTAAGCTGGTGCTATGGAGACCGAAGCCGAGGGGGCTGCTTCTGGTGGGCAGGGGGCAGGCGCAGGGGGTCCCTGCCCTCAGGACTGGATGCCAGCTCCTTCCATGGGGGTGTAACGTACTACATACTGGACGTGGACTAAGCCGGGGAGGGGGAAGGGTAGAGGGGAGCAAAGGGCCCTAAGAGCTGAAAGCAGGACTCACCTGGGTCCAGCTCACACCTGCCTGCCCTTAGTGCTCAGCTGGGAGTCACTGTCCCCTGAAGCCTCCCCTGACTTCCTCAGCTGCCTGCGGGCCCACCCCCACCACACACATTTTTGTTCTGCAATAGACCTTGTCTCTTCCCCTTCAAGGGGAAGCTGTGTGCCTGTGAGGGGCGGGGCAATGGCCACCTGGCATTGGCTGGAGCTCCAGGCAAGCACACACCAGGTGCTCAATAAGTGTTTGCTGAGCCGGGGATCTGCGCAGGTATCTGCAGGCCAAGCTCTTGTGTCTTTGAAGGCTGAACAGCTTTTACATGGCCTGGGACAGCACCCCATCTGGGCCTGGCTTTGCTGGTGCCGCAGGACAGAGACTACCCACCAAGTCTTCCCGTGGTTCCTGCGAGGAGCTGCCCCAGCCCAGGTGAAATGAGGTCCAGGTGCCCACTGGGCTGCGTTATTTAATTGGGTGAAGGCAGGGCCTGGGCTCCGCATTTTTCCAGAGCCACTCAGGCAAGCCAGGGTAGAGAACCATGTTGTAGGGGGTGCGAAGGTGAACGCAGGACTCCCTACCTGCCTCGCAAGGGGGGCTGGGGCCCCCAGGAAAGCCTGCTGGTTCTGGGAGTTTCCTGTGCATGTGACCAGTGGCCAGTCTGCGGCCTGCCCCAGAGAGCACCAGGCTTCCCCGGCTGGCTGCCTCTCTCCCTCCCAGCTGCCCTTCTGCAATGATGTTTGCCCCACCCGTGCTGCTTACCACTCCTTGGCCTGCCCATGGTTCAGGCAGGATCTGCCTCCTGACTGCCTCTTACCCCTCACCCGCCACACCTCACTGAGCTGTGTGCCGGGCCTGTTCAGGGAGCTCACAGTCTGGGGCATCATCAGTGAAGAAGAAAGGGGAGTGAGGCTGAGCAAGTAATGCCCACACGTGGGCAGTGCTCCAGGTGGCAACCAAGGGGCAGGGGGTGGGGTGGGGTGGGGTGGGGGTGGGGCTTTCTAACAGGCCCTCCCAGTCCCTGCCATTCCTGGGGTCCCAGGCCTTCCAGTCAGGGCTGTGGAGGCTCCGGGCAGAGCACTCAGAGCCACCTTCAATGAGGGTAAGCCACTGATGGGGGACAAGGATGAGGGGCGGGGGAGGCTGGGGGAGAAGCTCACCCAGGTTGATCCAGCCCCAGTTCTGGAATCTCCTATCCCTCTCCTCCTGACATGTTCCCGAAGGCCGCTGCACCCTGAGGGGCTGCCCACAGCCCATTCCTGAGGCCTTGCCGTCCTGAGGCCCTGAAGCTCCACGTTCCCTGGCACAGAGCGGCTAGGGAGAGGAAGCAGGGACAATCCCAGAGGCCGGGGAGCCAGGTGATTTATGTGGTTCTGGAGCCAGCGCCCGGGAAATACATTTCACAGGTGGCGTGCAGACTGGCGGCGTATGGCGGCCGCTCCTCTAAAATGGGAACGGGCAGGCAGTGCACAGGACAGGCTCAGAGCCGTGGGCTCTGTCGGCCTCACTGTGTCCTCCTGCTGCCTGCTAGAAAGTCTGGTCCAGGGAACAGTGATCAAGGATGGGAGGAGCTAGGGGTCGTTAAGAGAATCCCGTAGGTGACCTTGTCAGAGTCATTTTGTACCTCATTTTCCAACTCTTTAAAGTGGAGCCATATGCCCTGTGCTGTGCACTCGTGAGGACGAATCATCCTGTCGTGCAGCCAACATTTTCTGAGCACCTGCTGTGCTCCCGCTGCTCCCTGAGCCCTGGGTTGCGACCCGTTGCCTGTTCCTGCCCTCTGACCCCTGCCCTGGGGCGGGCCCACCACCCAGCACACAGACATGCTCACTTGAGCTTGGAAATCTGCAGTTCTCAGGGCAGGAGGGCAGCCTGCTTCCGTGCCTGTGGTGGGCTGCGCTATTTGTGCAGCGCCGCCCTGGGCACCGCTCCCTGCTGGGCCTTGCATGTGCTGTGCCCTCTGTCCCGTGGCCCTCCAGCTCTACAGAGCCACTTCACCTGGATCAGGCCTCTCCCTCATCAAGCGTCCCACCCCGCAAGGCTCACTGGGTGATCAGATCAGGTGTCTCCTCTGCTTGAATTCTGAGCTCCCGAGGGCAGGCCGGCATCTGCCCTGCTCACCACTGTGCCTTTTCCCAGTGCCCCAGCCTAGTGCATAACCACATGAATGAATGAATGAATGAATAATGAATGGATGAATGAATGATGAATGAATGAATGAATGATGAATGGATGAATGGGTGAATGAGGAATGAGCTAGTAGGGAATTTGCAGAAGGTTGGAAACACCTGCGGAGAATTTTGTCAATGGTAAGCCCTGCTGGGTTTGCCTAACAGGATGTGCAGGAGGGGAGAGGAGGACATATGAATGACAGAATCTGACCAGGGTGGTTGGTGACAAGTGTACTGGGCCTGTCTTGCCACCTCCAGTCAGGCTTTAGCTGCTGGAGCTCCTGGGTCCTCCTTGGCTCACCTAGTGACCTTCATAGGTGCCCTTACCATACCCTGCAGCTCCTGAGACCCGGTGTGGGCATGGCTCCTCCATCACAGTGTCTAACTGGGCACCCAGGGCCTGTGTCCACATGTCTACCTCCTGAATGCCAGCCTCAAGGAACCTCAGCTTGCCTGCTTGTTATGTGGGCCTGGGCAGGGGTTAAATTCCTATATGTCCCAAATGCCCATGATCTGTGCCAGTGACTAGGGCCGGTGGCCCCGGGCTTGGGGAGTCGGCAGTGGAACCTGGGTGTAGTGGCTGGCAGACACCCCGTGCCCCTTGCCTGGATCCTTTGCTCTGCTCTGGCGAGGCCTCTGCTAGGTCATCAACTCCTCTTGCTCATTGCTAACGGTGACAGAGATAGGGGGACACCCCAGAGCGGGCCACTCCTTCCCTGCACTTTCTTCTGGCTTCCTGGAAGAAGTGGCTGCTCCAGCACCTGGCCCTTCTGGGAGAGCCATGAATTATGCACGGAAGCCACGGGCCTGGGCAGGCCCATCATAAATGAGCTTTAATAATTCATACGGAGAGGAGCCAGGGAAAGCGAGGGCCTCCTGCACTCCCGCAGGCTTCCACGGTGTAGTCCACCTGACTGCTCCCGTGGCCGCCACCTGCAGACTGGGCAGGGCGCTGGGGGGGTCTCCCGCACTCTGGGAGGTGCGGCCACTTAGCACAGAGCCTGTTCTTCCAGGCTGGGGGGCAGAAGCCTCCACCCTTAGGGCTCTCAGACGAGGGAGAGGAGGCCAAAGGGAATGCTGGCTAAAACAGCCACCGGGAGGGCATGTGGAGGTCAGCCGCTGCCTGGGGAGGGGCACAGCTTAAAATGGGGGGCATGACGGACTTCATCAAGCAGGTGATATGTGTGCAGAGACATGAAGGAGGAGAGAGAGGGGCCTTCTGAGGAGTGACTGATCCAGGCAGAGGGAACAGTGTGTTCAGGCCACTGTGTGCGATGTGAAGGCCAGTGAGCTGACTACCACACTTGCTCTGGGGAGGCTGGGTATGGGGGGAGAAGGGGGCAGAGGGCAGGTTCAGGCCCAGTGTGAAGGGGGAGCCAACAGGACTTCCTGATGGATTAGAAGTGAGTGAGACAGAAAGCAGGTTCCAGGTCCCCCTGAGGCTCGGGCCTGAACAGAGGGAGCTGCTACTCTACACTGAGCCAGGGAAAGTGACCAGAGAGTGAGGACCCAGGGTCTCAGTTTGGGGCCCATTTAGTTTGAGAGGCCTGTTAGCTCTCCAAGTGGCCGCTCTGGCAGCTGGACACCCAAGACCGGCATCCTGAGGACAAGCGTGTGGCATCCTGATTGGCGTTCATTAGCTGTAAGACCTGAGGCACATCAGGCAGTTGCTCCGCCTCAGCTTTCCCCTCTGTGGATTGGGGGAACGATCCAGCTGCCATGAAGATGAATTAAGGCCGTACAGTGACAGCCCTGGCCTGTCACTGCTGTGACACCTGGCTCACAGGTGCAAGGCCCAGGCAGAAGGCCCCAATTAGAGCCCTTGGGAGGCGGATCCCCCAATGGCCTGTGCAAGCCTCAGGCTGCCTTGGCAACTGAGACCTGTTGAAGCCAAATCACAGAGCTGGGCATGGACCACAGAGCAAGGCCTGGTCCCCAGCGGGGGCTGGGGGAGAGTCAGCCCCGGGCCCCTCCCCACCCAGGCAAAGCCTGCCAACCTCTCCCACATACCAACCCTTCCCACCAGCTCCTTTCACTCCCTGCCCCTCAGGGGCCCTCTCCATCCCCTGTCCTGGCACTGCACAGGGTGGCACCCCTGCAGAAGCCGGCGCGGTCTCCCTTCAGGGCTTCTCTCCCTGCTGGGGAGCTTGGACCCGCCCAGGGCCTACCCGGGGCTACCTGTGGCTATGGATGTGAGAGCTTCTGCTTTCACCTTGAAGCGAAGGTGGTCATGAAGGTCACACAACTAACTGTGGCAGAAAAAGAAGTGAGACTCGGGCGGGGCTTCCACACGGTCCTCACCACCACACGTCTCTGGCTTGCCTCATCCATGCAGTCCTCCCTGACTGCCGGTGCCCACGTGGGCCCAGGTGATGGGGAGTGAGGCTGAGGCTGTGGGCTGGGTGAGGCTGGACACTCTCCACCTCTCTCTGGGCCATGCGGGCTGCCGGGCCCTCCCAGCCCTGGGTGAGGCTGCTCTCCGGCTTCTGGTCTTCTCCCACTGGCTCCTCCCCTCCCCCATCAGGCTATTAGGAGTAAATACTGGGTTGGACCAGCACCCTAATGAAAGCTAGGTGACTGTTCACCATTAGTGGAGGTGGGGGGCACAGGCTTATGGCCTCCTAGCTGAGAGCCAACTAGCAGGGAGAGCTTTCACCCTGGAAGAGAAAGGGAAGGGATGGCCTGTAATCAATAACTTCATTAAGGAGCAGGATTTGGGCAGGGTCCCAAGACTCACAGTGGAGGCCAGTGGATCTGGACCTATTTGAGCTTTGCCAACACCAGCCTCTCCCCAGTGCTGTGGGGTCTCTGTGTGCATGGACAATGGGTGGGGGTGGGGACAGTGCTCTGGGGGCACAGGGTTGCCTGCACTAGGAGTCCTTGTGGCTGAATCACAAGTCTGTTGAAGATGAGCCCATTGCTTTGAGTCCTGCGCCTCAGTTTACCTGCTTGTGAAGTGGTGGGTGGCTAGCTGGGAGCCTTATCCCACTGTGAATCAGAGGTATCAGCCTCTCCCCTCTCCCCATGCCTCAGTTTCCCTTCCGTGGTTTGTGCAGCACGGGACCAGGGCTGGTAGGGCTCCACACCTCCAGGCAGTCTGATCCCAGCTGACCTCCTGGGAGTCAGTGACCTTGGCTGGACTTGCCCTCTGCCAGCCCTGTTGTTCTTGGGAGGTTGTGATCAAATTGGGGTTGGGATCCTACCCTGGGCTTTGAACCCTGAAAGAAGCTGATGCCCAAGAGACTTCTTTCCTGGGCAGACAAGCAGGAAGGAGGCCCTGCCCTTCCAGAGGGGTCTCCCCTGTGCCAGGGTCTCCGGCAGTGCAGGGCGCCCTAGTCTAAGGATGGGGCACAGCCATCCCACGCCTGGTGAGCTGCAGGTCTGAGGAAGGAGCCTGGGCTGCGGGAGGGCAGAGCCACCATCCCGATGGCTCTGTGGGCGCACGCATCCTGCAGCCCACTGCTTTCCACCTGCCTCCGCTTTGGGTCCCGGGAGGTGGGCCAGTGGTGGACTCTGACTCCATTTCTAGGTGGCAAATGAAGCTTTACGGGAGTGCACCTGGTCCAGGGTCTTGGAAGAGGCAGGGACTTCACCTGAGTGGTCAGGGAGGACTCCCTGGGGGAGTTGTCTCTGGAGATGCCAGTCCCAGGGTATAGTTTTGAGCTTCCTGCCCTTTGCAGCAGGGCTCTGCGTGGCCCAGAGGAGGGGCCGGCCGTGTCCTGGCCTCTGCTTCAGCAGGGCCCACAGCTGTTCTCTCAACTCCCAGTGGCTGTGGGACAGGGCCAGCCTAACAGGGAGGCCCCTACACCCGCCCCCACCTCCTGCCCTGACCCTGCTCCTCTCCTCTTTAGAAGACTGTGGGGTGGGAGGCGGCTAGGCAGCCGAAGTATAATCAGAGCAATTCAAGGGCAGCTTATTCTAACTCGTTGCCTCCCCCAGAGCTGGGAGAATAATTGGCTGGCCACAGGAGAAGCAAGGGACCCGCGGGCTCCCACCACTGCCAGGTGCGGTTCACAGTGCCCTTGGCAGCGAGCGGCCTGCTCTGTGCCTGCTCCCCACACCCCGCACCTGCCCCAGCCTGGTGCTGTCCTGCCACCCGCCCCTCCCTCTTCGCCTGCTGTCCCACCCTCAGCTGGAGGAGAGCTGTAGATGGCTCCTAAGCCCCCAGGTTTATCTAGGCAGCCTGCCTGGTAGAGGCAGCCTGCAGCAGGGCTTCAATGGCAAAAGACGCCTCCCTGGGAGGGGTGAGAGAGCCGGCGGAGGCCGAGGTGGGGGGGTCCCAGGGCCCTGGCCCCTGCTAGGCCTCCATCTCTCCTGGGCCTCCCCTGCCTGCCGCCCTCCCCTCCTGCTCCCCTGCAGGGTCCGGCTGCCTGCCCCTACCCGTGCCCTCTGTGGGTGAACCTGCCGTGTCACCTGTCTCTGGTTTTTTGATTTGTTTAATTATAGATGAGTTTTCTGCATAATTTATTCCAAAATCCTGGATTATACTGTACAATTAAATCACACTCTGATCAACAACTTCATGTATAAAATTAACAACTGGCAACAGTTTAATCTGCACTGCTGCATCTGCATGCTGGCTCTCCCCACCCCCACCCTCTCTGCCCTCTCCCGCTCCCCCTCCCCTCCCCTCCTCCTCTCCTGGCCCTGCCCCACTCCCCTCTAGGGTGGAGGGGGCCTGTATAATGGGCTTCAGAGCCAGAGGGCCCCAGCTGAGTGCTCTGCAGGGTTCTGTCAATGAGGGGGGTCCTCAGCCCCAGACCCTCTTCCACACCTTGCCTGACCGTGACACCGCCTGCTCCCTCACATCTTGGTTCTGACCTTGCCCTGCAGAATAAGGCCTGGTGTCCCACAACCCAGCACAATGTCAGCTTCTTCCTGCAGGGCCGCCCTCCGCCTGCCCGTCCTGGGTCCTGGGCCACGGGCACCTTTGTCTGGGGCTGCCCCTGGCCCCTCTCAGCTCGGGAGCAGGGTGTTGAAGGGAGCCACTACGGACTCCTCCCCACAGCCCCCTCGTTCCATTCCACATCCCCTGCCTCCAAGGGCAGACATTCATGGGAGATTCCCTGAGTGCAGGGGAGGCTGGGTTGGGGGAGCTTCTACCCCTCAGGGGACTGCCCAATAATAATGCTGCCCATCAAGATTGCCATGTGGATTTGGTCGTTACTGGGCCACTCACTAGTACCCCTGTTCACAACCAGGAAGGCTGAGGATCCCATGGGGCAGAGCTCCCCAAGGTCACACAGCTGGCAGAGGCGTCTTTCCTAGAGGCTCATCTTCCTGGGAGATGGGGCGGTGGGGCCAGAGGACACGTCCGGCTTGTCTGCCACATGTGGCCCTGCACCCGGCCATGCCAGTGCCCTCCATTTTATTTGTGAAATAGGGGCACAGTGCCTCTACCCCCTCCTAGGGTCAGGCACATTGGAGGACCTGGCAGTGCTTGGCTCTGTCCCCAGCCTCCTGTGCCCACGGCCGCCATTGTGCCGGCTGCAGCCCCGGCTGCACGTGCCTGTTCCCAGACACTCCCTCCTTGCCGTCTTGCTAATTTGGCACTTGGAGACTCTTGGAGATGAGTGGTGTCATCTCTGTGAAGAGAATGGAAAGTCATGGGGGTGCAGGAGGCTAGCAGGTGGGTCTGCCCATTGGGAGGGTAGCCTGTAGGCCACACTGTCTGGCCAGGGAGGCACTGGCAGAGCCAGGCACTTGGGCCCAGCTGACGGAAGTCCAGGCAGGATTTGGTCCCTTTGCCTTTGAGCCAGCGGGGCCGTGGGTCCTTCAGAGCCCCCATGCCATCCTGCTGGGGCAAGGATGACCTGCCTGCCAGGTCAGCATCAGTGTGGTGGGCGGTGTCTCCAGCTCTGGGCAGGACACTTGCAGGTGCACAGTCAACTCCTGGCCTCCTCCGTCCCCTGTGTCACCCCTTGGCGCCAGTGCTGAGATGGCAGCCAAACTCGGAACCCACACACAGTCTCATCTCTATGAAGATGAGACAAAGGGTCTCTGGTGTTCTAGGCACCTGTATTACCCTCCTGACTGGGCTTGGTGCAGGTAAATAATCAGATGGGTGTGCCATGCATGCAGGTTGTAGGCAGTGCAGCGGGGCCTTGGGTCTACCTCTCAGGCCCCGCGTGCCTGGCCAAGGGCTGGAGCTACCTCTCGACCCCAGCAGGGTGTGTGTGTCATGGGTGGGCCGGTCCCTGCAGCCCAAAGCAGAGTGTAGAGCTGCTCAGGGTCAGGGTGGGAGCAGGGAGACATTGAGGGGGCGGGGGGGTGGCAGAAGGGAGAAACGGAGGGAGGGAGAGGGTGTGTTTTGGGGAAGAACTGGACTTTATCCTTGAGATCTGGCTCTTTTAAAAACATTTTTTAGAGTTAAGATGGCCTTTTTTGATGAAATGATGGCAATTATAATAATAGTAACGATGTGTTATCTGAGCAAAATAAAATCTCGGCCTCCGTGCCTGTTCTTCTCACTCATGTTCCCTCACTGATCGTGAGACCCTAGAACGCACCCCACAGGCACCAGAAAAGAGCCCGCCGCCGGGTCAGCACTGCGCCAGCGGGTGTTGCCGTCTGCCCTCTGAGGCGCAGGGAGAACTAAGGTCAGCGGCGTCTGCCAGTTTCTGCATGTTCCCTCCACAGCGTTGGCAGGCTCCCAGGGGGGCGGGTGACACTAGGTGCCCGGGGCGAGAGGGACGCGCTGTCGTTCTTGCTGGCTCCAGCACACCCGGGTCCAGTTCTGTGTTTATCACTACTTTCTGGGTGGGTGACCTTGGGCAGGTCATGTAACGCCTCTCTGCCTCAGTTTCCTCATCTCTTCTTTGTGAGGATTAAAGCAAGACAGCAGGTGACATGCTGGCACCACACCTTGTCCATACATACTGGGTGCGCTGGTACATAGTAGTCCCAGGAAGGATTGTGATTAGCATTCTGTCCCCTAGACCAGTGAATGGCTGAGGTCAGGGTCAGGGCCAGAGCAGAGCTAATGTCCCCCATGAAGATTGGCTCCTTGACCTCACCCATTCACGTGCCCCCTGCCTAGCTGGACACAGGACTGTGCAACAATCCATCTCGATGTTAGCCCTGCCCCCAGGCTCTCTCTCAGGAACACAAAACAGCCACCTGCCACACTGTCCACCCCATAGCAGGGGCCAAGCGATCAGTACCCAGTGGCCGGAAGCCAGGGCCAAACAGGCTCTCCACTGCCCCCAGCCTTGCCCTCCCACAGCTGGCGGTTGAGGCCCGACTGCCCTCCATGCCAGGCCTGCAGCTTGGCCTCCGTCCGGGCGCGGGGGCAGCGTCCCCTGCGGTGGGGAGCGGAGGTGGGCATCAGGCCGTGGCTCAGCCAGCAACAAGCTGGAGTTAATACCTCTTTTGATGTTGATTTTTTTTCATCATGGCCCTGACATTCAGCTTGGCAAATTGCAATTAGTGATCCGCCTGCCTCCTGCTCTGAGTTCCCATGCCAACCGACCCAGGCGCACGCGGTGGCACGGGCCCAGCCCCCCCGCCACAGGCCTGAAGAGAGAATGGGGTACAGGCAGGCACTGCTGACCCATGGAGATGGAAGGGTCCTGGCACCATGTGGCGCTAAGGGATGTAGAGGGGTAGCAGGCCCAGGGCAGGCACTGGGGCCAGATGCAGTCTCCCAGATCCTGTGGCTTCAGGGTGATGCTCCAGGGGCTGGGAGGCTGGCACCAGACCCCTCCCCTGACCTGTGGTGTATTTAACTGTGATAATTCTCTCGTGAGTCCTTGCTGTGTCTGTGGGATCAGGAAACTGAGGTGCCTCTTCAGATGCATCAGGGCGAGGGGACCCGGTCACAGTGGAAGCACCTTTGGCGGTGTGGACGGTGTCTCTCTGGCCAGCCTCTTGGCTCACCTGGTCTGGCACTGCCTGAACGAGGGTCACAGGTTAGAACCAGACCCAGGCCTCTCCCCAGGTCCCGCCCCTGTTCGTGGCTGTGGGCTGAGAACACAGGGCCATGTGACTGCCTGCACATCCTGTCCACGCCAAGGACCCCTGGGCAGCACCCTGGACCCACCTGTTCTCGTGTGTCCTTCTCATACCCTCTGAGGTGGCACCCGTGCAAAGGAGACCTGCTCAGACTTGTGGCTAGGGCGACGGAACATGGGGTCTGCCAGGTCCCCAGAAAGGGGCGGGGATGGTCTTACCTGGAGCTGCGGTGGGTGGCTCGGGTTGGGTGTCCAGCAAGGGGCCTTGGACAGGCATGTGTTTCCCAGGGTGCGGGGAGGCGATGGCCGTCTGCGCTGAGAGATAGATCTCCATGTCCCCTGCTCAGAAGGCTCCCAGAGGGGATGGTGCTGGCCCTGGGTTACACAATGAATTGGTGGTGGCCACAGCCACTCATGTTCCCTCCCCTTCCCCAGACCTTAACCAGCCTTGGAGTCAGGAGGCTCCTAGATCCAGCAGGCACCACCTGGCTCCCTCGCGTCCCCCTCTTCCCTGGTGCCCAGAGTCCCCATGTTCAGAGCAGCAGCAGCAAGGGCTGGCTCTTCCCTGTGAGCAGTCTCCCCGCAGGCTCCTGGAGCTGCCGGACTCACTCTGTGCATTTAAACCTCAGCCCACACCCCCCCGCCCCCCCCGCCAGCTGTCCGCCAGTGCCTGGGCCTCCGGGTCTGGATTTCAAAGGAATTGCAGGTGCACTCTGGTTTCTGAAGGGGTGGCTGCTGCTGGGCACCCCTGGGTGCCAGGCTAGGCTGTTCCAGCACTAGGCGGGCCCTCCTGACACCTCTGTGCTCTCTGCATGCAGGATGCAGCACTGGGCGCGGCGCCTGGAGCAGGAGATCGACGGTGTGATGCGGATCTTTGGGGGCGTCCAGCAGCTCCGGGAGGTAAGCCTACTGCCAGACAGACCCTTTTCCATGTGAGAATGGGGGAAGGGCCTCCGAAAGGAGTGAGGACGGTTTGGTGGGCATCCTTGAGGTCCCGGCATGGTAAAACGCACATGGCCGGACCCTGGGGCAGATGGGGATGTGACTCCTTCGGAGCTTGGCCTGCTCTCCCCCAGGTGACTGTGCAGCAAGGGCACCCGGTTGGCCCAGGCATCAGGTGTTGCAGGCTGTCAGGGGGGTGAGGTCAGTGTTGGAGGCAGCGTCTGGGGCGGGAGACCAGGCCCTGGAGGGTCCCACATGTGACCCTCCAGGGCAGCTGTGCATGTGAGCCAGAGATGCTGCCCGCACGTCAAGTGGGGCGGCCAGGCTGCACAGCCCCAGGGAGCAGCACCACCCACTCCCGGCCCCATAGGGTGAGATGAGCTGAAGCCTGCGCTGGTTGCTGGGCGAGGGGAGGGATCAAGGGGTGGGAGGGCTGATTGATCAGACAAGTGGCCACGTTCATCCTGGGAGATTATGTTAATGTTTGAAATAGCGATGTGAGGAGCAGGCCATCCGTCACCCCCAGAAGGCTGCAAAATGTGTCGCTGTCAGTCTCCTGAGCCATCAGTGTTTATGGGAAAATGCAGAGGCTCAGAGAGCTGAGTCCTGGGAGGGGTTGGAGGCTGGGGGTTGGGGGCTGGGGCCAGGGTACAACCAGGGACTGACAGGCATCTCCTGCCAGTGGTTGTCCTGGGAACGGCAGAGTAAATGGAGTTACTGTTGGAGAATTCAGGCCTGGGCTCGGTGATGAGATACTTCCTGTGTCCCTGTCATCCCTCTTGGTCAGGGCCAGGTCATTAGATGGAACCTCCGTGGGGCAGCTAGCTACCAAGGGGTGTTGTTCTTGGTCCTTAAACCACGATTAGTCAATAGCGGGTGCCCAGGAAATGGGGGTGGCTGTGATGTGGCTGTGGGTTATAGGACCTCTGCACAGGATGGGGCTCGTCTGAATGTCTGATGAGGCGGTAACGTGGCTGGGAGAGGGGGTCTGGTCTAGAGGTCAGAGCCACCTGCATGCTGGGTGTCCCCCCACCCCTGTAGCCTAGCCTCTGAACCTCCCACCCCAGTAGTTGGGCTTCAGTTGCAGTAACCCCATCCCACTCTCTTCCTGTGAACTCTCGATGACTCAGCCGCACTCGGAGGCTGGCAGAGCGTTCCGAAAAGGTACTGTCGGAAAAGCTGTTCCGGAACAGAACCCGTGTACGCTTGGGAATGGCACCTGGCACTAACTGGGTTATGTGGGCACTGCCAGATGCGGCATGGGGGGCTATGAAGAAATGGGAGTTCCCTGGGGTACGCGTCGTGTGTCCTTCCAAGTCTCACGTGGGGACAGGTGTGTCCCGTGTAAGGAGTGAACCGTGCTCCTCCAGCCGAGAATCCTCCTTGCTTTGAACCCTCACCTGGAGGACACCGTTCGTTCAGTCACGGGCAGCGCAGACCCAGGAGGTCTGCCCGTAAGAGAACAACGCACACAGCTCACGCCTGAGATTTGGTTCTGTCTGAAGGAGCTCAAGGTGGAGCCCTAGCTCAGCAGACCCACTGTGTGCTCCTGGGCGCGTCCTGGATGCTCTCTGCCCCCCATCCTTGACCCACGGTGTGGCCGGGAGGCCTGGCTGAAGGAGGAGGTGGCAAAGACGGCTGGGGACAGACTGACGCAGATACACGCCCATTTTTAGAAGCCGGATTTGAATCCCCTCACCCATCACGTTCGCTCCTAGGATGTGCTCTTCCTTTCTTTTCTGAGGGCAGGGGAGCAATTCCAGACGCTTTCATCAATGAGCACGTCTTTCCCGACCCCCACCCACCCAGCGGAGGCTGACCTCTCGCAGCTGGCTGTGGCAGGGCTGGGGCTGGGGCTGGGGCCAGGCTCCCGACCCCTGCTCCAGGAGGAGGCTCCTCTGCCAACGCCCCTGCTCTCGGGAAGGTGGGCGGGGTGAGCCTGGGGAAGTGGGAGCTGGGCTGGAGCGGGGCGGGGCCAGGGCAGGGATGTGTGGCTGTGGCCGGCCAGGCAGTCGATGGAGAAGTGCTGACCCGGCGTTCCGGGCTCCTCCTGGCATCTCCGTGCCTTCGGACGGCTGCCAGCTCTCCGGTGGCTCTCTGTCCTGCTCCAGTTTTTTCTCACCTGCTTCCTCAGCCTCTTCCTTCCCGCTGACGGCTCTGGGGCTGCTTCTTGGCCCAGGGCCCTCTGGTGAGGCGGGCGGCCGGGGAGCAAGTGAGGAGTTCTAGAGGGAAAGGACAGCTCTGGGTGAGCCAAAGGGGCCCCACTGGTCAGCTCCCACCCAACCGTCCAGTGCACGGGGAGGGCCGTGTGCCCAGCCCACGCCCTGCTCCAATGGTCAGGGGGACGTCGCTACAGATCCCTGACCCAGCTGCAGATGCTCCCATGGGCCCAGGCACCGGCTCTCCTGTTGGGGCCACCCCCGCTCCCCAGGCCGCCCTGAGCTCATTCTGAGGTGCCTCAAACACCTTGCAGCTGGAGTGGCCCTGGAATCCAGCCCACCCTAGCCTTCTCCCCTAAGTACCTCTCCGCCCCTTTCTACCTCTCCTAGTCCGAGAGCAGCCCCACCCCCAGAAGCTGGACACCGTAAGAGCTGGCAGCTACAAGGCTCAGAAACTGCAGACGGTGGCCTTTGGGAGCATTCTCCCTGCCTTGGCACTTTTCTCTTCCCGGCCCCACCATGACCCCGTGGGGGCAGGGCTGTGCGCAGCCTGTGGCCCTTTACAGGTCAGGAGCCGCGGCACATCTTGGTGAGGTACGCAGTCTGTCTGTGAAAATCCCATCACGTGTCCTCATGTAACCCCAGGGCCAGTGCCTAGCAGGAACTCCCTCTGCGGCCTGGTGCACAGGTGCCCTTCCCACCCCCATCCTTAGACAGTTTCCCGTGACCCGCCTGCCCTACATAATCAGCCTCGCCTTCCCCTGGCCCTCGGTACTCTTGCCACAAACAGGTCGAAAAGTGTGGCCCCTGCTGCTGTCTGCCCTGTGCAGAGCCCCTGGAGGCTGAGCGAGGTCTCCTGAGCCCCTTCACTACCCTCCCCCATCAGCACCATATTGTCCCCATCCTGGGAGGGAGAGCAGAGAGCATATGCTTGGGCTCCAGGCTCATTTGCATAATGAGCCTGATCAGGATGAATAATTCATCAGGTGCCTGGGGGTGCGTGGGGGAGGGTGGGGAGACGGCCAGTCACTTCAGTGGGTGCAGCCAGGGGACTACCCCCTCCTGACTGGGTGTCCAGGGCAGAAGGGTGACGACTCTGCAGAGCCTGTGGGAGAGCAAAGCAGGAGAGACCACAGTCAGACAAGAGGAAGGCCCTGTGCTCATCAGGTACAGCAGCCCTAAGATGGGCTCCTAACCTGTGGGAGATAGCATCCTTGGAGGGGCACCCCAGAAAGGATAGAAGACCCTCTGTTGGGGGTGGGCCTTGGAGGTGAGGGAAAGCTCCCTGGCCAGAGCTGCACTGGGAGCAGACCTGGGATGGCCACACTTGGGGACCATGGGCCACCCTCCAGGAAGGCTCAAGCCAAGTCTGGATCCATGAGGGTCTTTCTCAGCCCACAACAACCGCCCCCCATACCTGGCCTGCAGGTCGCAGCAGAAATGGCCTGGGACCCTGCCCGTGTCCCTGGCCACCTCAGCCCCTGTGCAGGTCTTAGCCCAGCTTCCGGTCATTCTCAGGCCCTGCCATACAAATGGCGAGACCAAGGTCCTGGCCGACGGTTCCCACCAGCCAGTCTCATCCAGGGGCTCGACAGGCCAGTCCTGGGTAGTGGTGGGGTAGGGTAGAGGTGTCAGGGCAGAGGGGCGGGCCCAGGACCTGCCAGAAGGAGCCTCCCTGTAGCAGCACCCCCTGTCCCCCAGCCCCAGACTGCTGAGCTATGTCCACAGAGAGCAGAACCCTGGGACTGGGAGCTCCCTGTCCCCAAGTCTCCCGCTTCCCCCACGCTGCTGTGCTTCTCAGGACAGTCGTGGTGATTCAGACCAATGCACCCACCACACACACACTCTCTCTCTCTCTCTCTCTCTCTCTCTCTCTCTCTCTCTCTCCCTTGGATAGTACTTCTGAACCTGTAAAGGCGCCACAGTCCCAACCCATCTTGTCTGCCCCTGGCCGTCCCCGCACCCCGTCTGCTCAGCGCTCCCTGGGAATATGTAATTAATATTTGCAAAGTGCTACAGCTGGAGCTGGCTCCCGGCAAGGACTGAAGTTTGGCCATGTCAGGGCCCCTTTCCTGAGGGGCTCAGAGAGGTGGGGACAGGGTCCCTGTGTAGGTTCCTTAGAGACTGGCCTTTCTGTGCCCCCCACTCCCTCTCCCCACCCTCACTGATACCACCAGCTCCTGAACCCCATGCACACTCACACTGGCTCAGAGGGGGTTGGCTGGGGCTGTGGTGGGCCCCTGTTTGGGGAGGGCCCCTCCAGTGGGGTTAGCGGGATCCAGGAATACCAGGGAAGCTCCAAACCCTATGGGGTGGGGGAGGTGCCAGGGGACAGGAAAGGGGAGCTCCAGCCCTGTGACCCCAGACCCCAGCTGCTGGTCCTGTGGGAGCACTACAGTCTGCATCTCCCCCCCAGATCACACACCCCCAGGAGAGCACCCACACAGGATAGTCGTGGTGGTTCGCGCTCCCAGAGACCATGCCCTGGCGCAGCAGGATGATCTGTCCCAGCTGATATGTGCAGAGGCAGGTGGGGACAGTAAGTCAGCCCCCCAGGCCCGTCCCTGGCCCTCCCCAAGGCTCCCTGAAGCCTCCGAACCTCTGTCCCAGGGGCTCTGTGCTCGCTCCTCCTGCACCCACCCCTCCAGCCACCGCCCAGTGAGACCCGTGCGCCCTGCTCTCCTGGCATCGATGATCTGATATGGTGCTCATTGGGGTGGCAGTGGTGGGGGCGCCAGTGTGAAATATGCTGCCGGGTAGGGATCGCTGCCGCTCGGCTCCCTAAAAACCCACATATATTATTCTTTAATGGAAAGTTAATTGTCTTATTATTCCCTCCATATGGTCCTCTTGTTCAGCACCCAGCGGGGGATGCGTGGGCTGAGGGGGCTCCTGAGAGGGCGTCTGAAGCGTGGGGGGGCCGCCACTTGAGCGTAATTGGATACACACAGGCAGATACATGGGAGCCTGGCTGGATCCGGCCGGGACCCCTTCTTTGTCCACTGCCCGCCCTGCCCCCAGCCCAGCCTGCTCCCCACCTCTTTCCTTCCCATGCCCCGTCCTGGGGGGTGGCCCCTTCTGGCACAGCCCCCACACCCTGCGCCATCTGGGGTGCTGTCTCCTGTCACTGTGTGAGAGACTGGGGTTGGGGGCGGCTTGCTGCCCTCCTGCTTGCCACCTCCCCACTCGCGCTCCCTTGTCGCCCGCAGGAGAAAACTCCATTTATGAGAAGCTTTTCAAAAGCCATTTCAGCTGCGGCAGGAGCTCCTGCCCCAGGGCCAGCAGACCAGCTTTGGTCCCCACACCCCCTCAGAGAGAGGGCGCAAGGAGGCCATGGTGGGGGGCGGTCTGCATCGAGACACCTGGCCCTGGGGAACCTGCTCATGTCGGCCTGCCTTCCATGGCCACCAGCCACGTGGAGCCTCCCCCACCTCCAGGGCTGTGGAGTTTAGGCCAGGACCGGTGCCCTTCTCTGCTCCTGCCCCTCCCAGGCTGGTCCTCTTCCTGCTCCACAGAGTGCCATGGTGTCAGGTGAGAACAGCCTCCCAGCAGGTAGTGGAAGCAGTGGCTGGAAGATGGTCCCCAGAGGGGCGTGAGCATGAGTGAGTGGGTGCATCCTGGCCATTTCGGTGTCTGGAAGGGAAGGCGGGCACAAGGGGTCCTGCTAGGAGGCCACTGTGCTTCTGGGGTAGCCTCGTGACAGGGTGCTTCCCAGGTTCCCATGGAGCTTGTGGTTGTGGAGGGGACAGGTCTGCAGGAGAGGACTTCTGGATGCCATCAGCAGACCCATGTCTGGTGGTAACAGGCATGGGAGAGGGGCCAGTGGCTTCCAGCTTGTACCGAGGGGTCACTGTGGGGCCACATTCCAGGTTGGTCAGTGGCCTGAGAAGAGAGAACAAACAGCTCAGAGCAGGAGGGAAGAGCTGCGCCTTCCAAAGGCAGGACCTGACTGAGGTCCCACAGCTGGAAAGTGGCAGAGCTGGAACTTGAACCTGGAGCCTGTGCCGGGTTCAGGTGAATGGTGGAGGGCGCCAGGCAGGAATAGTCGGACTCCCCATGCCATGGGGCCCAGGGCATGCTGTCTTGGTTCCCCATCTGTGAACCGGGGATCCAAGCACCCCTGTGCTTATGGGAGACGTGAGGGTCTCTGAAGGGCAGGCGCAAACATGGGGGTGCCTTTGCAAACCCCCTTGCACTATCAATTGCCTTCCCTCCAGGAGCTGGTCGCAGGTTAGAAAGTTCAAACACCCAAGTTGTCCCCTTTGCTTGTCTCAGGCCAGGAGTCTGGAACCGGTGCCCTCAGCCCCGCCATCTTTGTCTGCTCAGGCCACCCTAAGGGGACCCCGCAGACTGGGGCGAACAACAGAGATGCGTTTCTCATGGTCCCAGGGCCTGGGAGGCCCCTCAGCAGACTGGGTGTCTGATGAAGGCCCACTTCCTGGCCCACAGATGGCTGCCTCCTCTCTGCGTCCTCACGTGACAGAAGGGGCAAGGACCTGCCTAGGGTCTCCTTTGTTAGGGCACTTGCTCCATTCCTGGGCCTATTTCCAAATGCCATCACACTGGGGATCAGGTTTCTTCATATTAACCTGGGGGAAACAGACATTCGGTCTGTAGCACCTGCTGGTCATGACAGAATCTTTTGGGGGACTTACTGGGAGGGGCACAGGGGTCATTGGGCCATGGGCCAGGGAAGGGTGGGTGGCTTCTTGGCTCAGGATCCCAGTGCACCAGCTGCCAAGGTACCCCTAGGGAAGGCAGATGCAGGTGGAGGAAAGGACCCTAACACCCCAGAAGAGACCCGGGACCTGTTTCTCAAATCAGGTTTCTCAAATCATTGGGCGGCTCGTCTCGCAGCCCCACCGGGCTTGGAGGTCAGCCTGGGGCTTGGCTGGCGGTGGAGCAGAGGCGATAGGAAGCTACCAGCCTCTGGGCACGCCCCCAGTACTGGCCCTGGTATGCAAGGTTGGGGGGTCAGAAAATGGAGTGGCTGAGGCCAGGGCTAAGGAGCAGAGGCTCTGAGGGGCAGCGCCAGGTAGGCTCTGTGACGGAGGTCCCTTGGTGTTCAGAGTCTCAGAGCTGCAACTGGAGCTTACCAGGCGGACGGGCAGCCCTGCTCTCTGGGACCGTGCTGGTCAAGAGCCCGCGACTTCGCTGCCGGCGCCTTCCCGGAAGTGGTCACCCCTCAGCCCTTCCATCTTGGAAATCTGGGGTGTTTGTCTGTCTTTCCTAAAGCAAGACTCCCCCCACCCGGCCCCTGCACCCACCTCTGGAGGGTGCCAGGGCTGCATGTGCAGAGCTGGGGGCTGGTCCGCGTGGACAAGGCTGGGAGTTGGGGGCTGGGGACAGAGGGCTGAAAAGGCTTCCATGCTGGGCCCCCGGGGGTGGCTGACCCTGTCTGTGTTCCTCCGTCCTCCTTCACCTCTGTCCGTCGCTGGATCTGTGGCAGCCATGGGGACACTTGCCTGGGATTCGTGGAGCCCCAAGTGCTTGGCAGAGGCAGAGAAGTAATTGGTTCTGACAACCCCGGCCGGCCCAGGGGCCACAGGAGCCGCATCCACGTCCACCGTGACCAGGCAGGAGACAGGGCTCAGCCTGGCTTCCCCTAGCCTTCCTGAGTGCGGCTCCCGCTCCCTGTGAGCGGGGATCTAGTGTTAGGGGGCAGTTACAGAGCCCCCAGCCCCCACTTTTCCACACCTCTCTCAACCCTGGAACCTGGTGCCTCTGTGGGGGCTGGCCAGCTCCTTGCATGGGGGAGACTGAGGCAGAGGGCAGGCCCTGGGCAGGCTCCCAGCCCCCTCTTCACCCATCCTTGGTTCTCATGAATCAGGGGACCAGGTGTCTGACCCCAGGACATGAGCACCCCAGGCCCCCACCTGAGGATGTGCAGGCCACAGGAGCCTACGGTGTACATGCCTGCAGTATGTACCCTCCAGGCTGGCGGGGGGGGCAGGTGCTCAGCTGGTAACTGCTCAGTGACAGACAAGCATCTGAGGACTGAGAAGGGGGAGACGGGCTCCGACTCTGTCCTGCAGGGCAGTGGAAGCCACCCAGCCCCACGTCGGGGAGCTGACACCCAGTACCTCCAGGTAGAGCTTAGGTGGCGGATGGCCAGGGGGAGAGAGAGATGGAGAGAGGCAGGGGCCGTGGAGAAGGGCCCAGGACCGGAGCCGGCACCAGATGGCAGGCTGGGCTGTTCCCAGGTGACTCAAAGGCCTGGCCAAGGCCAAGGCAGCCACCCGTGCGTCACCCCCAACTAGACCTCTGAGCTTCTTCCTCCTCATCCTCTTGTTGCTGTCCTCACGTACCCCATTCCCTCCTGGCCGCTCCCCAGGTTGGGACCCCGCTCTCAGCTCCCTCCCCCAGGGAGCTTCCCACATCAGTGCTGAGGCCCGTGATATCTGAGGCTCCCTGCCTTCTGCTTTTGCACCCTTCGGGCACACACAGAAGCAGAAGCTGCCAGGACCCCGGGGCCCAGTCCAGTCGCCCCATCACATGGGGCAGGGAGGCTGGGCCCAGAGGGGAAGGGTCATGCCCAGGCCTCCCCGGAGTCCCTCCGAATGGGCAGTCCGTCCAGAAGGCAGCTGGCGCTCGCTGGTCCCCAGCATCATGACTCACTGTGGGGAGACAGTCTCTGACCTTCGGAGGCTTGTGTGACATGGAGTGGAGCCAACCACGTATGGAAGAGAGAAGTGTGACCCTGTGTGTGGGAACATGGGCATGTATGTACATGTGGACGAGAATGTGCGAACGTGCGTGTGTGCAGGTAGGGGTGTGAACAGGTGAGCACCTATGGGTCTCCAGAGGAGAGAGGTCGGTCCTGTGTGAAATGCCGCGTGTGGGGGTGTGACCAGGCTTGCGTGTGCAAGTGTGTGTGAGCGTGTGATCCCACAGGCATGTGCTGCCTGGGGGTGTGAACAAGTGAGTGTGTACACACGTGTGTATGCGGCTGAGTGCATGCGTGGTTCTGTGCTCTGCGCAGGTGCGAGCAGGCACCCCACGGGCCAGGGCGGGACTTCGAGGAGGCTGCCACCACCGAGAGCTCTGTCACCAGAGCAGGCGAGAACTAAACTGATTAATTAGTGAGGCTGGGAAATCGCAGTTGTGGGTGAGGAGCTCCCATTCACACACGCCGCACACACACATGTCCCTGCGCACAGCGCGGCGAACGCCCCCCAGTCTCTGCCTGGTGTGTGCTCAGTGGCCCTGCAGGGGGCGAGCTGCCAGTCCCTTGTGGATGTGTCCTCACACCCGTGTGTCTGCGCCCCGGGATGGGTGCTGACCAAGCGACCCCACTGTGCAGAGCTCAAGCCTTGTGCAGAGGTGGGGTGGCCAGCCACCTGGGGCCTTGTCCCCACAGATGACAGAGCTGTGGCTGGCAAGAGGTGCCAGGCAGGAGCCTCGTTTCCAGCTTCTGGGCCTCCTGGGGACAGGGAGCAGCCCTTGCTGCCTTGGGCTGGGGTCCACTAAATATCACCTTCCGGAGGTCCGGGGGACATGTTGGGGGCTTGCAGGAGTACAGCAGAGCTGGGGTGTACAGGGAGCTTCCGCTGGCCCAGAACAAGCCACTCCCACTTGCCACCCCAGGTGCCCTGTCACCTGCCAGCTTCCTCCACATGCCCTGCAGGCAGTGGGGGGCCTGGTGTCCCAGGCTTGCTGGGCACCTCCCCTCTCCTGTCCCTAGAAGGGGAGGGCTGCCATGCTCCCCGGCTCCCGTGGCTGCACTGTCCCCTGTTCTGATTCCTCTCTGTGCCTGCTGCTCCTGGGGCACCGATGGCCTCGGTGGGGCTGCCCTGTGCCCCCCACAGGCCCCTGGGCCCTGCCACTCCTTGTCCTCGGGCAGGGAGAACCCGAAGCTGGGTCAAGTGGAAGCTACTTGTCTCCCCATCAGGTGTTGATGGAGGAGCCTTCATTATGCTCCATCTATAGGCACGGAATAAATTGGTGTGCCGTGAATTTATTCTTTTTGAAGAGGGACTTTCACACTGGGGAAAGCTTTTAAAAAGATCATTTATATAAAAAGCAATTACCGTGCCGGTAATTTTTATGTATTCCCCCTTTCCATCGCTGCCTTTGTGTTTGAGCGTTACCGCCTCCTGGGCAGCCGCAACATGGCTTCCTGGACTTCCAGCTATAGCTCCCGCCTGCCAGAGTGCCGCCACCTCCGGGAAGGCTTCGGGTGCAGGGCCGAGGCCAGCAGGCATGTGGGCTCCAGGAGCGTGGCCGGGTGGGCTTGTGCTCAAAACTTGGGTACTTGGAAAATTTCCTCCCACATGGGTCTCTGTCCTGGGCTCGTTCCATTTCTAGGACTGGCTTGGTGCTTCTGGGCCCCTTTTGGCAGTAGCCAAGCACTTAAGGTACCTGCTTCCTGGCAGCCTCTGGCCCCCATTCTGTGGGGGGAGGTGGCGGTGTGGGAGCAGGTATTTTTCCCTCCTGAGGAGCCATTCATGGGCACCCCGCTTCCCCAGCCATTATTGCTCTCACATTCGATGCATTATGTAAATTGTCTCCGTTGCTAAGTGGTGCCGGAGCTGCTCAGGGGAACAGAGGTCCAGAGGCATCTGGAGGGGAGGCAGGAGGCTGGCCCTGGAAACACTCTCCTTTGTACCCAGGAGGGTCCGACAGCCTCCCAGCTCTGCCAAGGACGCCCGGAGCTTGCAGGATGCCTCCCCATCAGACCACCGCTTTGTGAGGCCAGCGGCTGCACCCCACTGCAGGCTAGGGGCTCCCAGGAGGTCAGGTGGGCTCCCTCATTGGTCAGGGAAGTCAGATTGGGCCTTTGCCTCGCAACTCAGACTGGCCCCCAGGGTAGGACATGTGTCCCTGTGCTGTGCAAGAGGGCACGCTTCCCCCTCCTGCAGCCCACTCACCCACAGAGCCTCTTTAGAAAACTTGGGCAGAGCTGGAAAAGGTGATGTCCATCCCTGGAGCTGGCAGGCCCACCATCAGCCCCCAGGGTACCCTGGGGCTCCTTCTGCAGCGAGCACCCAGTGAACTTGGGGTATAGCAGGGTGAATTTTGGAGCAGCATCACACCCCAAAGCACCAGCAAGTTTTTGGGTCCCAGGGCCCTGGGATCTCCATGAGGCACGTAGGAGCAGGGAGGCCCCTGGGCCTGGGCGACAGGGGACCTGTCCCAGCGACTCGCCTGGCTTTCCATCTTCCCCTTTGAGACTCAAGACCTGCCGGGGGAACCCAGCCCACCCAGAGGGTCTGGGTGCAATGCCTTATTCTCCGAGGATATTCGCATCCCCTAGGCCCGCTTCTAAGGCCGTCCCTTCCCTCCCGTCCTGCCCTCGGCTGGCTGCCCATGGGTCTGAGGGAGCTGGGCCCCAGCCCCAGCACAGGTTTGCCCCTAGGCTGGCATGGAGGCAGGGAGTGTGCCCGTGGCCACACAGGCAAGGCGTGTGGAGCATCTTCCTCCCGGCCCCGACCCCCGGGGTGGGTGGTACTCAGTTCGCCTTCTGACTTGGGAGATGCAGGTGTGGGAGCAAGGGGTCACCAATGCCAGTGGGTGTAGCCAGTGGGTGTTGTGGTCAAAGGAGCCTGGTCTGTGGACTCTGCTGGGCTCTCAGGGAGTTGAACCCTCCAACCGGCCCGTCTGCAGCGAGAGCAGATGGAGGTGAGGGTGCGGGCAGCGGAGCAGGACACCTGCTGCCGCCCTTGGGGGCCTGTCTCAAAGCCAGAGACTGGAGTTAAAGCAGTCAGCCCCCCATCCCCAACTCCTCTGTCTCCATGGTCTTCTCTCTCCTTTCTTCCTTCCCCACCCCTTTCCTCCGTTGGTATTTTTTCCTACATTCCTAGATGGAATCTTAATGGCCTGGTGTGAAAATCGGCGTCACACACGCCCATAGTACAAAGTGATCGTTTTACTGGTGTGTGGTGTTAGCGGCGCAGCAGCCCCTCCTCTGGTTCCCAGCTCCCCAGAGGATGTCACTTTCTGGTCCCAGAGCCCACATCTCTAAGTGACACACCGTGTCGCTACGTCATGGCTGTTTGGTTTTAGGCCCCACCCATGCACACCCACGGTGGGGGAGGGGGCAGGACCGAGCTCTCTGGCCCCCACCCCATCACCACACTGTGACATGGTCAGGTCAGGATTCGGTGGGGACATTGTCCCGACCAGGCAAACGCTAAGGAGCGCTGTAAGCCCTAGTTCAGACTTTTGGGTACAATTTTTACATTTTTTCCCCTGCAGGTAACACTGTCCGGTGTTAGTGTGCATAGTTTTCTGTGGACCTTTACTAATTGTGCCCCACCCCAGCTCCCCACCCTTCTCTCTGACCTCCCTCATACCTCGGTGCGCACCTGCGGACGCATCTGGGGTCCTGTCAAGTGCGCTGTGTGGGGAATGCTCGCCGGGAACCTCCTGACCAGCTCCCAAGAAGACAGCCCCCCTTCTTCCCTGGGTGCCGGGGGCTCCTCTCCTCAGTGTCTGGTTTTCCCCCTCACACTGATAGAGAGCATTTGCAGGGGGCTTCCTGAGAAGAGGTCTGTGGGAGGCCTCAGAAAGCCGGCCCTCCCTCCCACACTTGGCAGAGATTTTAGGTGGGTGTGGAAGCCCAGGGTGGAAACCGTTTGCCTCACTATTTACGAGGCGGCACCCCATTCCTCCCAGCCTCCTGAGTCGCCGTGGAGAGATCCGGAGTCATTCAGATTCCCAGCCCACTGGACGTGACCTGATTTTTCTCTCTAGAGAAAACGCTCCTCAGTGCCCAGCGTTCAGAAGTCCCACACCGATGGGTGCAGCTCAGCTCCCTTTGGCTCCTCACCACCCAGCGGGCACTCCAGCGGTGCGAGCTGGTCTTGAACGGGCTCCCGGACTCTTCCCTCCCTTCCCTCTCCTCTGTTCTCTTCCTAGAGCCTGTAAGTCACAGCCTTTTCTCTTCCTCTCTGTTCTCTCCAACCCCATCTCTCTGCCTCTTAATCAGGGGAGTTCTCAGCTTCGTTGCCATGTTTTGATGCTTTTTCAAAATAGCATCTCACTCTTGTTTCATTGTTGCTGCGATGTCTGTGAGCGCTCTGAGGAGTGTATTACAGCATTAAAAAATACTTTTTATTTTGAAATAATTTTAGGCTTAGAGAGCTTGCCAAAATAGTACGGCAATTTCCTAACCCTTCACTCCGTTTCCTCTAAAGTTATCATCTCGCTGAACTGGAGTGCAAACATCGAAACTAAGTCGTGAGCACGGGAACAGAGCTGCTCAGCAGAGTGAAGGCCTGGTTGGCATCCACCAGTCCCAGTTTTTTGACACCGCTGTCCCCTTCCACCCCAGGGTGCAGTCCAAGACCCCATGCTGCATTTAGTGGTCACGTCTCCTTGGTCTCCCCCAGTCTGTGACCCTGTCTGTGTCTTTCCTGGTCTTTCATGCCCTTGACACTCTGAGCGCCAGTCAGTGGTTGTGTTCAGTGTCCCTCCGCTTGGGTCTGTCCAGGGTTTCCCTGTGGTTAGGTCGCGGTCACGCGTTCTTAGGAAGAATACCACAGACAGGGCATGTCCCTCTCAGCGCCTCGTACAGGGGACATGGTGGCAGCACATCTTATGGCTTGGTGA
The DNA here is from genome assembly GCA_007922815.1 of Macrotus californicus. Classification (NCBI taxonomy): domain Eukaryota; kingdom Metazoa; phylum Chordata; class Mammalia; order Chiroptera; family Phyllostomidae; genus Macrotus; species Macrotus californicus. The sequence continues at coordinate 272,990 of VMDR010000083.1, read as the reverse complement.
TTGAATCCTTTGGTGAAGGTTCCTCCCCTGGGAAGCTGCTCTTTTTCTTTGTGATTAGCTTCCTGGGGGAGATACTCTGGGGCCGGAGAAAGAGCCTGTTTCTCCTCAAACTCCTGCCCCGGTGTCTGCGCATCCCTGGGGGTTGCCTGCCTGCAGCGCTGATGGCTGTGCTGTTCCATGGGGCTTTTCTTGTCCCTCGTTCCGTCTGCGCTGGTTAACCGAGAGTTTTCTGTAAGGAAGGACGGGTTCCGTGATTCCCTTATATCAGCGTGGCTCGCGGGCACTGATGCTCTGGGTTCCACTTCACCACGATCGTTATTTATTTTCTCGCTCGAATTGTCCCAGCCTTGGCCACAGGGAGCTCTCTCAGGCACGACTCTTCTGAGCTCTTTCTGACCTCAAGGTCCTCTGAGCTCATCCAGTACCTTCCCTGGAACCAGACACTCCTCCAGAGAGTTTGGGTTCCATTTATTGGCAGCTGGCATTTAGATGCCAAGATCTAGGTGCCGAGTGCGCTCACTGCTTCTAGGCCCTCTCACAGGGGACACGTGTACATGTGCCGACCCACGTGTACACACATGTCTAGAGTCATATCTTTGTCTGTGTCCCTGGGTCAATGTCCACAGCCACGCACTCAGACGGCAGCCCCTGCTCCAGGCCAGCACGACAGGGCTCTTCCAGGTCCTCCTCCTCTCCGTCTGGTGACTTCCTTCTGCATGGTGAGGGGCCCAGGTCTCGTTACCTATGATGCGTCTGCTTCTTCAGCCCTAGGGTACTTAATTTATGGCACTTTTCACACTTGCAGCGCGTGCATAGCCCGAGCTCCTTCAGGTTCATTTGTTTTGGTGTCAGACTCCCACGTGCCTGTCTCCCCCCCATGTGTGGGGTGTCACACGGTCCGTAGTTCAGCAGACAGGAGCATGACAGGGAGTGTGGGACTAACTGGGCCTCAAGTCGAAACCCCACCAAAGAGAGGGACACTGCGTGTGGAGGTGGGGACCCTGGGCGTGGTGGCTGGGGAGGCGGCCGTAAGGTTCACTGTGGGTGGTCTGACCAAATTGCCCTCCTGGGCTGCAGGTTCCCGAGAGAAGTTTCTCTTGGTCTCCCATCTGGGGTTTTGGGGCTTAGTCTTTGGGGTCCCCAACACTGACCTACTACCTGCCGAGTCAGTCACCCGCGGTCCGTCTGCCTCTGCTACATTTTCTCGGACCCTTTGCCGTCGTGAATGGCCCTTGACCGCTGTTGCGGGCGGTTTGAGGAGGGAAAGTTCAGCCCTCCAGGTGCCACCGTGCAGTCCTGGACGGTGACCCGATGAGCGGGATGCGCTCTGGCTGAGGGACGTGGCGCGCCTGGGCCAGGCTCCTGACCTCCCCCTGAGCCCAGGCTCCCCTGCCCACTGCCCAGGGCTCCACAGAGCTGCAGCCCTTGCCCGGCACTGCGTCAGGCGCACACTGGGGTGAGCCACAGAAAGCCTCTGGGGACAGAGGGGAGTTTGGGGAGTTGGCAGAGAGGCGGGAGGCTCAACCAGCCTCACAGGGGGCTTGAGCAGCCAGCTTCTCTCCCTGGGATCAGGTGCCCTCATCCTGAGCCTCAGTTTCCCTGTCTGTGCAGTAGGAATCCCTGACTGCCTGGCTTACAGTGCCAGCATGGGGAAGTGCTTTGCTGGTGAAGTTCTGCCTTGCTGGACAGCATGGCAGCTACTCCCTGGGTGGTCCCCACAACCAACACCTTTGTTGCGCTCAGGTGGGGTGACCCAGGTGGTAGGTACCAGCAAGTGGGGTGACCCAGGGCTCCCATGACCAGGGCATTACCCTGAGGCTCACCTTCAGGGCAGCTGTTCTAGTGAGTCTTCAGCTCAGCCCTGGGTCTCTGAGCCTCCCTTGATGGCATTTTGGGACATTGGACAAGCTGGACCCCGCAGCAGAGCCCAGTTTATCTTACATCCTAGTTTCATCCCACGGAGGATGAAGGAGGGAGACAGAGGCAATTTGGACTCAGAGGAGGCAGTGAAGTTCTTGGACGTGGACTGGATTGGAGACCAGGCCGTGGCCTTGGCTGTGCCTCTTCTGATCCCCGCAGGGTGGCCTTGGGCACATGATCTTCCCCTCCCTGTTCTTGAGTTTTCTCCTGTAAAACCAAGCAGGGGGACAGGACACTGTCTGTGCTCCTGGTTTGGGGCAGGTACATACAGAGGAAGGGGAAGGACAGGGGGACCGAGGCCCAGAGGTAGGGCTGAGTGAGGAGGGGCAGAGAGTAGGTGAGGCAGACCTGGGAGGGCAGCGGGGACCTCAGTCCTTCAGGTCATCTTGGCCAATCTCTGGGGAAACCGGGGCCCAGAGAGGTCAGGACCCGACCCTCCGCCCCACAGCAAGCAAGTGGTAGACCTGGGGCCAGAACATGGGTGTCCAGACCCCGTCCCAGGCCAGTGGGTGACATGAAGCCACAGTGTCATTCCAGCCTCAGCAAGCAAGGCACATCTGTGTGACAGACCCACCCAGCGATGCTAAGAGCTGGCCCAACCCCCTGAGTGTGTGTGACAGCCTCTCCCATCCCCCACCCTACCATCTTTGTCCCTTCGTGCAGGGTGTCTTTTGTTTGCTCAGGAGGCAAGCATGGAGACTCAGATTAGGTGCTAATTAAAAGCCTTCAGCCTCCTCTCTGCAGAGGCTGAGCCTGGGCTAGTGACAAGCCCTGGGTCTGCCTCCTTCTCCATCCTTTCTAACCTTGGGCAAACGACTCCACCTCTCTGGGCCTCAGTTTCCTCATCTGTAAAGCAGGGATAATACTCCCTGTCCTGCCTCCCTCCCAGGTGTCACAAGGCTTATAGGACACCTACCACAAATACATTTGCTTTTGGGGCTGCAGACACAAGGAGTCCTGGACCATGGACAAGAGAAGCCTTCCTCAGATTGGGGGGTGGGGGTCTCAGGACGGTGCCCAGGGGTCAGTCAGAAGTTGATGATGCTTGGCGCTGGGGACAAGCCTGGATGGATGGGGGCAGAGCGCAGGGAGGCTCGGCGGGGGGAGCACGCGGCCCCAGAGACTGTTTTGCTGATTGCTCCTTTTGCTTTCAAGGAGATTAAACTATTTTTAGTCCGTGCCCCTGCTGGTGAGACGCTGGAGGAAGCCTTTCCATTGCCGAGATTTTCTGGAAGCTGCCAAGTGTGGTCTTCAACTGGATTCTGGGAGCCTCCCCGAAGGGGTGGGAGGGGACGTCACCCTTCTGGGAGCTGTGGGGACAGGCCGGTGTCCTGTTGCTCCCCAGGGCCCTTGCTGCACTGGCCTCTGGGGTTGGGCGGCCCTGGCCTGTGGAGAGCAGCAATCTGACGCGCCCGATATTTGTAACGCCGTTTTAAAAAAGTAATTTATTTTCTAATTATTCCTTGTCTTGCATAACTGTGCATCGCCAAAGTGTCGCTATTTAAAATATTTATCTCTGCACGCCGCAGGAGCAGCTCTGGAGCGTGGAGGGGAAGAAATAAGAGCCCGTGTGCTGGTGGCAGGCATATTGCTTTGGCTCATCCTGGCGGCTCTGACGTCTCCCTGTAAATACATGTATTTTTCATTAGGGTGTTTCTGAGCCGGTGGCCCCCAGAGAGCCCGTGGTTCCGCCGTTCAGCTGTGAGAGCTGCGATGGAGAGGTGCTCGTGGAGTGAGCCACCGAGCCCCTCCCCTGCCCGTCTGTGCCGGGCGGGGGTCTGAGGGTGGGCCCGGGTGCGGGTGTGCAGAGGTATGCAGTGCTGGGCTGTCTGGGGGTGGGGGTCATGTGGCCAGGGACTTGAGCCATTTGGTTTGATGGGGAAACTGAGGCCCAGAGAGAGTCTGCTTTGGAATGGAATCAGCCTCACTGGCAAAGTGGGCAGCGTGCCCATGGCCTGTTCCATCCTAGGGGCCGGGGCATTTCTCCGCAGCTCAGTGGGTTTTAAGGTTGGGATCAGGGAGATCCTGAGTGTCTTCAAGAGATACACACACCTCAGAGCCTTGAGCAGAGGGCCCGTGGGTTCCCAGCACGCAGGACAGGGGCCTGACTCCGCCCCTTCTCTCCCCCTCTCTAGGCTGTGGCTGGAGCGTGTTGCAGAGGCTGTGGGTGCTGGGGGCTGGAACAGCACCCCTTCTCCAGCCACCCAGGGGCCAGGACTGGACCTGGCTGCTCCCTCACCAACAGGCTCTTTTGCAATAAAAAAATAAAAAGTAAAAAATAATTTTTTTTTAGCTCACTGAGGCTAAGAGAGAGTTTGATGCTGAATTTTAAATACCTTTATTCCAGCCTCTAAACTACTAATCTCCCAGGCTGAGGGATTCTGGGACAAAGGTGAGGCCTTGGAGTGGAAATCTGTAAAATTAGCTTTGGTGGTAGTAATGTTTGCGGTTGGAGATTGAAGGCTTGTCTCGATTGGAGGCTCCGCTCAGGGAAGAGGCAAGCACTGGGCACGGAGAGTCCCAGGGACAGGTGCTGGAAGGCTGGTGTGGGGGGGCTGAGGAAAGCGCATCCAAAGGGAGCCCCTCCCGGGGCCTGTGAGCTGGGCCTGCTTCGCAGAGCCTGTGCTGGGGTGAGTGCGCCCTTCTCCTGAGCTCTGGGTACACAGCAGGTGCCAAGTAAATGCTGTGGAGCCCAGCTGGGTCCCTTCTCCTTCTCTTCCCAAGGCCTCCTGGACTCACCCCCCACCCCCACCCCAGTGCTGGCACACAAGGGGGAGAGGGAGGAGGCTTCCGGAACCTGACTGAAGGGCCCGTTCTGGTGCCTGTGGGTGCGCCCGCCCGTGTGGCCCATCAGGCAGCTTGTGTGCTTGATTGCCTCTGATTGGCTGCAGCTGAATTCAGCAAAAGCTATTATTTGCCCTTGATGAGCCAATCAGATGGCCTCATTGGCCATTCAGAGCAGGCACTGGAACCTGGGGGGAGTTGGGGGACAGCGGGGCTAGGGCAGGGCACGGCAGAAGCAGGACAATCACACCTCCCTTCCCTGACTCATCACCCCAAACCTGGGCTCCTCACCCCCCAGCCCTGCCAGGCCTGCCTCCCTGCCTTGCCCTCACCGTGCCCTCTCCCGCAGCACCTTCTCTCGCACGTCTACCTGCCCAGCCCCCTGGAGACCCCATCCATCTCCGCCTCTGCAGGCCAAGGTGTACTGTCTCCTCCAGCCCCCAGAACCTGCCACCTGCCTTGCTCTGCCAGGCACCACGGAAGCCGCGGGAGCGGCGGTCAGGAAAACTCAGACAACTGGGCTTCAAATGCTGGTCAGCCCCTTCCCAGCTCCCGGCCCTGGGACGAGCTGGTTCCCTTCCAGAGCTTTGGTTTCTCTACCTGTCAAAGGGCCTCAGCATCAGACCTGCCTGAAGGGGTGGGGCCCGAATGCAGGGTTTGGGGGTGTGAGTGCGGGCCTGGGGAGCTGGGCTTTCTTGGGCCTCTGTGGGCTAGCCCCTGTTTGACTGACGGGGACAGACAGGCCTGGGCCCTCTGTCTTATGTCACATTCCTGGGAGACAGACTTAGAATCCGAGACTCTAAGATTTGCTCACAGAAGGTTTATTTCAGGGGAGGGGATGCTCTGAGGAGCTGCATGAGTGAGGGGCGTGGAGCCAGATGGTGCAGAGAGGGAAGCTGACCACAGTGCAGTTGGAAGGAGCTCTCAGCTGGGCCCGTGGGGAGCACTGGGGCTGGCCTGGCTCTTTTTTCTTTTAGAGATTTTATTTATTTACCTTTAGAGAAGGGAAGAGAGGGAGAGAAACAGCAATGTGTAGTTGCCTCTCTCGTGCCCCCCACTGGGGACCTAGCCTGCAACACAGGCATGTGCCCTGACTGGGAACTGAACCAGTAACCCTTGGTTTGCAGGCCGGCACTCAGTCCACTGAGCCACACCAGCCAGGGCTGGGCTGACTCTTTAGAGATGTCCCAAAATGAGACCAGGAGTCCTGGCCTTTGTAGGCTACACCATCCAGTCACTGGATGCAGACTGCACCTGGGGAGGGGTGTGACCATGGACCAGGTGGCTCCCTTCAGTCAGGGGAGAGACAAATAGACACGGCCCCGGTGGTGGGCATCGGGCAGCTGGGGGTTGAGTGCCGATCTTGAGGGAGACCTGCAGCAGCCCACCTCTGGAGTCACTGGGACCCCCTGCAAGAGGAAGGGGGGGCCATGCACCCTCCCCTTCCCAGCCACTCCAGACTCCCCTGGCCCGGACCCTCACCCCTGATGGGCCTGAGCCCCTGCCCTCCAAGCCCTCCTCGGGCGTATGCCCTTGTTCCTCCTCCATTAGAGCTGGGCAGGGCCCCAGCGGGTCAGCGCGGTGTCCTGCGTACGATCCCTGCCCCAGCATCTTCTGACAGTGAGATCTGTCACTTTTCCACCACTGCTGCTCTCCTGGCCTGAGGATCCTGAAGTGATGGGTCAGCAGCTGAAACATGGAGTCCAGCGGGATTGTCAGTGTCCCCTGTGAAAACATTCCCTCCCTGGGACCCAGGGCTTAGAGATTCACAGAGCCTAAAGGTGAGGGGGTAGAAAGCCATAATTCCCCGAGTGGGAGGCTGGGACTGAGGGGAAGGAGACCACTCCTGCTCCTACCCCATGGTCCCAGGACCTGAGAGTTCTTGCCTCTTAGGGACTCAGCGCTTGGAATGGTCACCACTCGGTGCATCCTATGCCCTGGGTCATGGCCCCATGGGCTTGCTGATGTTCTCCCCAGCCTGGTGGCTTTGCGTGCTTTACACGGTCTTTCCACCCAAGAGAATTGAAAACATAGGCCCACACAGACACATGTACAATAATGTTCATAGCAGCATTACTTGGAGGATTTTTTTAAAGTGGAAACAACCCGAATGTCCCTCGGTTGATGACTTGAACAAACTGTGGCATGTCCACATGATGGCGTGTCAGCCAGCAGTAGAAAGCAGAGGCATTCTGCTGTGGGCGGACCTGGACAACACTGTGCCAAGTGGAAGGAGCCAGTTCTAGAAAGGGCAGGTGTTACACGGCACAGTCTACGTGAAATGTCTGGAATAGACCGATCCCTAGAAACAGAAAGTAGATTAGTGACCTCCAGGGACTTGAGAGAGGCCGGAACGGGTGCAAGGTTTCTTCCAGAGTGGGAGACTCGTGTAGTTGGAGCATCCATGGTCACACAAGTGTGTGAATGGACTAAAATCGTGAGCGTGTACTTGAGAAGGCGAATTTGTGGTGTGTGAAGTGTAGCTCAACAAAGCTGTTACTAAGGACGAAACGTTCTTCTAACGTCGTCAGGGTGGTGAGGTAGGTGACAGAACCGGTGGCCCCTCCATTCGTACGCCCGCTGACGCACATCTTTTGCTGTGAAGGGGACTCCTTGGTCCCAGGAAGCCATGGGTCCCATGTCAGTGGGTCAGACGCGGCACAGGCCCTTGGACAGCCAGCCCCCCGAGTGGGGGAAAGCAGCCCTGACCTGGCAGGATACCAGCGTGGGCACCAGTCCCCGTCGACCCAAGTCACTGCGCCTTCTCAGGTTGAAGAGGTCCAGTGTCGTCAGCTTCCCACCAGGTGGGGGGGGGGCGGCTGACCGCCTAGAGAAGGAAGGAGTGCCTCTTAGGGGCTCAGGATTGGTCTGGGCGGCTGACATTCAGCAGCAGCAGTAGCCGGGCGACCTTGGACTTGGGCCCGTGCATAGTCTTCATCCGTCCATCATGGCTACTCGGTTCACTCATCCATGGTACCAGCCCCAGAGGGGCCGAGTCATCAGGTCGGGTTTTGTGGTGCCTCTTTCCTGGTGGCGCTAACACGCGTAGGTCTTCACCCTTGTGCCCATCCCCACGTCCCTTTACCAGGCTCCGTGTCCCTGGTTTCCCAGACTTTCCCCATCCTGACAAGCAGCCGAGCCATCGGTCACTTCCCACGAGTCTGAGCATATTCTCACCTCAGCTCCCTGCCCTGTCCGTACGAAGTGGGTGACCAGGTCTGCTGCCCAGAGCTGTGCTCTCGGGGAGGATTTGTCCCTGTCGCCACATTTCCGGGTCGTCCCTGAGTGGGACTGTCACGTAGCTGCTGTCTGTTTTCAGCTCACACCAGCATAGCAGGCCCACCCATCGGAGACCCGCTCAATCTGCTTCCTGCATCAGCTGGTCGTGGGGGCCCCACCCCGGGTAGTCACAGTTAAGAGGGGCCCCACGCCACCGTCACGAACGGATGGGATCGCGCGGCTTCCTTGTGCCCTCCGACCTGGCTCGTGTTTGGTCGACGGTGCTCGCACTTCCTTTCTCTGATAGGCTGGTCTCGGGCTCACAAGACCTCATGAGTTCACGGACATTTCATCACGTGCCTTGAGGGTCTCTGTCAGGGCCCAGCAATAGTCCAGGAGGGGCTCTTTGAATGGTGCATAGTTTTCTTTTGAAAATGGTCCAGACTCCAGGACTAGACTGTGACTCTCCCATTAGAAGCCACCGGAAACCCCACACAGCATCTCTTCCCAGAAGAGCCACTTCTGGAGCTACCGGGGCTGCAGGGCCACTTTCACCCCAGCCAGAACCTGCTGCAGAGCCCAGAGCTGCGACCCTCCACATCACCTGTCCCCAGACTGGCCTGCAGAGGGGACAGCTCTCCCCCTGAGCCTCTGGGGCTGGTCCCCAACCCACGAATACTTTCCTCATGCTGGCGAATGGTGTCCACTGGCCTTCCATCGGGGAACCGTCCTGGGGTGTCCCCTGGTCTGAGCCTTCGACCCTTTCTCACCTGTTTGCAACGCTAGTTCTGGCTTCTCCAGCAGGGGGCCATTGCTCCTTCCAGGCACTGCCCACCCCGTGGAGTCCCTGCTGGGGTGTTGGATCCCACATTGTGGGACAGCAGCCTCTCCCCTGTCCAACTGCCTCTGCCATCGTGGGTCCAGCCACCTCAGACCCAGTCCTGAGTGTTGGCAAGGCCCCACGGCACCTCCTGGATCTAGTCCTCTTCCCTCTTAGCAGGCCCGGCCCCTCTCGGCCTCGGTTATGTTGTGACCTGACCCTAGGTCTCGGCTGGCGCTGGGAAGAAGGGTGTGGACCCTATGGGGAGCATGGTGTTTTGTAACGTGGGGGTTTCTTCCACATCTTTAAGCAAAGGGGCTGGGGGTCCTCACCTTTAAGGAGGAGCGGCAACTTCTGTGGGCTCAGGCAGTTTAGGGGGGTCTGAGGGTTCCAGGTCCTTGAAGGCGGTGACCCAGATGTCCCCATCACACAGCTCAGGGGCCCGCTCCCTCCCATCCGGGGTCCTGACCTTGGGTGGCCAGCCCGCGGGGATTGAGACAGCAGCACCTCTGGGTCTCTGCTGCCCTTCTAATTAAGTCCTGCCCCCGGCCCTCCGTTCGTTCTGCCTCTGGCTGCAGGAGATGAGAGTCCTCTTACGTCCTGCCGAGGGGGCTTCCGACTGTCCCACTCGACCTCAAATTCATTCTTGACCACTCTGCCCAAGGCAGCGATGGCCCTCGGCAAGAGTCCCCGCCCACAGGCCCTACAGTCACACTTCCCTGAGACCCACACCTGCGACAGTGCCCCACCACAGGCGTCCTGCCTCGGTTCACGATGGCGACCATTTCACCCACTGCCAGGATCCTCGGCGCCCCACCCGCACCCCGGTGAGGGCCGCGGGGCCAGCAGGACAGCGCCCACTGTAAAGCCAGCTTTGTGGGGCCGCTCCCAGCCCCAGCAAGGGGCGGTGGGGGGTTGGTTCCCTGGAGTCACTCCAAGGCGGGGCTTGAGGGCAGGTGTGTACTGGGGGGACCACGCCTGTGCGGGGCAGAGGATGCAGGCATGGGCCGCAGAAGTGGGCTGTGAGGCGGTCGGAGCACGAGCCTGAGCCGGCTCCACAGAGCATGCTGGAGCTGGCCTCGCCCCTCATGGTGGTCCCCGGCAGGGACCAGGGCTTTGGACTCCTCCGCCCCACCTGTGTGTCAACCAGTGCATGATGAGTGGCTCTTTCCACTCGGGCCAGAGCGAGGGCAGGGGCTCAGCGGAGAGCAGTCTGCAGGCAGCATGTTGGCAGCGGGGACTGAGGGCCTCGCCCTGGCTGGGAGGCACACCCCGGCGTCCACGTTCTGGTTCTGGTTCTGGTTCTACCTCTTATCAGCTGAGACCGCAGGTGAGTTCCAGGGGCTCTCGAGCCCAGTGGCCCACCTATGGAATGGGGCGTGGCCAAGCCCCACCTCCCAGGTGGGAGCAGAGGTTGCTCTCAGTCAGCACACAGGGTGGGCAGGGGCAGGGCCAGGTCCCAGTCACCATGCGAGTGGGGGCTCGGGGCTCAGGGCCTGCAGCTCCCCTTCCTCCCTCGACAAGGAAGCCAAGGCTGGGCAGCCCCTATTGCAGAAACGGGAGACGGAAACTAGGTCTGCACGGTCCATAAAGTTGCCACCACATCTGCCTGGCTCCTGGCGATGACACATCGACTGGGGATGTGGTCGAGGGACCGGGTGAAATAGTTTTCCTCTGGAGGGGCAGGCAGAGGTTATCGGCTCAACCTGTCAGTGGGTCATGAGTGAGCGGCACACAGAGGCAGGCGGGTGGCCAGGAGCTGGACTCCCGGATGACTGGCAGTGTGGGTTCGGCAGAGTGACCAGAGAGTGGCAGCAGCCAGGCCTCTTGGCCCTAGTGACAGAGGATAAAAGGGGTGATGGGGGCAAGCATTGGCAGGGTAGCTGCCCCTGGCGGGGTGCTGAGGGCCCTCAGGAGGTGGAGGCTGTCGGTTGGTCACTTTCTCGGAGGCCTCTGTAGGCCAGGTGGTTCTGGGCGCACCGAAAACCAGCCCTCACCTGCTTGCAGGTGCGGAGGTGGCTCTGAGGCAGGTCCAGTGTCCGAGACTAACACAAGGTCAGAGACTCTGGGTCATGTTGGCCAAGAACACCCGTGGTGTCAGCCCACGTGGCTGGTGTGGTGGGCTGACCATGGAGACAGGCTCCAGTGGCTGTGGCTGTGGGCAGGGAGCAGGAGGCAAGCTGAGGGGAAGGGAAGGCTCGGAGGTGGGCATGCGCATGGCGGGCCTGCCTTTTTAAACCATCATCAGCCTTAGTGTTCCAACAGCCTCATTCACTTTGTAAAAGCCTTTTCTTTCGAAAAATAAAAGAAGATTGGAGGCAAGTACAATATTTGGCTGTGGTGGCTGCTAATTTGGCACTGAATGTCACCTCCGCCTTTCTCTCCCTGATGCCAAGTGCTCCTTCCCCGGCTCTGGTTGGGCGGGTGGGGTGATGGGGGTGCAGGGCGGCTCCGGAGCCTCTTAAGATTCGAGATTCATTTCCTTAAACACACATTGTCTCACTCCAATTTCACGTCCCAGCAGCTCTGGTGAGGAATTAGCAGCCCCTGGGAGAGAGCGGGGCGGGTTCTGTTTACACAGGGCGAGGGTGGGCTGGGGATGGGGTGGCTTTGCAAACAGGGGGCTTGGGGCTCTTTGGAGAGGGAGCCCACAGAGGCCCTAGGTCAGGGGCTGCCTCTCTCCAAAGGGGAGTGGAGCGGGTCCTTTGTTAGAAGAATGGGTAAATCCTGTGCTCTGGATGGTAAGGGGGGAGGGGCTGAATAATGATTGACAGGGCAAACTGAGGATTTGGGTTCTTAGGTCAGAAAGGACACTTGAGACCATTTGGCCCAACCCCCCACCGGAGAGGACTGGCAGAGACCCAGGGGACACCTGCTGTGACCCCCCTCGGGTGGCAGCAGCTCTCGAACTCTGGAGGCCACACTGGGCTCTGAAACATCCGACCCCTGGACCCTCCTCCACACGGTCCTCCCCTCCACCTGCGAGTCCCCTCCATGCCCGGCGAGCTTAGCAGGCTCCTGTCCTGTCATGTGTGAGGAGCAGCCCCGCCCCGTGGGGGCCCCTGGGACCCAGCCTCAGGGCCTTGCCTGTCCTGGTCAGCCCTCGGGGCACAGGCCCCCACCTCCACCAGGCCATCTCTCTCTTCCTGTCGGGCGGTTGTGTGTGTGGTGATGGTCTGAGGGAGGGCTCTGAGGAAGGCGGGACACTGGGGCCCCCACGCAGTGGCACCTTTGGACAGCATGACGGCCCCCAGGGAGTCCGGGCCCCCTGGCTGGGCTCATTTGGGGATGTCCCTGAAGGCCAGGGCCACCCTTTTGTGCCCTCTCCCTGCCCATACCCACCATCACTCTCCCAGTTCCCACTCCGTCCCCCATGGAGTCTGTAGGCTGGGCACCCCACAGATGCCATGTCAGGGCCCAGCCCGAGGAGGACTCACCGGGGCAGCGGCAGTCTCTCAGCTCTCCCAGGCGGCTGCTCATTCATCACCACTCAGAGGAGAGACCTGCTAATTTGTCAGCCCATTAGCCGGGCACGAGCAGCATATGGACCCGGCTCCTCTGCCCTCTCCCACCTGTCGGATCACATCATCTGGCCTCACTGCGAGCAGAGGTCTGGGTCTGGGTCACGGGGGCCCCTCTTGCCCGAGGCGGAGCCCCTTCCTGAGGCAGGCGAGGGTGGTGCTCTCGGGTTCTCCAACGTCTCTGCATTTGGCATTAGTGACAAAGCCTCAGTAAGCCATGGGCTGAGGAGGGCCCTGCTTTTAGGAAACTGGGCGTTATTTTTAGTGTTCAGAGAAAGATTATTTTCTCTCATTCACTATCAGCAAGAAAATGATTTTCTAGACCCTCCTGTCTGCAGGGGGGAGCGGGGCAGGGAGGATCACCTTGTCCCCATTACTACTTCCCCACGCACACAGGGAACTTGTGTCCTGGGCTCTCTCTGGCAGCCTGACATCGTCAAAGGGGATCTCTGTGTCTGTGGGGACAGTGGCTGGAAGGAGGCACCAGCCCCATGTGGCTGGCCTGACCAGTGCCGGGCTCCTGTCTCTCAGGGGTGATGGGCTGGCACAGGGGGGTTGGTCTGCTTGAGGGAACCCCCAGCCTGTCACGTACACGTAGATGTTCCCTGAGACCTACAGTGTGCTGTACTTGAGCAAAGGGACAAGGGAATGCAGGGTGGTGCTCAGGGAAAGGGAGAGGCCTGGGGCAGGGAGGTTGCCCGCCCCAGTGTACGGGCAGGAAAGCCAGAGGGGCAGGGGTATGTTCAAAGACCCTCAGGAATGATGACTGAACAGGACTGACCAGGGCCTCTTCAGGCTGACTATCCCCCCGCCCTCAGGAGCCAGTGTCCTGGGCCCCAGACCCTGCTCAGGGCACCTCTGCGAGGGCCCCCTTTTAGGGGCATCCTGGCAGGCCCAGCAGAGTGGGCAGAGGCGGGACAGAGAGGAACAGACCTGCCTGCTTCTCCTCTCCTGGGAAGGAGGAAGTGGGGCCGCCTTACGTAACTGGGACAACTGGCTTTGCTCTTGTCGTCCCGGCATCGTGTCCCTCGCCACCTCCCTGCCCAGGGAGCCCTTGACAGAGCTAGAAGCTCAGACGTCCCCCTCTCCTGCTAGAGGTCACTGAGCAGAGGACGAGGGAGCCCAGAATGTCACCTCTAAGACCCAATGGGTGCCCAGGCCTGGGGAAACGGGGAGGGGGGTGGAGGGGACAAGATCACATCATGTGCCCAGGACCTAGGCCTCCTGGCCCAGCCGCCGGATGACCCCATGAGTTTTCAGAAACTTCACATCAGCAGACCATTCCCCCAGGCCCCTGTGAGTAGGAGGGGCAGCCACTGACCACCCCCCACCCCTGCGGCATTCCTTACAGGCCACTTGGCCCCTCCATTCACACCCCTTTTCGGGAAAGTCTTCCCTGACCCCCCAAGCAGAGAAGAAGGTGCCAGTGGCTGCAGCCTGGGTCTTCCTGGCCCTGCCCTGCTGCCCTCCCCTCCCTCTTGGACCTCAGTTTACCCATCCTGAGGTCCTGGACTTCAGCCTTCCAAGGCCAGCGTGGTTTTCTGCAGGTAGAAGCACGTCCTTGCGGCGTGCCCCCATCTAGGCCCAGCCTCGGTCTCTGCTCGTTCTCCCCACAATCCACTGGGCACGCAGAGTGAGCCCTCAGGGCCTGGTGTGTCCTTTGGGTGTCAGTGGAGCCACTGAGCAGAGCAAGGATTCGGTTGGCATTTGATTCGATCTGAGTGGATTATCCTGGGCAGATGAGTTGGGGCTGCTTGTCCTAAAGAGGCCGTGCTTTCTAGGGGGAGATGCCCTGGTGCCTGTAAGAGATGTGCTCTCCAGGGAGATTCAAAACACCCAACTCACAGACCCCACCGACCATCCTAGCGCTGGGATCAAGCAGCCCCATGGGCAGGAGGAGGGTGCCCGGGGCAGGACTGGGGCGGAGGACGGTCACAGGGTCCTACGGGTGGAGACCCATGGCCCGGCCCAGGTCTGTGGTTGGTCTGTGCGGTCACTGAGTCCCAGCTCTACCAGCTCCTCTCAGTGCCTCAGTTACCTCATCTGTGAAATGGGGACGAGGACTTTGGCTTGTGAGGATTTGACACAATAGACGTCCAGCACGGAGGCTTGGAGGCTCACTGGGGCCCCACTGGCACCGGCAGCTCTTCCTGTGGCTCTCGTCACTCCCTCAAGCTGGGGAGAGGGGGGTGGCCCCCTCAGGTGGGAGTCCAGGCATGGCATCTGCCTCCCCTGAGCCTAGCACACTGACTTCCAAGTTCATGGCTCTTCAGACCAAGCCTCTTGCAGTGTTTGCCGGTGCAGCCGGGTGGGGGTTCTGTTTGCACAGGGCGTTTGCAGGGCAAACACCGTGTGTGGACGCAGTGAAGGCAAACGGCCCCAGCGGCTGCTGGCGTCCGCATTGGAGAGAGAGCCTGGAGCCAGGGGTGCTAAGAATGGTCTCTCTCTCGCCCCACAGTGAAATGAGGGATTGAGGTGCAGATAGGAGCCAGGGCCTGCTCAGCAGCTCCCAGCCGGGAACAGGTGTGGACATTACTGACCTTCCAGCTCTGGGAGACCCTTGTGTGGTGACCGCCCTGCATTCTGGCGGAGCTTTCCTGAGATGGGGGCTTTCCTATGAGGGCGCAGGAGAGAGTGGGTCACCTCTGGGTCCGTGTCCTCAGTGCACACGTCCCTAATGTGTGCCTTTGCTTTAGCGTGTGCAAGGCCTCAGTGTCTCAGCCCCGTTTGTTTATTTATTTATGCTTTCGACTTGTTCTACAGAAGATTTAAGGGCACTTACAAGGACACATAAAATTCAAGAAGAGCCTATAAATTGGGAAAAGGAGAAAAATAAAAGAAAAACTAGGGGAAGGGCCTGGAAGGAGCTGGGAGGTATTGACTGAGGGCACAAGCCAGACGGCACCGCGTGGTGGGCTCCCTCCGGCCCCGGCGCTCCCCATGGCAGGCTACCCCTGGGCCCTGGTGCCCAGAGCTTGTCCGCACCAGACACTCTGGCTTTAGGATCAGAGGTGGGGGCCCAGCCAGGTTGCCCTGGGGACCCCGTCAGAGGTGACTGTTGGTCGGGCCGTGCCCTTGCCCCCACCAGGCCCTGCAGACATGCTGTAGGAACTGGCCAGTGCCATGTCCTGCAGGAGGATTTAGGGCCATGACCTTTGGTAACCCCAAACACCTGGGGCGAGAAAAGTTCCACTGCTTCAGACGTTTCAGATGGCACAGCTGCATTTTGAGGTGCAGATGGAGACAGAGCCTCCTCCAGGCCTGGGGCTGCTGGCCATCCGGCACCAGTGGACGGGTCTAGCCGGGCTCTGGTGCTTTCTCTGTGAGGCACGGGTAGGATCTGGACATGGCTGCCTGGACATTGGGTGTGAATGCAGTGAGGCCGGCGTGTGCAAACGTGTGCGAGCGTGTGCAGGGTCGGGCAGAACTGCAGTGTTTGCTCAGGCACTGGGAGGACCTTCCCCACCAGCCTTGCCCCAAAGGGGACCCTTGATACTGTGGGAGGCCATAACCACCCCCAACTCACCTCCATCTCGTCTTTACCCCCCACCTGACATCCCAAGGGCCCTCCCTGTGCTCAGGCCGTTACCACATGGCAACATCTTCAGCACAAAGGGCTGGTACGCTTCCAGCCTGGGAGGCCGGGAAGCTGGGCCCTGCGGGACCGCGTGGGGCAGAGAAAGCGCTCAGGCCTCGGGAGCAGCCCTGGGAGGAGGCCCTGTGAGGAGCCAGCGGCACCTCGCATTTGACCTTTCATCTCCGAAGAATGTCCCAGAAGGCCTGGCTGGGGCCGCTCAGAGCTGTGTGGACACTGGGGGTGAAGGCTCGTGCCTGCCACACAGCTGGAAAGAGCAGGGCCGGGACTCTGACCCGGCTGGTTAGCCATTCTCACCACTGATGCAGGGGGCTTGGGGGCTGGTAAGTCCCCCCTGTGGACACATTCTGACCCTCCTGGCCCCTCAGTTGCCTTCTGTGTAGATAAGAAGGTGGCCAGCTGCTGAGCCCCTCCTGATGCACTTGTCACAGGTCAGGGAAGAAGGCAAAGAAAAGCCAGGTGGACCCCGTCCCCCACCAGAGGAAGTCCCCCTGGGGAATCTCAGGCAAGACCAGTTTCCTGCCACTCTGGGGTCCCTGAGGAACCTGCCCTAGCCTGGGCGGGCAGCACTGGGAAGGGGATAGAGGGAATGGGACAGAGGAAGTAGGTTCTGTCCTTCCCTCCCTGGCCCTCAAAACCATGCCTCAGCCCGGCCTCAGTTCGTCTCACACGGGTGTCTGTGGGGGTCGATTTCCGCCAGCTCTGGGCCGGGGGACGGGCATCTTAGCTGAGATCGCGGTAACCATGGCGCTGAGAAACGATCAGGAGTCCCCCCCTTCCCAGCCCGCTGAGGGTCTGCCAAAGCCTCACCCTGGACCCCAGGACTGCCACTCCTGAGAGGTGGAAGATGGGCCCTGGGTCTCCCTCCTCAGGCTGTTGTGTGTGTGTGTGTGTGTGTGTGTGTGTGTGTGTGTGTGTGTGTGTGTAGGGGGGTGTTGTGCCAGGTTCTGAGGTCGGGGTCCACGTCCAAGGCCACGCTGGGCCAGGGCAGCTCGAGGTGGTGAGCCAGGGAAAGGGCAGGCCAGGTGTGTCGGGAGGCAGAGGAACAGATTGGGCATGGGGCCCTGGGGCTGACGACTGGGGTCTGAGAAACCTCTGGCTCCTCTGCTCGTGCCTACTCCAGTGATCTCCACAAGCCAGGCGGCTGTGTCGCAGCCCAGGCACACGGACACGGGCTTCGGAGACACTCTGGGCCCTGACAGTATCTGGCCAGTTTCTCCACCGGCCAGGGCCATCATGGCCTCACCTGGGCGACAGGGACAGGAAGCGCACCTGCCTCTCAGGATAGTTCTGATGACTCCTCGGTGGGTTGCGTGCAGAGCCCTGTGCGGCCAGGTGGAGGGCCCGTCATTACTGTCCCTCTGCAGTGGAGAAGCTAAGGCATCCTGGGGGAAGCAGTATGGGGCTGGCGGGGCGGGGAGACGGCAGGAGAGAACTGAGCCAGGGCGGGCGGCAAGGGGGCCCAGAGCAGCAAAAACAATCTGTTTCCCGTAAACACGAGCACCCACACCAGCCGGCCGCCACCCGGCAACTTCTGTGAGTTGGGAGAGTGTGGGTATGTTTACTCACACTCCCCCGTGCCAGCTGGTATGCTGGGCACAGCTTCCCTCCCAGCTGCCTCGACAGCCGGCGGCTCCCAGCTCGGGGAAGGGGGAGCAGGAGGGGCCCCCAGAGCTTGCCTGCAGTTCGATTCCCCTCAGGCTCAAATCTTCCACTCCTGATGCCATCCTGGGCCAGATCAAGAGGGCGGGGCCCAGAGTGTCTCCGCGGCCCGTGTCCGCATGCCCGGGCTGCAACACAGCACCTGTCTCGCAGAGATCGCCAGAGTAGACACAGGTCAGAACAGTCTAGGCAGTGATGCCTTGATTTAGGCAACAGGTATGCCTCTAGGGGGCCCAGCGTCGCCCACCGTCCCGCTGCCAGCTCAGTGAGTGCTTCCTGCTGGGGTGTGGACAGCACCCCCAGAACCAACGGGTGTGTGTCTCAGGGGCCCTGGTGCCCACTTGTCAGGCCCTCTGCTCTGCAAACACCTAGTCTGAGCTTGGCGTGGCAGCTGCAGCAGGTGCAGACGCTGTCCCACGAGGTCAGGGCAGACTCTTGGCTGGGAAGGAGTCTCCGTGACACAGTACCAGCCACCACCAGGCCTAGGTCAAGCGTCTCAAAGTTAAGGAGAGGGGACAACTTGGAGCAGGAGGTTCAGGGAGAAGGGCTGAAGCAGGCACTACGCAGCCCGAGCTGTAGTTTTAACTTGTGACCTCAGAGGTGGGTCGTGGGTGACAGACATGGCCCCAAAGCACTGGCTGAGAGGTACACAGGAGTGTGCACAGTACTGACGTGGGCAGTCAAGGACACTAGAGTATGTCCCCTCCAGCCCCCATGGGGTCGGCCAGTTGGCATTGTCACCTCTGTGGTAGGGAGACTGCCCGCCCCTCCCCCCCATCAGATTCCTTTCTCACCTCCTACCTGTCCTCAGAGCATCCCCTTAACCTCCAAGAACCTGGGGGAGGTAACATCCCTGGCTGTGGGCTTCACGTAGGTGGCAGCCCTGGGGCTGCTGTTACCTAATGGTGGCAGCCTCACGTCCAGGGACTGTGCAGGCTGACCATGGGTGACTCCCTTCCTGGCATCCCTGACAGCTGGGCTTGCATACTTCCTATAGCAGGGAGCTCACCATCTATATAGGCAAAACTCCCAGGATTTGGGAGCCCAATGTGTGAGAAAGTTCCTCCAGTTTCCTCTGAGCTGGTCTATGTCCCCCTCCCCACAGGCGCTGTCGGGAACCTTGGAGAAAGGGTCTGTCGCACTTGGAGCTGGCCGAGGAGGCCAGAGCACGTCTGGGACCAATCCCACTGGAAGTCTGTGGGCCTCAGTGCCGGAGGCCTGGTTCTGAGTCAGGCCTGGAGGAAGGGGCGGCACGGCATTGAAGTCCGTTTAGAAGCTCACTTCTGCTTCGGGGGCAGGGGCAGGCCACACCTAGGAATGGGCCACTCGATCGGCACTCTCTTTGTCGAGGGTCCTGCATGGCAGAGGCGGTGTCTGGGGGGGCGAAGTGCGGGGAGGGAGTTGGCACGGATTGGCCCTAACTCAACTGGGTGGGTTTGGTCTATTGTTTTGTGTTGGGTTTTGTGTCTCTTGAAAAACAAGAGATTGAGCCTTTTTATGACACGGATTTTACAGCGTAACGAGCCGGCGTGATTTCCCATTCTCGGCAGCAAGTGCACTTTTCACACTAATTGCATAATTAGACATAATGTACTAATTGCGGTAATGGATGACAGTCAACTAAACTTTAACTTTAAAAACAGGGAGGCGTTGCTGGGGGGGGGGGCGGCGGGGGCTTCGCACCCCTGGAGTTTTCGGAGGGGATCTCTGGGCGACAGCTCCTAGTGGCTCCTTCTCGGGAAGCCAAGGGGCCACGGAGCCACCAGGGCCTTCTTGCCTGTGATCTAGGCCACACCCCCTCCTCCCCTGAGGGCCCCCCACCCCCCACCACCTTGGGATCTACCTGGCCCCTCAGCTTCCCTTCTGCCCCCCATGAGCCCCGGCTCTCCCCCACCGAGTAGTCCACTGGCTCTGCCTCCTCCCGGCCTGCACCTGCCTGCACCTGCCAGTACTTCTGCCCAGAGGCCTCATCCCCTGTCCACCCCCATGTGTGACACGCTCCCGCCCAGCCTTTCAGACTCTATTCGGATGGCCTGTCCCCTGCAAAGCCATCTCAGTCTTTTTTTAAAAGATTTTATTTATTGATTTTTAGAGAATGAGGAAGGGAGGGGGAAAGAGATGGAGAGAAACATCAGTGTGTGAGAGACACATTGAGCAGTTGCCTCCTGCACATCCCCAGGTGGGGACCTGTCCGCACCCCAGGCAGGTGCCCTGATGGGAATCGAACCAGCGACCCTTCGGTTCACAGGCCTGCGGTCAGTCCACTGAGCCACGCCAGCCAGGGTGTCCTCCCAGTCTTTTCCTTGATCCCTCTCCCTCCATATCCTAGAAGGTCACCCCCACTGCCCAGTGTCGGCTGCATGCCTCTCCCTGTTGCCCCCTCTGCTCTTAGCCATTCGAATGGACATTTGTTGCCTCTGAATGCTGAGTCCCAAGAGGGCAGGGACAAGGCCTGGTCCATCCCTGCTGCCCCAGGCTCTAGAGGGCCCCAACAAGAGCCTGCAGCATGAACTTGGAGTGCTCCAGCGGGAGTGTCAGGATGCAGGGGTGGTGTGAGGAGGAGATGGGACCATTAATGGGACACTGACCCAGGAAGCCCACATCTCACCTGATCCTGGAAGCCAGGCCAGGAACCCTCCTGCCTGTCCCCACGCTGCCTTTGTGTCCTCCCTCATAGTCCTGGCAGGGCCACACTGTCATGGCCTGGGTAGGCTCCATGACCTGCTCTAAACAGAAAGTTTATTCCAGCAAATCCTTACTCAATAAGGTTAGTTTTTAATAACGTGACAACTAGCGTCACAATGTACAAACCCTGCTTGTGACATGACCCATATATAGCTGACTAACTACGGGCCAACCCACCCCCGGATGGTGGCAGCATGGCATGGCCACATGGGGACCTACCCCCTGCCTGTGCACCGGCTGTGTGCCCTGAGGGCTCTGGGGCCCCTTGCCCTTGCCCTTGCCCTTGCCCTTGTCCTACTCTAAGTCTCGCACCAGGAAGATCAGAGAGGGCCACAACTCTTGCACCCGGGAGCTCTCAGCCACAGAGTCCAGGGCCTGGTGTGTCCCCAGAGCAGGTGGGTTGGGGTTTTGTACACCTGCTGGGGGGCAGCCCCTCAGTCCAGTCCGGAGCTAGGCTCTGGGGCTCACGGCTGGTAGGGTGAGGGGAGAGCCCAGGAAGTGCAGCCTGTCCTGGACCTGTCCTGCTTGTTCTCAGTGAAAGGGCCCCCAGTGCCCGACCACTCCATCACTCTGTGGTCTTCGAGGGTAATTAACAGCTATGTCAATACCCTTGATTTCCCCTACGAAGGCATGAGACGGGGGGTGGCAGCTTGGCAGGGCTGAGCTTTGCCCTGACTCGCTGGGGTCGCTGAACTGGTCACTACCAGTCCCTTATCACCCCACCTCCCTCCTGGCCCAGCTTAGGGACCCCCAGCCACCATGAGCCCCCTATCTTCCACCCAAGGTCCCCTGATCCCTGGCACAAGTGTGTCCCATTCCAGCATCCGACCCTGCCTCTAGCCCCAGACCCTGCAGCGGGCAGTGCTTGTCCGTTTGAGGGAGGCCTCGCCCACCATCTCCAGTCCACTGCCGCTGGCTCTCTAGACCTGCGGGCACGAGGGCTGGGCCGTTCGACCCCCAGCAGCTGTTTCTTTCAAGACCAGGGACCAGGCAGCAAGACGTGGCTGGAGGGCCTTGGAGAACAGGAAATCCTCTGGGAGTCAAGTCGTGGGGCTCCACTCCCCCTACCCTGCCTGTGCTCTGCCTGGTACCCCGGGCAGGGGGAAGGATCTGGGAAGCTGGAGCACCCAGCTGAACCTGCAGCTGCGCCTGGGCCTTTGAGGAGACAGCCAGCAGCAGGGCCCAGCTTGCATCAAATCTTTCTCGTTCCATTTTCTCTCTGATTTAATTTTCCAGAGATTAGGGCCCGTTCACCTTCGCTGCAGAGAGGAGCCTCGCACGCGTGCCTGTTTTTACTCTCAGGGCTGGGTGGTTGGTTAGTCGATCAGGCTGGTTCTGCCGGTCCCACCCCCCACCTGCTCCCTTCCAGCGTGGCCCTCCCACCTCCCATGGGCCTCAGGCCTGCAGCGTCACCCTGGTTCTGCCTGGGACCCCTTTCAGGCCCCCGAACAGCCAGCTTATCCCACATGCCCACGTTGCCAGAGGCCTCACCTTCAAGCGTGAGGGTCAATGCTGGGACTGGAACCACAGAGGGAAACCCAAAGCAAGGGCCATGGGCCAGATAGACTGGGCGAAGCCTGAGCTCTCCTGAGGACTCAGCTTCTCCGACCCTCAGCGTGATGGCTAAATGGGCATGATCTGAAGGGCCCTTCACAGGGGTGGCCGGGTCAGTGAAGCCAAGTGTGTGAAGCACCTGCCCAGGGTGGCCAGGGCCGACACCCGGGGACGGGGTGGTTTGATGGCCTCCATGGTCCGTTTCCCCCTCTCCCTACCTCACCCTCCTTTTCCTCTGCCCCCACCTTCCTCCTCTGCCTGGGCCGGTGGGGTGCTGACTTGGGTCCAGGCCTCACTGCTGTTGGCTTTCGAGGACTTTGCAAAATGCCTCTTCAGTATGACTGGCACTCACACGGCCGTGGTGGCTGTCCCGGTGTTCCAGGCACCGCCCCCACCCCGCCCAGTCAGGGCTGCTGGAGGCTGTGGGGACCAGGCTGGCTCCATCTGCCCCCATGAGCATCCAGGCTTCCTCTCCAAGGTCACTGTCCCTTCCAGTGCCCTCCAGGCTCACCCCGCCTTTATGTGAAGCCACCCAGGGAATAGGCCCTGGAAATGCCTAGGCCAAAACGCTGGCCAGACATGCTGCTTAACACAGTTACTGGAGCCAAAGAGGGTGGGGTTGGGGTTGGCATTAAGGGGGGCGGTAAGTAAGGAAATGAGGGGAGAGATGAGGGGACAGGTGTCAGCAACTGGTGAGGGGTGGCCTCAAGGGGAGGAGGGTACCCCAGCAACTGGTGGCCACAGAGACACGACATGGGGCAGCGGGGAACAGGGACTCCAGGAAGGAGAAGGTACAAACTGGCTCCTCAATTGTCCCTCTGGGCCTCAGCCAGCCCTGCTGGCCCCATCCTCAGCTCCTGTGCTGCTGTGTCTTCTGCCCTCCCCCCATGCCCACCTGGCTCCAGCCAGTCTGTGTCCCCTCATCTGCTGCCCTGGCCCCTACTATTCATCATTGTTTCTGTGGGATGAAGCCCCCGTCCCTTCCTCCCGAAGATGGCTGGTGCAAGCTGCAACAACTTGTGGACCCCTGGCCCCCGTCTCTGTCCTCGGTCCGGCTGCCCGGGCAGAGGTGGGGGTGGTGCAGGCTGTGCGGCCGTGGGAGGTAGATGTTGGGTGTTCCAGTCAGCTCATGGGGCGGGGACACCAGCCCGCATGCAGTCCTGCTGCAGTTGCCAAAGCCCTGCACCCGGTGTGCCCAGCCCATCTGTTCCTTCTCAGCAGCCCAGGGACCGGGGCTTACAGCTGGGGCCCCAGGAGACCCCGCCCCGGGAGTGCTCTGGAGCCGCCCTGGGCTCTCCCGGGCTTCCTGCTGGGCCTGCGGGTGGAAAGTGCTGCGGCCAGCAAGAATGGAGAGATGACCTATCTCCCAGGGTGGGACCATCTGCTGGACTGTCTCGGATCTCCCTGAGACACAGCGCTGAGCTCAGGGCCCACCTCAGGGGACAGAGGCAACTGGAACAGGTCCAGAGGAATGTTAAAGAGAGGCACCTGTGATAGAAGGAAGAGGGGCTGCTGCGCCCAAGGGGCCCATTTGGGACAGGGTTAGGGGACAGATTTGGCTGACAGCTGGACCACCCCTGCAGTTGTAGAATCTGGCCCTCATCTCCCAGAAGCCCCTGGCTCATTCCCCACCCTTGCTCTAGGAAGAATCAAATAGGCCAGGGACGGCGAAGGGAAGAGGGGCAGCCTGAGCAGAGGAGTAGCCATAGCACTGAGCTGGGGACCTAGGGGCCTGTGGGTGCATGCCAGGCACGTGGGCCCACAGCAGGGTGTCATGGTGGGGCCTCGGGTAGAAGTGGGACAGGAGAAAGCATGGCAGATATAGCCCAATCTCCAGGAGTAGCAGAGCTTCAGGCAAAGTGGAGGAGTCAGACCCGGGTCTCGCTGGCCTCAGAGCTCTGCTCTTGAATGTGGAATGGGTCGTCTGCCTTTGCCGAGGGTCCGCTGCACACTGGCCCAGGGCTCAGGAAGAGGTGGAGGGGACGTGGCTGTGGCTTTGCCCTCCCAGTAGCATCCCTGTGTTTGGGTTTCCCTGTGGTCACCTCCTGGACCCAGGCTGAGGTGACAGGAAGACAAGGGCAGGATGGCTCAGGAGGGACTGCCCAGGACAACTAGGGAGGCAGGGTGGGGCTGGAGGTGGCAGACCCCAGGACACTGAAGCTGTCTGCTCAGGCACGGACACTGATGGCTTTGGATCCTGAATGCAGATCTAGCAGGGACGGAGTGGAGGCAGGAAGGGGACGGTGGTGCCTTCTGCAGAATTCTGGTGACATTCACAATCACAGCAGTGACGACAGTGTCGGCTCCGTGCAGTCCTCGTTGGTCTGGGGGGTGAGCACTAATGTCCTCTCATTTAGTAGAGGTTCAGAGATGAGGTGACTCTTGGCAGGTCCCCTGCTTTCTAGCCCTTATGCCACCTGTTAGGGCCCTGGAGGTGACCCTGCCACCTGGAGACCTATTCCCTGGGCGGCCCCCAAGCCCTGGATCAGTCAACATGCCAGGCTACAAGGGACCCCCTGAGGAGAGCCGTCAGCAGGCCACGGGACCCAGCCTCAGACCTGGGCCTGCTGCTGCTGGGACAGCCTCTGATAGGGGCACCTGGGAATGACCTTGACAGGGGCATCAGGTACAGGAACTCCACCCCACACCCTAGCTGCCAGACAGCTGCGCCCCCTGCTGGCACAAGTGGGCGGGAAAGCGTGTGTCTTTAGTCCTGAAACCTGGGCAGGACGGGGTCAGCACGGATGGGGGGCCTGGCTTGACCACTGACAGACATGTGTCCTTGATCTGCCATCACCTGTTTCTGAATAGTGGGCACTGGGCTGCAGGCTCTGAACTCTCCTTGACCTGTCTCCCTCTGGGGACCTCTGGGGGCCTCGGGAACAGCCTGGCCTGGTGTCCACTTGGGGCCTCCATCATGCCTGGCCATGCATCCAAGCCTCGCGACTTGCCCTCTAATCGCCACTGCTCTGTGGGAAGGAGCAACTCCCCCACAAATTATTTTGTTCTAAGAGAAGGACAAAAAGAAAAGGGAAGCCAGGAGGGATGGGGGCGGGAGAAGATTTCCAGAGCCAGCTCTGTGCAGATCCTTAACCCTTGGACTGCCAGGCGCCGGGTGGGCAGGGGCTCTGGAGCACCCTGTCCCCCACCCCCTCGCCCAGCAGATGCCCAAGGCCTTATCTCCCTCGTCTCTCTGTCACTCTGCCGACCTTATCACTCCTGCCTGTCTGTCCCTCATCAGCTGCCTCTCCCACTTCCTTATCACCTCATCACCTCCAGCTCAGCTCTCCACACCCCTCCCCTTCTGCACAGCCTGGTGGCACAGCCTGGTGGCAGGGGCTCAGTCATGACGGCACGGACCTATTGGGGTCACCTGGGCGGACACATGGACCCCGTCCGGCTCAGACACACGCAGGGGTGTACAGTGCATGCGCACACTCCCCCAAGGCTCCAGCCACGAACAAAAACGCCCACAGAGCTGCTCCTATGCCTCCCAGGAGAGCTCCCAGGCTTTGTCTAGAGACCTGAACCCCACCGCTCCCCCAATACGCAGGCACAGGCACAGGCACAGGCAGGCGTGTTGAGCCGTAACACACATGCTCACACGAAGATGCAGATTGTCAGATTTACACCCTCACTGGAGCGTGTGCACAGGCCCACCCCCAGGGCGGAGGGAGGGGCAGAGTTGTTCCCTGGTGTACCTCTTCTTCCCTGGTCCCTGCGCCCATATTCTGTGCCCCAAGTGACAGAGAGTCCCCTGAGGGCACTCAGAGCTCCCACTAGAGTTTCTGCAAATGCCCTGGGGCAGTGCCGGCAATAAGGGGGTGTGGATGCCTGAGCCTGTGGGGAGGGGTGGGTGGCTGCATGTGTGATGTGTGTGGGCGTGTATAGGTGTGTGTACACGTGTGAGCACGTGAGCATCTTTGTGTTGCTGTGTGGTGTGCATGCGTGCTCATTGGCTCCACTCCCGCCACACCCTGCCTCCTACCCAGGCTGCCCTCCCCCTCTGCTGCTCTCAGCCCCCCTGAACTAGTCGGGGGGTTGCTGCTCATGGCCCTTGGAGGAGGAACCCTGAGTTCCAGAGAAGGCAGCAACAACCCCATCCTACCACCCGCAGTCACTGTGGAGCCGACGACCGTGTCTTTCCTCCAAGTCCATGAGCGCTGGGCCCTACTCCCAGACCTCGGTGCTCTGTCTCAGTGACCAAAGCCAGGGGTGGGGCGGGGGCGGGGGGAAAGACTGGACTGTGCTGTGCACAGAGCACATACGAGGGCCATGGATGGGACCATGTGACCAGCTGGCCTCACCCGGGCTCTGCTTCCTTCCAGATCTATAAGGACAACCGGAATCTGTTTGAGGTGCAGGAGAATGAGCCTCAGAAGTTGGTGGAGAAGGTGGCCGGGGACATCGAGAGCCTGCTGGACAGGAAGGTGCAGGCCCTGAAGGTGGGTGCAAGTGTGAGGAGTGAGGGAGGACCTGGTGCAGTGGCCCCGCGCTGGGAGGGTGATGTCCTAGCCTGCCAAGGGCATGTGGCCCTCCTGGCCCTCAGGATTCGGGCTGGGCTGTCACTGGCTGGGCCAGGCCCACCAAGCTGTGGCAGCCAAGCACAAGGCAGCAGGGCGGTTTTACCTGGAGTAGGCCACTCAAGGGGCGGCCTAGGGTCTGGAGGACCCCGTGTGGGTATGATGATGGGGCCCAGGCAGGTCCAGCCCTCCCTCCTTTTGGGCCTGGAGTCCTCTCCTCCCTCTGCTCTATAAGTGTGTCCTGGGTGAGCACCTGGCCAGGACAGCAACTTGTCAGTGGCTGGGAAGGCGGGCTGCTGACGAGGGAGTGTGAGGGGCCCTGAAAGCCCCAGAGAAAGCCGTGGCTCTCTGATGCCAGGGGTCGGAGCCTCTGCTCTGCCCCTGACTTTGAACGTTCCTCTGCCTCGCTCTGGGCCTCGGTCTCCCGCTCTGTACTCAGAGAGGTTGTACTTGTCAGCTCCAAGGCAGAGTGGTTGTAAGAGGCGAGAGAACCCACTGGGCTGCCCTGTCCCCCCCAGGGAGGGCAGCGGGGCGGGGCTTCTGCAGCTGCAGAGAGCTCTGGGCAGGCTACACAGTCAATGTGGGGTTGCGGGGGAGAGGTCCAAGCAGCCCCCAAACCGGAGGCACAACTGCAGCTGCCCCGCCTGTGTCAGAGAGATGAGTCCGATGAAAGGAGTAAGGTACCGACACACAGGACAACAGGCACGAACTTGGAAACATTCCACTACGTGGAAGAAGCCAGTCACAAAAGGCCGCCTGCCGTGTGGTCGCGTTTCTGTGAAATGTCCAGGACAGGCAAACCCAGAGGCGCGGAAAGCCCAGCAGTGGTTGCCTAGGGCTGGGAGCGGGGGCACAGGAGAGTGTGCGAGTGGGAGCAGGGTTTCTTTGGGGGCGATGGAAATACTCTGAAGCAGAGTGTGGTCAGTGGTCCTACAACTGTGAATACGCTAGAAACCACTTGCATGCTTCACGTGGCTGAATGTCATGCTTATGTGAATTGTATCCCAGTGAAGCGATTTTTTAAGGAAATGGATGAGCAGGCCCACACGAGCCAAGCCCAGGCTCAGGCCAGGGTCCTGGCAGGGTCAAGTCAGGGTAGCCACCCTGCCTAACCCCACCACACCCAGGCCCCAGGAGAGAGCCAGGACCCTCTGCCCCAGGAACTGGGCCCCACTGTCCACCTAGGCTTCCCTGCCTGTGCCAGTGTGATCTGGGATCCTGGAATAGGGAGAGGCTGGCACCCTGGGGCTGGAGTCCCCTCACCACTGTGGACCCAGAGGACCCAGCCCGACCTCCAGGGTCTCCTGGTCCCAGGTCAGAGACAGTTGGGGAAGTGAACTGTCATGGGGAGGAGGCAAAGCCCAGCTTCCCACTGGGACCGTGGTCCCCATGGGTCCTGCAGTGTCCCCCGCCCCGCCCCCGATGCTGAGAAACATCTGCTCACCCCCCAGCCAGCACATCATGTCCCACCTCCTTGTCTGTCCTGGACTAGGTGCCACCTGGACACTCTCCCTTCCTTCCTCTCCTTCTCTGTCTCTCCGTCCGCCCTTCACCACAGACCCCCATTTGCCCACTGCTCCCTGGCTTTGCTGCCCTCCTGTCCAGCTCACAAAGTGCAGGCCACCGGTCCTGAACTTGTGTCAAAACCAGCCAATTTGGGAAGGAACGCCCGTCGGGCCCACAGGCCTGCCACCCACCCTGGCTTTAGGACCAGTCACATCAGTGGGAGTGGGGGGCTGGGTGGCAGCGGTGAAAGATGCCCGACCGGCGCACCCTCTCTGAGCGTGGCAGAGCTGGAGTCCCTCCCCAGGCCCCTGTCCCCAGTCCTAGAGGGACAGCCCACCCTGACAGTGTGAGGAGTTGGAGCCCAAGGTCTGGGGTTCTGTTCCCAACCCTGTCCCTGCACCGCACGCTGGACCCTGGCCGAGAGGCAGGGCAAGATCAGCCTCCTTTCCACCACCTCTGCAGCCCAGCTCGGGGCCTGGTCCCCAGCTGGCACCACATACAAATTATTCTCAATGGAAGAATGACGGGAAAAGACACTCCCTGATCGGGCACTTCACAGAAGGGACACTGAGACTGGAGGTGCCATGCCTTGAGCCAGGGTGTGGCAGAGCCAGGGTTGGAGTCAAGGCCCCTGGGACCCTAAGCCACACCCCCAACTCCCCATGTTACCGCTGAGGTGAGCGCCAAGCCCAGGGCCCTACCTTCCCAGCTCCCTCCTGGCCAGTGAAGCCTCAGAGCCTGCCCTGGCTCCACCCATGTCCCCAGAGGAAGGGGATGGCTGTGCTCTTCCCTCCTTGGTCTTAATTGTTCAGGATGAGCCTTGGTCTTTTTACGTTTTAAATTTGCTTTTAATCAAGGCCGGCCCCTTTCTCCTTTCCCACATTTGTTTGCAGCCTGAGTGCCTGTGGAGGGAGGGATCGTAGGGGTCTGGCCCCCCCACCTCCACTCCATTGTTCCTCTCTTCCTGGACCCCATCCAGTAATCCAGTTTAAATCCTCTTGCTCTGGTCTGGAATTTGCATTTGGGTCTTGCAAGGAGGGAACTGAGCAACACAGGACAGGAGGTCGCTGTCTCATCTAATCAGGGACAGTCAGATGTTTGCAACGAGCTTCTCTAAGCTGCCCGGGGTGATTTGGGGCCAGGAGTCCGGCAGCAGCAGGCCAGGGCCAGGGATTTGAGGAACAGGCGACCAGCAGCCCTGGGTCTGGGAAACCTGCGGGTGCCTCAGCTACAGAGACATGGAGGGGAGTCTCCAGGATCGTCTGCCACCAGGAGGAGGGTTTTGGGCCAGGAAACATGCTTTTGAGTCCCAGGAAGGGAAGGGAGGTGCCTGCTTCTTATAGCAGATTGGAGGCAGAGTTGGACCCAAACCAGGACTCTCCTGTCCCCCCAGCTGGGCCCTGGACACCCAGCCCCTCTTCCAGAAAGGTCATCGCTTCGTGATTGTAGTGTTCTCTCCGTTCCCTGACGGCCTGCTGTGTGCAGGCCAGCGCTGGGGTGCCCTCCTGGAGCTCTCATTCCAGCCCCATTCCTGGCCTTAATTTCTCCCCCGGTACAAAAGGGGCAAGAGACTGTCCTGCCCCATGTCCCTGCTGTCACAGCTCCAGGAGCCACCATTCCTTAAGGCTACAGCGAGAACAGTGTCCCTGGGGGTCATGCCACCTTCGGCTGTCCCTGGCACCCCTGCTGTGTGGATCAGATCTGAGGAGAAGCCAGGGAGGAGGCACTGCCTTCGATAAGGAGAGGAGTGTCCTCAGTTTGGGGCATTCCAGCCTCCTCTCAAGGACAAGGACAAGGGCACTGTGGCTGAGTGGGCTTAGTTCATAGAGAACGGAAAGCGCAGGGCCAGGCACTGGATGCTGGGCACTGGACCCCACATACTACCCCAGGGCACCACCCTCCTCTGTGCTACTACCAGTGGCCGTGTGGCACTTGCTGTCCACAGCAAGATGGGCTCCTGGTCTCTTCTGACGGGGGCTTGCTCTGCGATTACCTAGTGGCCTTGGGCAAGTCCCTGCCCTGCAGTTTCTTCCTTGGGCCGTGGAGACAAGACACTATGAGTGCCCCTCCCCAGGGAGGCCCTGATGGATGAGCTGGGGGCTGCCGCCATAGCCCTGGTGCTGGGGGCTCCAGTGGCCAGTGTGTTCACCCTCAGTGGCCTCTCTGGGGAGCGAGCATCATTTGAAGAGTAAAATTAAAAACCCTTCTGCACACGGCCGCCCTGCTTTTGCTGCTAATGGCCACTTAACCCAATTAAATTGATGCATTGTTGGCAGTGTGACTGGGTCTGTTCAGGAACTGGGCCCTGGGCTGGGTGCACAGAGGAGCGGAGGAATGAGCCGGGGCCGACGGTGGCCCTGGTCGGGAGGGAGGACAGGCTGCCTGCCTGCCCCTCACTAGCCACCTTCCGTCTCGGGCTTCCCCTGACACAGGCATCTCACTCTTGGTATTGCTGACATTCCGAGCGGGTAACCCTGTGTTGTGTGGGGGCTGCCCTGTGCCCCGCAGGATGCAGGCAGCGTCCCACTAGATGCCATCAGTGTGCCACTCCCCCAGTTTTAACAGCCAACCCTGGTGGAGAGCCACTGGTCTGATGGGACAGAGAGGCAGCCATGGTGAATGAAGTCCCAGGAGCAGGGGACAGAGTGGTGCTGGCAGAATGGGGCAGCTGGAGCAGGAGGAAGGTCTCTTGGCTCAAGGGGTGGTAATGAGCTCAGGGCCGCCTGGAGGGGTCAGCAAGGACTTGGGGGGAAAGTCCAGCATTGAGGCAGCTGGGGGCCAGTTCAGAACCCGACTACCGGTGCATTCATTGACGGGGGTTGGACAAACAGATTGGGGGGCGGGGGCGAAGGGGTCGTGGTGTTGCCTACTGCAGAGCTTGGCCCAGCCTAGGAGCCTCTTCACTGTCGGCAGGACAGAGGCCAAGGCTGTGGCTCTGGGTTCTCACTCTAAAAGACACAGTCATGGTGGACAGGCAGGCAGGTGCTTCTGCAGCATTAGCTGCCTCCCACCCTCGTCTGGGCAATTAAAAGGTGTGTGTGTCGCTGGCGGTGGCTCCTGCCTCCCTGCCATTACAAACATGAAGAGATCTTGACCCTTCCACTTTCCCCCTCTTGAAAGGAGGCGCAGACGCGTGGAGCCGATGAGGCACTTGTGTGGGCGCCGAGTCCCGCTCAGCTTTTCCCCCTGATTGCGGCGTTTATGGCTGATTATTCTCCCGTCACCCAAACAGTGCCACTGCTTCCTGGCAAGGTTCCACCACCACCCAGAGCTGCCCATGGGGGCCCCCAGGGTGGGGGGTGGGCTTGAATTCATGAATGGGCATCTGTTGAGTGCTTATGGTGTGGGGGCCCCGGGACCTCCGCCGGCAGAGAGAGGCCATCAAGTGAACGTGGAAGAGACCTGGGGGCAGTGGGTGCTCAGGGGAGACCAGGCAGCATGTGCCCGAGAGAAACCACCCCAGGACGGGGTCAGGGGGAGCTCCTCGGAGGAGGTGGTCTGCCTGTGCACAGGAAGGAAGGGAAACTGCTGGCCACTCCCCATGCACCCAGGGTCCCGGGAATCAGCATAAGCCTCAGGCAGCCATGCTGCTCTCAGCAACTGGGGACATGAGTGTGGGGACAGCCCCCCCGCGCAGGTGGCGAGAGCCCAGAGACCCCTTGAAGGCCTCCAGGCTGAGCGGGCAGGGCAGGGAGACGATAGCATCCCTGGGAAGGAAAAAGGAGACGGTGAGGGGCGGAGCATGGCCAGGGCGGGGGTGTGATGTAAAGGGTAGCTACGGCATGGTGGGTGGGCCGAAGGACCCTCAGGAGAAACATCATTCCCTCCTCTTCGCCCACCTTCCCAAGCTAGTGGTGTCAGACAAGGGCCTGTCTCTGCCTGTCGGGCTCAGGGAAGGCTGAGCCATGGGTGCGGGACTGGGCTCCTTGGGCCCTGCCACTGCCCTGTGCAGTGGGGGGTCTCTCCGGCTTCTCTTCCAAGGCGCAGGGGCCTCAGAGGGGGTCAGGGGAACTGTGGTGGCCAAGGGAAGGGTCTAGGGGCCTGGGGTGCAGTGTCACTGAGGCCTACAGAGCCTGGAGGGTCAGCCTTACACCAACCCGCCCCACTGCTGAGTTCTCCCCAGTCTGAACATCAGAGGGAAAGGGCTGAATGCAACCACATGTCAGGCCAGGAAGCTCAGCATCCTCCTTGCCGTGACCAGCGTCACCCACCTCCTGTGGGGACACCTTGTCCCAGGTGCCCCAGGCCCAGGTCTTGCCCCAAGAGGGGGTGTCTACGCCTCTCCTGCCCGAAGATTCTGCTCATGATGCCAGGCGTGTCCCCTGGGAACGCTGAGTGCTGGCCAGTCTCCAGCAGACCTCTCTGCGCCCCAGCCTGGACCTCTCCACTCACTGGGAGGCAACATTCCCACTTTACACACAAGGAAACGGAGGCTGCCAAGCGATGCCAAGCCCAGCCCCTGTCTGGCTGAGATGGGGCACGACTCCCCTGGCTCGCCTGGTGCCTGCCCCTCCCAGAACTCCCAGGGGTCAGGAGGCAGCAGAGCGTGCTGGCTGGGGTGAAGAAGCCAGGGTGGTGGTCTTCCAGGAGAGGGCAGAGCACAAGCAAGGGCCTAGGGCAGGACCTCCGTTGGGGGACACTGGGGACAGCTAGAGAGGGTGACTGGGTTGAAGAGGCTACACATGCAAGCTAGGAGCCAATGTCCTCAGCTCCCCACCTACCGTAGGAATCTAGGGCATGGGGGTAGGGTCAGCCAAATGGAGAAGCCAAATGCTGGGTCCTAAGGAGACACACTGAACCCCACTCCCCAGAGAAGCCCGCATCGTGGGAGGCTCCTCTGCTGCTTTTGTCTACTCCCCTGGGAGCCTAGCCAGCAGTCGGATGGGGTTGGGGGTGGGGGGGGGCACAGATGCTGGGAGGCAGAGTAAAAGGGCCTTCAGGTGCCATAGGGACAAACCAGTCTAATTTAGGATCAGATAAGTGAGACATTTAATTGAATTTTAATAGCATCTGGCTCTTTGTTCTGAAATCCTCGTGCATGAGGGCTGGGGGGAGGGTGGAGTATATATCAGGCAGGGCAAGCAGTGGTCTGGCTAGTCCCTGTCCTCCAGGACTCCAGACTTCTAGGAGACAGACAAGTTCTGGGCCCACTGTGCAGAGCAGGTGACATGGGAGGGGCAAATCTAAGAAGACAGCCTGGAGGAGGTGGTGTTTGAGCTAGCCTTGGGAAGCCAATGGAATTTCCAAAGGTGGAGAAAGGGAAGAAGGAAGGCACCGAGCCTGGGTCTAGAGCAAGAGTGAGCAGAAGTGACTGAAGCGTTGTGGGCTGCGCAGGGACCCCCGACATGTACAGCCCGTGCGCCACCATTTCCACCTGACGGGCAAGGGGTTGGGGAGGAGACAAAGGCCTGAGTTTTGAGTCCGGGGTGGTAGCCGCCCGTCTGTGAGCCTGGCTCCTCTGTAGTGCAGGCAGCCTCAGGGAGCAGCCAGTCACCTCTCTCCCCCCATTTTCTGTGGCTTAAAATGCACAGTGAACAACACCCCCACTGTAGCCTCGGGCACTTGGGGGAGAAGTGAGCCTACAGGGGTGCCAGTGGTAGGGCACCATGCCAAAGCCCCGGCCTCAGGGTGCCAAGAAGACAGCATGGATCCCTCAGCAGCCTTCTCCAGCCCCATACCTGAAGGCTGGCCAGCCCCAGGCACCAAGGTAATCCCCCACAGGGGCCCCTGAGGTGTTCCTGGAGGCAGCCAGTTGACCCTGGCAGGTACCCTTTCCTTCCTGCAGACCCTGTCTCCTGAACCCTGAGCACCTGGCGTGTGTGAGCCCTGTACAGGGTTACCAGGGACAGTGGGAATAGATCTATACCCCCCCGCCAGGAGTGCAGTCTGTTCAAGGTGACAGTGATGTGACTCACGCTGCAATGTGTGGAGCCAGGGTGGGAAGCCCGTGGATGTTGACTGGCGGGGGGCAGGCGGGGGTGGGGGGGGAATGGTACAGATTTTTCCAGTACAGGAGAGTGAGGGACAGAACACGTGGCAGAGGGCACAGTGAAGTACAGAGGCCAGAGGTAGGGAGTGAGTGCGTCTGCCTGCGTGCCTGGCGTCACATGGGGAGGGAGGGTCTCACCACTGGCCAGGCTCTGCACACACATGCGCAAGAGTGCTGTAAGGTGGGGCTTGAGGCAGAGGCGTGTGTAGGCCACGCCCAGTGCGGGCACTGGTCCTTTGCGTCTGGAAGAGACCTCGCCTAGAGACCGCAGCCTTCCCAGTTCCAACCTTGCACTGCCCCCTAAAGAACCTCTGGCCATGCCTGAGCCCCCCTCAGAAAGACACAACATAGCACATGGTGCCCGTGACCAGGCTCACTGTAAGAAGGTCGCCAAGAGTTGGGGTTCTCACCCATTGCTGTGTGGCAGCCCCCAATCTGCACTGGGCAAATCTCACATTCTCTGGGACTCAGTTTTCCTACCTGTACACCAACAGCAACAAGCATAGCCTCACAGATCTGTCATCAGAGTTTATGCCCAGGCCTTGGAGCCACCAATTCAGGAGGGGATGCTCATGGGGGATCACGCGGGATGGGCCGCAGGGACAGGGCTGCCCTGTGCCTCTAGGGCTCCACCCAGCACGTGGACCAAGCCTGGGCTGTAGGACTTCAGCCAGCCCACCCCTCTCTGGATACCTTGCCATGAGCCCATCCCCAGCTCCCACCACTGTGTGCCACGCAGTCGAGGCTGCTGGATGCCTCCCGTCCCTTGGCGTAGGCACCGGGGCCGTTTGGGAGGCTGGTCACGGCCTCGGGCCCTTTGTTCCAGCCTTCCTGTGTTTGCCCACTCTGCGCCTTGGCGAATGGGAACCGCAGCATGTTTGCTGTGTCAACACCAGCTGGGGCCCAGTTACTAAGATAGCTGAGGGTGTGAGGCCCCCTCCGCCAGCCGCCTGGGGTCCAGCGCCTCCCTGGGCGCTTGGAGTGGGTAGGCAAGTGGGCCACTCCCAACCTGGGACCTACCCTTTCACCCTCAGGACTGCCATGCCTGGGATAAGCAGATGCCTGGAACCAGCAAGGGCAGCCCCAGGTGGGGGACAGGACTCCAGAGGGACCATCACAGCCCCAACTTGGCACCGCTCCAGGAGCCGCCTGGCAGAAGCAGCCTTTGAGCATTTTGAAGGCTAGGTTTGGGGCTCCACCACCCCCTATACAAATCCCTCTGACTTCCCAGTCTCATCCCCCACCCTCTCTTCCGCTGGGTGCTCAGTCATCAGGTCCAGCAGTCCGAGGAGAGGCCTGAGTGGTCAGGCAGATAGACGGGTGGACAGGTAGTGAGATGGGGTCAGGGAAGTGGGTCAGAACTCCAGGGGAGGACTCTGGGTATCCTCTAGAGTCCCAGAGAGGGAGAGTGGCCTGCCCTGAGCCCGGAGAGGACCCAGGTCCCTGCCCTTGGCCAAGGCAGTTCCACCACGTGGGGGGACCAGGAGCCTCGGCCGCATGGCAGAGCCAGGCCTCTGAATCCTGTTTACTTCTGGAAGGAGACCCCCACCTGCCTCATCAGTAGCTTTTCCAAAAATGAGCCTTTAAGGGCAACTTGCCCGAAAAACGGGCCTCAGGGCGTGGACCGGACCACCGGCTGCTGAGGCAGAAGGCCAGGTGTGGTCTCTGCTCCCGCACTGATGTGTCAGCTGCCTGGTGACTTCCTTTCGCTGAGGCTCCGCTTCCCTGTCTGTAGAGTGGGGTGATAAGCGTTCACCGGCAGGATTGCCGAGAGGATTGTCGGAGCTGAGATGTGGCCCGCTCACAGACACGTGTGTGCCATGTGGTCACCACTGTTGCTAGGATGGGGCTTAGGCTACGAGGAAGGTCCCTGCCACTTGACCTCACTTTGGGATTTCATGGGAAAGTGTCCCAGCACCCTGAAGTGCTGAGGCTGAGCTGGAGGGAAGCAGTGTGCCTCTCAGAGGGCAGGGAAGAGCATCCTAAGAAAGGGAACGGTGCAGAAGGGGCCCTGGCGGTGAGGGGTGGAGCATCAGGCAGAGTGCAGTGGGGCTGCCGGAGGGGGTGGAAGGGAGCAGGGTTGGACCCTCCGAGTTCTGGATCAGGGTGTGGAGTTATACTCCAGCCCAGGGGAAGGGGGTGGTCAGAGTGGAGGCCGAGGTGGTTGTCAAGAGGGGTGGAGGCCCACAACGGGCGAGGCAGCAGTCCGTTAGCAGTAGGGGGCTAAGGGAGGGAGAGCCCTGGACAGCTCCTGGTGCTGAGCAAGAGGGTAGGTGAAGGTGGCCCATGTGGGGGGCAGGGTGTTGGACAGCAGGCTGCGGAATGAGAAGACTGAACCTCCAGGAATCCAGGGGGTTGCCAGAAAGCGGGCAGCCCCGCCGGCCTTCCTCAGCAGGCGGGGACCCAGGGGGCCTGGGTGCAGCGGTGGGAGCATGCAGTCGCAGGGATGGGAGGCGTGGCCTCCCACCTGGACCCGCTCACGTTCCCGTGTCCCTGTGCATGTTGACCTTGGTTGCACCTTCCTGCCCTGAGCTCCGAAGGGCTTGAAGCTCTTGTGAGTGTGTATCTTAGACCCTTGACTCCGGCCACCTGAGGCCTCAGGGCCCGCTGGGGACTGGCTTTCAGGTTGCTGGGTTTTGGGGGCCAAGGGCACCTTTCTGTGCACCTGCGGTGCTGCAGGCCGAAGACTTGAGTGAGGCACCAGGAAACGGGAGGCAACACCCAGGGCTAATGCACCCCGACACCCTGTCAGGTGGGAGGGACCTCTCCCCAGGTCCAGCAGATAGTAACAGCCACTTAAACCGAGAAAATGGACCTATCCATGCTCAGCCAGTGGACAGTGGCGACAGCCCAGCTAATGCCATGGCCACTGCCTGACTATCCTCTGTCTCCTGTGTTCGTGTGCAGGACCTGCCACAAGCACAAGCCCAACCTCAGGACACCGCTTGCAGGGGGCGGGGGAAGAGCACGTGAGAGTGTACGTGCACGTGGCTGCTCCTTCCCTGAGGTTTCCGCCCCCCGCGGCCCAGGCAGAAGCACCAGGTTCCACGGTCCCTCAGTGACGACACTGGCCTCTCCCCACTGCCCATGTCCCTGCCTAGACCTCCTCTCATCAAATATTCTCCTGCTAATCTCATCTCCCTGTGTGACTGCCATGTAATTAGCTCGTTTTGCAAAATACTGCATCTGTCATGCTTTCCTCTGGTTTTCTCCTCTCCCCAGGAAGAGGTAGGAGGGGGTGGAGTGGAGGAAGGTTTCTGGGCATGAGGCCACCTCATGGGTCAGCTGTGGCCTCACCCCCTGCACATGGGGCCTCCCCCATGGCACCGACACATGCACATCCCAGACCCAGGGTCTCCTCAGCAGGTGGGGGGCAATGGGCAGAGCCTGAGGGGGTCAGGAGGAAGAGATGGTGCCTAGTGACTGGGCCCCATCCCACGAGCACCTCTGCACCCCGGGAATACCCTGGGACTACTCAGGCCGGAGCTGGGCTCAAACTGGTGGACTACTAAGTGGCATTGCCTCTGGTGGGCATGTGATGGTAAGCAGGCTGGGAGTGAGGGGGCAGGACGCTGGACAGCGTCTGCTCGGCAGGTGGCCATACATGATGGGCTGAGCCTGCAGCCAGGTGTGCAGCAAACTCTTGGTTAATGGGAAGCCCAGTGACCTTCATTATCACGAATCTGCCCGCTTCTACCCATTGGACAGGTCCCACAGTGGGGGCTGCCCCAAGCAACAACCCCTCCCACCCCCCACCCCAAATAGGGTCTGGTGGGGACTGTGGACAGGGCACATGTGGGACACCCCCAGTGGGTCACCCGTGGCCCTGGCCTTGACCCTGACAAAGCATGATAGCTCCAGCCAGGGGACTCCAGGCCTCATCTTCCTCCCTGGGAGCAGGAGGTGGGGCCAGGGAGAGGGAGCGGCAGAGGGAGCCACAAGGCCGAGCGCCCTGCCCCTGCCTCCCCACCCATTCCCCAAATGGGAGCCCAGAGGCTGCCAGGCCTCACCCGCACAGAGAGCCCCCAGAGGGAGACCTTCGGCAGCCGTGGGCCCTGGGGGGCTGGAAAGGTGGGGTTCAGAGCCTGCGTCTGGTGTGCCCTACTTTCCTGCCCTCTGCCACCCCCACTGCCTCCCCACCTTCTCTTGCTTCAACTCCCTGGAGATGTGAATTCTCTTAAACTTTTAATTAAAAACATTCTCCTTTCTCCCCCTAAGGTTTGCTTCCCCGTGATTTTCCTCTTAGAAGGAGAGACAGGAGGGGGAGTGGCAGGCAAGGAGTGGAGGTCAGATCTTCCTTGGTCTCCAGGGGGCCGCAGGGGGACCAGGGCCTGGCCACCCCCACCCCACCCCCCGCCGGCCTGTGTCTTCCTCCCCAGCTTCATGGCTCTGTGGAGGGAGGCATTTCTGAGGGCCCCAACCCTGGGTGTCTGCCAGGTTTGAGGAATAACGCCAGCTCCCGAGGGCCCTGCGTGCAGCCCCGCCACGTCCCACAGACCCCTCTCGAGGACTCCAGCACGTGCCCCTTGCCACCGGCAGAAAGGCCCCAGCTTCCTGTGAGAGCACTCTCAGCTCCAGCAGCCTTGGAGGCGCTCCTCAACCCCTCAGTCTCAGGTTGGGGCGGCATCCCTCAGGGTTCCCCATTGGCTGAAATGCAGCCCAGGCTTCTGTCACAGGCCTCGGGGTCACTGGCTGGGCCACCAGTGCCTCACAGGTAGAATTCCCAGTTACTCAGGGGTACAAGGTCAGGTCCTAGCTCATAAGATCAGAGTCCCAGGGATGCTGGGAACTCAGGTAGGTCCTGATGTCAGGGAACCAGAACAGCTCCTCCAAGTGTGTGACTGGAGGGGGCCCAGCCTGTCACCCTGCCCCCAGGCAGTGGCCCATTTGCCAACCCCTGATGCTGGAGGGAGCTGCCGCCATGTCCTTGGGTCTGAATTTCAGAGTTGGAAACTACTCCATGTCTGGAAGCTCCTCCTTGTGTCAAATCATGATCCCTCTTGCTGAAGCCTAAGCCCATTTCCTGGTGGAAGCCCCCCCCCCCAAACTGCAGGCTCATCCAGGCATACTCCTGTGTGCCCCCTGAGATGCTGTCACGATAGGGTGTACCTGTCCTGCCCTCAGGAGCCAGGCCCCCTCCCAGCCCCCAAAGACTCAGGGACTCAAGTCTCCAGGCAGACCGGAGCCCAGGAGGGAGCAGGGAGACCGCTGTCGGGGCCTAGGCCTCCAGGGACCACCCCTCACCCTCCACCACAAGTTTCTTTCCTACTGCGACAGCATGTAGGGGGCACAGCCAGCCCTGAGGGGCTGAAACAGGGGCTCCCCTCCACTCACCTCCTGGGCTGCCCTCAGCACCCCCCCCCGACACTCCCAGGCCTAAAGGCCACCCTGACTGGCCCTAGGGACGCTCAGGGAGACATCCCATCAGGCAGGCGGGCCAGCTAGTGTGATTGCACCAGCAAAGGCAGGAAGGGGCTCTGGGCAGGGACTGGTTGGAGGCAGTGGCGGCACAGGGCCAAGGAGGTGGCAGCGGCAGCGGCATGGGAGGCCTTGCATGCCACACAGGGGTAGACCCCAGGCCCCGGAAGCCCTGGCAGCCTCTTGCGTGAAGCACGGGCTTTATTCATCGTGCAAGTGTGTATACCGAACACAGACTGTGTACCAGGGTGTGTGTCGTGACACATACCCCCAGGTGCTCTGCGTCTCTGGGCATGGCAGGTAGGGGTGACCCTAGGGGAGAGGCCTGGAGTGGGGGCAGCCCCTTCCGGCTCATTTACACAAGCAGAAGTCCAGCCCTCCCTCTCCCGGCACTGCCGTCTCCTCGCTGGGCCCATTAACTCCCAAAGCTGGTATGGGCGGGATGGGGCGCTCTTCCTCCACTGTAGCACATCTCGGGGCACCAGGGTCATGCCAGGCTCCACCCACCTGTGCATTCCCCAGGCCCTGTGTGGTTACCAGAAACCTCACAGTGACAGAGGCAGACCTGATCTTGCCCTTTGGTACCTCGTGGTCCAGATGGGAGGCACAGGCTAGACCAGTCACACGAGGGTGTGCAATGGGGCGTCCAGAGACAGACACCGCGGAGAGGCAGGGCGGGAGGGTGCAGCACCACCCCACAGCCACACATGCGGACAGGGAGCCCAGGCAGGGATGGGAACAATGAGAGGGGGGGAAGGCCCTTCCCCCGACTCAGGTGAGCCGGAGCACCCCAGCTGGGACATAGCTTTCTGAGGCTCTGTGGGGTCTCTCTTCCCACTGCCCAGCCCAGCAGGGGCCTCCCCCAAGTCCTGCAGACACCTGAGCGGGCCCAGCAGGGCCTGATGAGCACAGCCTCCCAGCAGGGGGGAGAGGCTCGGGGCGGCCCCACAGGCAGAGATGGGTCTTCCTGGGTCACCCAGCCCCAGGCCACCTGAGCCAAAGAGAACTCCAAGAGCCCTCTAGAGTTCACAGCAATGGTGGTAGAGCCCACCTGAGGCTGAAAAGCAAGTGGGGGTGAGTGTGTGCTCACAGGGGGTCATCTGTGTGGCCAGGTCATGCCCCGCATGCGTGTCAGTATGCCGCTTGGTGGAGGTACACACCGTCTGCAGGGCTAAGGGCCGGACCACTCTCCACATGCACACGTGTGTGAGAGGTGTGTGTGCTGTGCTGGAAGGTCCTGCGGGGCTGGGGGTGGGGAGAGAGGGAGAGCCCTACCGCCTCAAGATTCCTGCGGTACCAGCATGGCCCATCTCACTTAGGGACACCCGTGTGGGCGTGCTTCAGGCACCCACAATGTGCATGGGTATTAAAACCCATGTGCACACATCCCGCCTCCCTGCCTACAACCATGTGAGCACACCCAGAGTTCACATCCCCACATGAATGCCTACAGATGGACGTTCATGCATACATGCAGGCGATGAGTGTGCATGTGCATCTCAGCCCTTGCATGCCCACGTGTGTATATCTGTGTGTACCAGGTGGATGCACAGGCACATGTTCATTCCTGCCCGGAAACGCCCCCCCACCCTCCTGGTGTGCGGCCCTGTCTCAGCCGTCAAGGCCCTCTCCCCAGTCTCTGCACCACTGCCCCAACAGGCAGGCAGGCTGGCAGGCAAGCAGGTCAGGGTGAATATCTCTGTTCTCCAGACTGGCAGCTGAGTGCAGCAAGGAGCAGGGACGTGCCCAACACCACTCCACAGCTCCAGCTGGGACCCAAGACTCCCAAGGACCCACCTGAGTTTGACATGGCCCCATGGCTATGCGGTGGTCCCCCAACTCCTCTGTGGAGCCTGTGGGGTCCAGAACAGAGGGCTTTGCAGAGCGCCCCATTCCCGTCTGTTCCTCCCTCGGCAGAGCTCCCTGAGGCCCACAGTGGGGAGGTCGGGGGTTTCCCCACAGTGGACCTCTAGCTCACCCTCGCAACATTTGGGGAGCAGAAGCGTCACCCTGGGCCTTGTGCACAGAGGTGGCACACAGGAGTCATAAGGGACTCAGTGGCCTGTCACAAGCCCCTGCTTTGTGACAAAGCTCCTGGCTTTGCCTCGCCTCCCACTGGCCCTGTCTCCTCTGTTCTTGTCCCTCCACAGCCCCCTCTACCCTCCAGGGGTGATTCTGGGTTTGTATAGCAGCTCCTGACATTCCCAACCAGCTCTCAGATGGAGGCCACGCCCTTAGCCCCCACTCTCCCAGCCCCAGCCCAAGCAGCGCCAGGAATCAGGTCCCACTGTGACCCCCCTGAGAATCTGGCCCAGAGTGGCCAGCCTTGTAAACCAGCCTGAGGCACACCCTCCAGGAAGCATGACTGGGAGAGGCTCAGCAGCAGGAGGCCTGGGGCAGAGGACAGCTGAGCCGGGCACTCAGAAGCAGGGAACACTTGCCCTGGCAGAGGGCAAGGAGTGGTGTCCGGGCAGGGGGATGTGATGTGACAGTGTGGAAGTGGGAGAGTGTCTGAATCAGCCATGTTTCGAGCCCACCTCATGTTTGAATGTTAGTCACTAATTCGTCTGTTTATTCACCAAATAGTCACCGAGAACTTGGCACTAGGGCCACTGGGATGGAAAGGGCACAGCGTTATCTCCGCCTCAGAGAGAGCATGGTCTGCTGGGAAACTGTAGGACGGGACAGTGAAGTCCCTGACGAGGGCAGAGCCAGCCCTGGTTGGGCTCCCTCAGAGTGGACTGATGTCCCGGACCAGCAGGGACTTCTGGGGACCTTGCGCATTTCACTGTGCCTCAGTTTACCACCACAGAATGGCATCGTGATTGCCGGCCTGCCTACCACACTGGTGGCTGTGAAGATGGGTGGTGCTGGCTCCCACGACCCAAGCTCTTCAAGAAGCCTTTCTGCTGGGGGGTCACAGGGCTTCCCACCAGCACGACAGCAGGTCTGAGGGCTGGCTTCCACTCCCCCTCGGTGGCTCTTGAGCTATCCGTCACTCACAACTTCTGTTCATCTCTAAACAAAATGATTTGTTAATTTGAGTGAGTGATCGCCACTCGGCCGGGCCTCTTCGCAGGCCCGGGAACAGCTTGTGGGCTCCCGGAGCCCCGCACTGCCAGCCTGGTGCTGACTTGAAGGGGTTGTTTTCGATTTAAATGAGAATTGAATGAGGAGAAAAATGTTTCTCTTGGCAATTCCTTAGGAGCTCGCTCTTCTGACAGATGTTGGAGTTTATTATCCCATCGGGCCTGCATTTTGTTGAGCAGAATTGCTAATTATTTCAGAGGCCCAGCCACAGCCAAGGAGGGGAGGCTGGTGGCGGGTGTGGCTGTGGGTGGCATCTGTCACCAGGCGGACACTGGTGCGGTGCCACCTCTGCACTCCCCTCCCTGGGTCTGGGGACATTTTGGTCTTCGCTTTGTGGAGTGACCTGTAGGAGGCAGTCGGGCCCCGTTGTTGCCAACACAGCTTTGACCTTGCAGGGAGGGCTCTGGAAGGTCACTTGGGGTCTTGGATTACTTGGGGTCATGGTTCTGTGGGTGGAGGCAAGGAAGAGGCTCCAGAGAGGGTGGTGTTCCGGCCATGCGAGGCCAAAGTCACTGAGGACCGCACCGAGGCAGGGGCACATGTGCTCGGGTGTGTGGCTGGTGTCTTCACCGCCGTGGGCTCTGCAGGCACATGGGGGGTTGGCGTGACCACGTGCTGTGTCTGTGGGTTGTGAGCGACCTGGCGTGACTGCGCGTGTCTATGATGGGGCGTTGGTGGCTGAGCTGCGCGGGCCTTTGAGGTACGGCTCTAATTCATTTCTGTCCCAAGTCCCTGCACTTCCAAGGGAGGCCTTGGAAGACGGATGGCCGGAGGGGACTGGGCGTCAGGAGGCGTGGGCCATGGCTGTCCAGGGTGCACGCAGCCACTGGGGAGGTGCCCCAAGTTTCAAAGGGCACCGTGGTGAATGGACTATAGAGGTCGGTTTCCTGGTGGATGTGTGGCCCTGGCAGCCAGACCGCTGTCCCTCAGGTCCACTCAACTCAGGGACCTAAATGGCACCTGGGGCAACTTAGAGCAAGGGAGCAGGGTCACCCAGCAGAGACCCCAACATTCCTGAAGCGCTGGGTCTGAAGGCCTCCTGGCTCCACACAGCCCAGGACTGCTGGGAGGACAGTTCCTGCTCTAATGTCCCTGACAACCACCCCTCTTTCCTGAGCCTGGAGACAAGCAGCTAGATGACCTGTCTGTCCCCAGTCCAGGCCTGCTCAGGATGCAGCACGTCGCTCCCCCCATCCCTGAACCTGAATACTCCGTCCCCTCCACCCTCAGTCTCCATTGCTGTTCCCCACCCCCACCAGCTCCAGGCCAGCCGAAGCGCAGCTCCCTAGATGAACACAAAGACGGCAGCAGCATCTGGGCAGGATTTTATGACCCTAATTAACACCGATCCCCTGGGGTCCTGGCTGTGGGATCCTGGTGCAGGCAGAGACCAGCAGAAGGCAGGGAGGGTCCACCCCGGGCCTGGTCACGGGAGATGGCATCTCAGTCCCCAGCAGCGGGGCCTCGAAAGGTGACATGGAATCCTGTGGCCTCAGTCTCTCCCTGCCCCGAGCCCTGGGCCCTGGCAGCCGTCCCAGTGATAGGCAATGGGAGGCTGGGGAGGGGGCGCCCAGCTGCGCCCAAGCTGAGAATCCTGCCAGGCATCTGGGACTACTCATGCATCCCTCCCTCCTCTGGATAAGACTCCGCCGTGACACCCTTCCATTAAACAGGGCATGTTCAGAAGAGAAAATTGCTACTATTTTCCCCCTTTTACTTCACTGTCATCAAAAATTGATCCCATATTGCATCCTTATTTCAAAGAGTGAGCTAAAAAAAATAAAGTGAAATCCCACTCCTCAGAGCAGCAGCTGCGTCAAGCGCCCCCTCCCCTCACCCCCAAAAGAAAAAAAATGTGGCCTTTGAAGGGAGGGAGGGTGCAACAACTGCCGGCCCTTCCGGGGCTGTTGTTGACTGTGCAGCACCCTTTGGGAGTGAGGAGGGCGGGGCATGTGTGCGGCCAGAAGGGGATTTCGATCTGATGAAATGTGGTAGAAAATGGGGTAATTGGGGGAGGTTAATTTGGATCTAAATGGAGCGATTCGTTATCTCAGTAAGAAGCCTCTGGTTTTCCAGGGAGATGG
This sequence comes from Macrotus californicus, assembly GCA_007922815.1. NCBI lineage: Eukaryota > Metazoa > Chordata > Mammalia > Chiroptera > Phyllostomidae > Macrotus > Macrotus californicus. The sequence continues at coordinate 228,620 of VMDR010000083.1, read as the reverse complement.
CTGTGCCTGCCAGACGCCGGCCTGCCCATTGGCTGGGTGGTGGCTTGGAGCAGGGCCCTGCCCACCCCACAGAGCCAGTCAGGCCAGCCTCCAGAGCCACTGGGCGGAGGGGCAGGCGAAGATGGGGTACAGGAAGTGGGAAACTGAGGCTGGGGAGAGAAACTGGCCTGACACCTTACAGAGCTCTGAGGCCTCCTGACCCCTGTCCAGGGTTGCTTCCCATGGGTCTAGCTGCCTCCGGAAGAGGAGAGAAGGGATGGGGTGGGGAATACAATTTAACGTGGTTTATTCCCCAGTTGATTCAGCAAAGTGTCAGGAGCTCTTCACGTAGTAAAACATAGAATATGAACAATAAGGATGAGACAAAAGAGCCAGGGTAAGCACCTCAGGACTAGGTCCAGTTGATTCTCCAAGTTGACCCTGAGCTTCCTGGTAGCCAAAGAAAAAGGGAGACCCAGCGCTTTGTCTTCCAGTTACAGGAGGTGAAACATTTACATCAGCTCCCTGTGGAAGCCAAGTTCAGCTTCCTATGGCACGGTGGTTGGGGAAGGCTGCCACAGTGGGCCCCTCAGCTCCTCCCACCTTCACTAAGAGCGGCATCTGGGAGCTGGCACTTGGGCTCCAGTTCTGAGAATGTCCCTCCTCCCCAGGCCTCAGATCCCCACTGTTCTTCGCCAGGGGCTACAGACAGGAGGTGCCGGCAGTCCTGGGGTTGCTGGTCACATGGGTGTGGCCAACACAAGCCAGAGTGCTGCAGGGCTGGGCTCAGCAGCTGGACAGACTGAGACATGGGCCCTGGCTCCACCTCCTGCCAGTTCTGTGGCCTTGGAGTACCCAACAACGTGTCTGAGCCCCCTTTGTCTGGAACGTAGACACAGCACCAGCCTTGCCCCCATGGTTGCACTGGTCACATGGGGACTGCGGCCCCCATAAGTGATAACTGTAACCATGAAGGCACCTGGTGGGCAGGCGGTCGGGAACTGGTGCACAAGGTTTCCTAGGTCCCCTTCCATTCTAGCCTGGTATGGGCTGTACTGTGAGCCGCGGGTGGAGAGGGGGTGAGCAAGGAAACAGCATGTGGAAGCCCCGCCCTCCACTGCGAGAGGGGTGGGGTCTGACTCATCCTGTGCCTCTGGCAGCCAGCACAGGCTGTTGTTGAAAGAGGGGCCCTGGGGTCACTTTTTCATTTACTCTGCACCCTCGCAGTAATTGGGGAAGATAACACAGAACAAAGTGATGACAAGCAGAGCTGAGGGCTGGGAAGAAGGTAAACCCATGGACGAATTGAGGGAGCATTTGAGGAGAAGACCACTGGGCAGGAATGAGGCCAGAGGTCGCCAGAAAGGTCCACTGGACCGGGCACACTTGGGCAAGTGGCAGGGCTGTGGGTCTAGGAGCCAAGGGCCCCGTGAACCACCCCACACCCAGCCACAGCAGGACGTAGCCCTGTGTCACCTGTGCCTTTGAAGGTGAGTTGAGAACACGTAGGTTAAGGGCTCGCCTACCATTTGTGAGTACGTCTGAGCATGTGTTAGCATGCATGCACTTGCACATGTGTGTTGCCATGCTCATGTGTACGTGTGTTCTTGGACATGTGATTTCTTATGTCTGCACTGTGTTCTCACACATGTGGACATGTGCACACATCAAATGCAGATGCACACAGCACCTTCTTCTCTAACTCCAAGCCCCACCCCCCAGGATTGCAAAGCCATTGACCACATAGTCAGACGGAAGAGGCCTCCTTGCCCACCCCCCAGTAAAGCTGAAGGTCCTACCGTCCTCATGTTGGCGGTTCCCCCTTAGTAGAGGCTTAAGAGGCCCTTGTCACAGGGGTGCCTCCTATCTCCCTTTCCTGTCAGGGGCTCTGGGAACCGAAGAACACCACCAGGCTCCAGAGTGTTGGAGAGGGTAAGCCCACATGGCCAGGGTCCGAGCCAGGGATGGGCCAGCAGGCCTGGGCCAGGCAGAGCAGGGGGCTGAGGGTCAGGGGCCCGGAGGCTGGAGACCCCCGGTGGTCTGAGGCTGGACCAGCACTAGGGCCCCAGAAAGCACCTGGCTCTGTGGGTTCAGGGGAAGGAAGCAGACCCAAGGCTGGAGAACAGTTCTGTGCATGGCCTCCCTGTTCACTGCCACCCCCCAGGGGAGTCCCACCTCTCACTGAGCTTTGGTTTTGTCATCTGTGCAGTGAGATGAGGATGGCTCACCGAGGTTCAGCCTGGATGGGCAGGCATGGAAGGATGGCCCTGGGGCCTGCCCAGCCAACCCAGGACTCGAGGTCTGCTCCTCGGGAGGATGGGCCCACCCTGACCTTGTGCCTCTGTAGGCCCTCATCTCAGGCAACAGTCTCAGGTCCGGGCAGGGCCAAGCACAGCTGCCCCACAAGGTCCACTGGACTCAGCACTGATGCGTGCAAACCCCAGCAGCACCCCAGCCCCAGCTGCAATGCTGTGAAGGTCGCAGGCTGAGCCTGGCCGTACACAAGTGGAAGAGGGCTCCTGGGTGCCCAAGCTCGCTGGGCGACCTTGGGCAAGGTACACAACTACCCACCTTCTCCTGGGACTTCTCTGGCCTCAATCTGTGCCCTGAGAAAGGAGCAAGAAAGCCAAGGACACCCAGGATGACAAGTGCAAGGTCATGCAGTAAAGCTGAGTCTGAGCTCCTGCCCTCTGGGTTCCTCTCCCAACCCCATGGTGTTCCCCCATCCCGTGCATGCTCTGTGCTCCACAGCCAGCCAAAGGCCCATTTCCCCTCGGGGTGTCTCAGGGTGTCTCATTGGTGAATCAGTGAGTGGGGAAGGGGGAGTTAGTTACACGGCCCCAGGGACAACCGCCAACCCTGCCCTCAGCGAGCTGTGCCTGCAAACTGAGTAACCACATCTGAGCCTCGGTTTCCTCATCTGCAAAAGGGGTAGGATGGGACCTGCTTTGTAGGGGCTGCTCTAGGGACACAATGAGCACTCCGTGGGGTGGCCTGTGACAACAGGTCTGCGTGAAGCAGACGGTGCTGGTGCTGGGTCCTCCTGGGGTGCTCCAGGGGCAGAAACTCCTTGCCGACCCGTATATTTCAGGAACATTTTACTCAAAGCCCCGCCTGATCACCTGGCCATGGGTTTCTCCTGTGGGCACTGGCCGCTTCTTTAGAGAGCCCTGGGGTCCCCACCCCCCACTCCTGGTGACATCTGACTCTCTTACCGGCCCTTCCCAATAAGCCCAAGTTCCATTGGGCTCCACGTGGCCAGCACTTGAACGTTCTTCTGCTTTCTCACCAATGCAGCCTGGCTCCCTGTGTGGGGTGGTGCCATTTTCCCATTTCCCCAGGAGGGAAACTGAGACCAGTAGAGCTGAAATCACCCAGTCAGGATGGATCTGAGTCCTCTGTGGATCCATCACTAGAGGGGTCTCTCCCACACAAGATCCAACCCAGAGGGCCTTAGCCAGCTCGGATTTGGAGGTCCCTTTCCTGAGAGATGACACAGTAGATAGAGAGCAGACCCCAAGACCCCCATCCCAGGGGAGGGGAGCTCCAGCCTGAATGGTGGGGGAGCTGGCAGAGATGCCCCAAATAGTCAGGCACATGCTCCACGCTGCTGCCCCACCCTCCCCAGCTGGTGCCAAGGCTCTGAGGCTGTTGCTAGGCATCTGGGAGGCCCCAGGTGGGCCCTACCTGTCGTGGAGCAGCCGTGCAGCATGGGGTGGGCACAGGGCCCGGACAGGAGCAAGGCCGCCTCCGCCTGCCCGCCCCCCTCTCACTTGGCAGCAGCAAGCAGAAGCCATTAGCGCCTGGCAGCCCGTGTCCCACAGCTCTGACAAACGCCTTAAATGTTGTCGCCAAGGCTCCAGCTGTCCCGCCGGCCGCCTTTACTCCTCGTAATAACCGAGTGTCGAAGCTGATTGCAGCAGCGGGATGCAGCCCGCATTCCGAGCAGCTCCTACCCTGGGCGTTTCCCCCAGCAGCCAGGCTGTGCCCACCTCACCCTCCACTCTCAGGCCTTTGTCTGCCTGCCACCCCCGCCCAGGCCCCCAGCTTCGCCCCCGGGCCAGCCAGCACCAGCTTTGAGTCCCGGGTGGCATCCAGGCTGCCGCCACCAAAGCTGGTGGGCATCGATGGGGTGGAGTCCCAGGCGTCCACACCAGCGGAATGACCCCCGTGGGGGAGCCCCTGCTTCCTCCTGGTTCCCTTCATCTCCCAGCCTTGGCGTTCTTTCCGGTGAAGTGGGATGACCATGGGGCTTCCGGGGCTCAGAGGGAATGTGTGTGTGAAGCAAGGTGCGGATCGTGATGTCCTGTGGAAGAGGCTCAGCCACACCGCCAGCACAGCCTTCTGGGATGGAGGAGGAAAGGTGGCCTCAGCTGTCCTGGCTGGGACGCCCTCCTCTTCCCCAGAGAAGCCCACTCGTTCCCACCCCACACCTCTGCCCACCTGGAGCTTCCCCTCCCCTCTGCCTTCCACCTGGCCTCGCCTTTCAAGCTTGGCCTGCTCTTCCCTTTTCCTGGAAGCCCTCCCAGCCTGATCTAACCACAGGTTTTACATGATGGAGTGGGTCCTGGCCATGCGACACTCTCCGCTCATTGTCTGCATTCACCCCCACACAGCCTCACAGGTCAGGGCTGTCAGCAGCCTCGTTGGAGATGAAGTGGTCGAGGTTCAGAGAGCAGTGAGCATCATTCACCCACATCACACATGCCGCTCCTGGCTGTGCCCACAGGGCGCTGTGACCACTGATCAGGGGGGTAAATCCGAGGGGTCTGCCAGAGTGGACAGACACCCCGACCCTCCTGCTGACCTTGAGGGCTTCCTTCCTGAGACACCCAGCTGCAGGCACACCGTCCAGGCCAGATCTGGTGGTCAATCTGTGAGTCGCTGGGCACTCGATCATCTGTTTCTAGGCTCCCTGACCTTCCGATGATGCTGGAGGGTGACAGGCAGAGAAAGGCAGAGTGAGTGGTCTCTGCCTGTTCATCAGACTTCCCCCAGGGGTGCAGAGGGCTGGGGCCAGCAATGAGGCAGTGACCACAAGGGGATGTGAGGTGCTAGCACAGGAGTCAGCAGGGGTATGGCAGTGAAGGTGGTGGAGCCAGTGGAGGCGATGTTGACACTGGAGCTGGTGGTGCAGGTGACAGTGATGGTGGTGACTGTGATGATGAGGATGCAGGTAGCGATGGTGGGGCTGGCGGCGATGGTGGTGGGGCGCCCCTGGGGATAACAGTGGCGGTAGTGATCAGAATAACTTTAGCAACAATGATGGGAATAATGCCGGCAGTGTCGCTGGGATGGTGAGGGTGACGTTGGCAATAGTGATGGCAGTGGTGATAGAGTGACATTGGCACTGGTGATGGGGACTGTTGGTGGTAGTCATGGCGACGTTGATGATGGTTGGGGGGAACCTGTGATGGCAATGGTGGCGATGGAGGGGACTCAGGTGGCAGGGCTCCCTGTGCAGTGTACCTCCTGGGGCAGCCCTGTCCCACCCATGGGCTGTGCCCTAGCTGGAGGCAGGACGCAATGGGGCTTGCTTAATGCTTTTTTTTCTTTTAACCTCCAGTGAGCACAGCCTTCTGGGTAATGAGATGCAAATTGACAGAAAAGACAATGAGCCAGCCTGCGGCCGGTGGGGCAGCTTTCAGAGTCAGGCTGATTGCCTCTGTGCCAATTTGCATGGCATTAGCTGTACACGTCTCCGCCAACGAGCTTGTGCATTTCATCAGAGGTCACCTGGCTGGTTGCTTTCAACAAGGGGTGGTGACCTGTGATCCAGACCAGGGACAAGGGCAGGGCCACTCTGGTCCTGACCTGATCTGGAGTCTGAGCCTGTGGATTGGGTGGGGGTGGGGGACTTCAGTAAGCCGGGGCCACAGGGTCAGGATCCACACGTGGCAGACCCAGGAGGGCCTGGTTGACTATGGTTCCATCTGAGCATGTGTTGCAAAGCTGACAAACAGGTCTCAGGCGGAAGGGGGGCTGGCCCTGGCCCGGGATGCCTCAGTACAGGTCCGGGCTCTGCCCCGAACTGGCACCGTCGCCTGGGTGGTCCCTCCAGGCCGTGGCTCCCCCACTGTACAGCGGAGCCCCAGCCTCATTGTTTCCACGTTGAAGGTGGCAGTCATCAAGCCAGGCCCTGCCTGTGGCGTAGCCAGTGAAAGTGGCCGGGGCCAGTTCTCCATGTCAAGGTCACATGTTCCATCCTCTGTGAATTCTCATCCTCTCACTGTTACCATCACCCAAGCTACCTAGAATCATACCTGGGGTGGGACCTAGAGGGGCCTAAGTAGTGCGGAACCCGGGTGAATGCCCCAACCACACTCTGTAGGCGCCTGGCCAGCCCTCCTGCTCTGTCCGTGGTGCTGAAAATCTGGGCCCAACCTGCCCTGGGGTCTCTGCTGCAACATGGGCCAGGGCCCCTTCCCTGCTGCCATTGCTCCCCGACCCCTGCACCTCCCGGGCCCCAGCGCAACTGAGAAGACTCCACTCCATGCTGCCCCTCACCCCAGGACAGATGACAGTGGGGCCAGGGGCTCTTCCCCTCTGCCCTCCACCCCTAGCTAGCCCAGTGCCCCATCAGGCACATCCCAGTGCCTTATTCCCTCTCCCCCTGAGTTTGGGCCTAATCAGAGCTAATCAGAAAATTATGAGCTGCCTGATTACTGATTAGATTCCTAATGTTAATAGAGTCGAGAAGGACCCGCTCAGGCTGTGTTTTAGGGAAAAGTGTAAAAATAACATCCTGGGAAGGGAGCATGGTGGCTAGAGGGGTTTGGGCTCTGCTGTCCTCGCAGGTGGGGGCTCAGGCTCTGCTTTTCTCATTGGGGGAAGTGCTCAGGCTCAGCGTTAGCAGAGGGGCCTCCTAGCAGTGAAGTCTCTCTCCCAGGCAGCTCTTGCTGCCCAGGTCTCCTTGGGGTTCTGTGCTCAGGCTCATGGGCAGCCAGGTGGGATATAAAGGAGACTTACTCCTGGTACAGCACATGAGAGCAGGACCATGTCTGCCCTGCTCACTGACCTACGCATGCCTAGAACAGGCCAGGCATACAGTAGGTACTTAATAAACATCCAACAGGAAAGAGGGAAGGCACATCAACCCCTTCGCACTGTAACTACCACCCTCTGCTGTCCAGCCCCTGAGCTGTTGGGGTGGGGGTCCCAGGGTGCAGAGAGGCACCTGAGAAGGCTTCTTGGGGGAGGGCATTAGAGCACGTCAGGAGAATGCACGGGGCTGGGGCCAAGGCCAGGCATGCCAACTCCCCAGGGACCCAACTCCTGGCTGATGTGGGCCAATGAAGGGCCCATGTCCACAACCCCCAGCCCCTCACTCCTGCAGGGCCCAATGGCTTTTGCTTCCAGACCATTTCACCATTGACTTGACAGCAGCGGGGTGGTATGGGCAAATGACATTTTCACAAGGTCCAGAATGGGACTCAGTCCCCAAGAGCAGGTATCTCCAGTCCAGACCCCAGAGACCACCCCTTGGACCTGCTGCTTGGGGCGCCCAAGGAGGCCCGTACTGACCCTTACCCCCTGTGCCATCTTGGATCTCCACACTCTGTTGCCCACACTGCTTCTGCTCCAGTCTCTGCCATCTCCATCCCACAAAGCCCAGGGCCTCTGAGCCAGCAGGGCCCTAAGGTCACCTCCTGACCCACCCACATCCCATTGACCCCATGGTGCAAGCTCAGGCCTAGCACCGGGGCTGCCTGAGTCCAGGAACCCCGTCCCTGCCCTCAAGAGACTGCATCTGGGAAGGAGCCAGACACCGCAGGGGTGGGGACACCCCTGGGAGTTCCGCAGACCCAGCCTGGCCGGGCGCCAGGCTTTCTGGACCGGAGTGGGAGAGGGGGATGAGCACAACTCCTCAAGGATGAGGAGGAGCGGGCCAGCCGAGGGAGCAAAGGGCTGTCGGGCTTGGAGCACAGCGCGGACAAGGGTAGGGGACCCAAGTATGGCAGGGGGGGAGGGTTGAAGGTCAGCGTGATGGGAAAGTGGCTGGGTGGGCGGGGCCAGGCCACAAAGGGCCCTGTAAAGGATGGCAGTGGGAAGGGAAGAAGTGGTCGGGGCAGCTCCAAAGCCCTGGATGGGGACCCAGGTCAGATGAGTCTGCAGTTGGGTTGGGGTGGGGTTGGGGCTCTGGAGAGGTCTGAGCTAGCAGGGAGAAGGGGATCATGGGAGTAGGAGCCTTTAGAGGGGAACAATTTCCAAGGGGTGCCCCTGGGGAGGTGTTGGCCCAGCTTGGATGTGGTTGGTTGAATAGGATATGTGCATGGGTTCTAGGTCCCTGCCTGGAGGCCAGGGTGCTGGAGGGCAGTGGACAGAGGTGGTGCTGAGGAAAGGGACACAGTCCATTGGCATGAGCTTCAGGGGGGCCAGGTTGAGCCAAAGTCAGAGGCCCAAGAGAGAAGCCGAGGGTGGGGAAATGGTCGGATTGGTGGGCGAGCAGTGGGGAGGTCCCTGGGGTGAAGCTGAGGGAAGGGGCAACCCAGACCTGGGGCTGGATTCCATTTCCATAGTGAGGCCACACCTCGTTCCCTGCCCACATCCCCATAGCCCTGGGGGCGCCCGGGGGGCATTCTGGTCTCCCTTATACAGGTGAGAAACTGGGGTCCAGTGAGAGAACAGTGCTTCCCAGAGTGTGTGTTGAGCCAGGCACCAAACCATAGGAGCTCGGGCTCCCAGCCTGTGACGGGCATGGTCACACCCAGGCACAGACACCCACTTGCGTCTCCAGAATGTGAGCCAAAGGGGAGTGAGGGCAGCAGTGTGTCCTGCGGTACGCTGGGGTAAATGATGTGTCTCCCTGCCCCTCTACCCAAGGGGTGGCCCACGGCTCCGGGCTTCATACCCTCACCTGATGCTCTCTGCATGTTTTTTAAAAGGGTGAAAGAGCAAGGGAAATTGACAAAACTGACAAACTTATGAGAAACTCACCTGGCTCACCAGGGACCAAGTCACCCAAGGAGATGGGCAGCTTCCATGCTGGGACTGACGGGGTGCCGGCCAGGGCGGCGAGTTCTCACATCTGTGAGCCCACTAGGGGGCTGTCCTGGGCAGGGTGGTACCCTGGAAGGAACTCCAGCAGCCTCAGAGCCCACCTGACCCAGACCTTGGCTTGGGCTTCTCCGGGACAAGGTGTCTCCATACAGCTAAGCTCCGGGGCCACAGACCTAATACGGACCTGGCACTGCACAGTGATTTATTGGCTTATTTTTCATGGGGAACCTCTCATAGGGGCCCAACAGGGGACCCAGGAGCAGCAGCAGTGACCGGGCAGGGCAGCTCCCAAGACCCGGCCATCCCACTGCCCTCGGCACGACGCTGTCCCATCCTGAAGCATCCTGATGCCAGCGGTGAACTCTTCTGTGGGTGGGTGTTCTGCCCAGCCACAGTCCTCGCACCCTGTCCACCCGTCACACATGGCTTCGGTCCCACGACGCGTTGGACCCACTCTTTGAATTGCCCTTGGTCCCCACTAAAACCATTGAAAGTAGAAGCAGGGAAAGCAGTGGAATTTTTTTTAAGACTTTATTTATTTGTTTTCAGAGAGAGGAGAAAGGAGGGAGAAAGAGAGGGAGAGACACATCAATGTGTGGTTGCCTCTCACACACCCCCACCTTGGGGACCTGGCCCGCAACCCAGGCAGGTGCCCTGACTGGGAATCGAACCGGCGACATTTCGGTTTGCAGGCTGGTGCTCAGTCCACTGAGCCACACCAGCCAGGGCAGCAGTGGAATTTTCTTGCCCAAGGGCCACCTCACCTGCTCTTCTTCCTGGGAAGGAGGGTCCCAGAGCCCATGGCCTTCCTACACCTGATATTAAAACGTCCACTTTTGGGTAACAGAGCAGAAAGGAGAGAGTGGGTTTTTTAAATGTCCTCCTGAGGCAAAATACCACCTAGCAACTGGATGTTCTGGGAAGTCCTGTCTGGTCTGAAATCCAAGCCCCTGGGACATCAGGTCCCCCAGCCCCATCTCCCTCTTCACATTTTTCCTGGGAAATTAAAACACAGGAAAAACCCGGAGAGGTGCCCGCCGTGGGAACCACATGCGAATGAGGTTTTCCCTGTTACATGTATTCTGACCTTTAAAAAAAGAAAGAGTCCATTTTACTAACTGTTTTTTATCAACTCGTGGAGGACACGAGGGGCCAGGGAGGGAAAAGGGCAGGGAGCCTGCTGCGCTGTAAGCAGGCGGCCGCCGGCACCGGCCCTCCCCGCCCCCTGCCCCCGCCCCCGCTAGGGGCACTTGCCGTTTCCCTGCAGGGGCGGTGGGGAGTTGGGTCTGGGATCCGGGTGATCGTTTTCCATTGTTCTAGCAGTGGTTTTACCCTCAAGCCGGAAGCACAGCTAACACAGAAAGGCTGAGTCTGACGTGTCCTGGGACAGGAGCTGAGTGTGTCCAGGGCGGATGGATGCAAGAAGGGGTGAGAGTATGGACCTCAGAGGGCAGGAGGGCAGAGCCACCAGCATCTCCATCACCTGCCATGTGCAAGTCGTGGGTCCTGGTCAGCCCGCTCTGCTCCTGCTGATGCCCTTCCTTCTCTTCACCCCTCGGAACCGAGCAAAAGGGGAGATGAGGGCAGGACCTGCCCTCAGAAGGCTGTGGGGGGTGAGGTTGTCCCCACAAAACGCTGGGCATGTCATAGGCCATGGAGAGTAGCAGTCAAGGTAGCTGTCACTCAGGCAGCAGGCACTGTCCCTATGTACCTCTCACAGGAGAGGGCCAAGCTGGGATCCTCCTGGTCCCTGACTGTGGATGGACCTGCTTGGAGCAGGCAGTAGGCAGACGGACAAATGCCCCCTTGGGCCAAGATAGCAGGAAGGAGAGAGGGCAGGCCGGGACCCCCACCCGCCCACACTGCTGCCCCTGTTGCCAGCCCTGGGGCTCCAGCTCCCTCCTTGCTAAGCTGCATCTTGCTTCATTATTATGCAGATATTTTAATTATGCAGATATGTTTTTAGACAGTTTTAAATATGTATATTATTTACTCATTAGACCATAACAGCTCTGGAAATTGGAAATCTGTATTTAGTATCTATCAGTGCACAATACAGAGCTAATTCAGGGCCCGAGGACAGGGAGGGAAGCAGGTAGTGAGGGCAGCACTTGGGGGCGGGGCGGGGACTGCTGGGCACCCTGGTGCTTACCCCCTCCCAGGGTCGGGTCCTAGGGACATCAAGGTTGGGGGCGGGCTCAGAGCAGCATGGGGAGGCCCGTTACTGGTCCCCTCTCCTGGGGGGAGGGCAAAGGCCCCTCCTGGTCCTGCCCTGGGATGTTCACTGTCCAGCACGCTGGCCAGCCTGCATCGGATGTCTCCTTCCCCACTTCCCCCCCACAGTTGGCCGTGAGCAGCCCCGCTCAGCAACCCCACCACCGTTTCCTCCAACGCCTTGACCTTGGCAGGGACATTGCAGGCCAGACGAGCCACCGTCAGTGACATCGTAGCAGCATCACCCTCCTAAGCAGCCCTGAGCCTCCAGATTATAATGATGAGGAAAAGGGGTTCAAAGAGGTTGAACCTCACACCTGGGCTCACACAGCTGGCTGGGCAGAGTCAGACTCACGTCCAAGCCTCTACCCAGGTTCAGAGCCACTCGGACCTTGATGTAGCAGATGTTCGTTGTGCACCTACTGTGTGCCAGAGTCCAGATGACTGTAAATTCGACAGCTGCCAGATATGGCCCTCACCACACTCCGAGCTCCCGAGAAAGCAGACGGGGGTTCTCTGAGAGCCACGGCGGGCCGATGAGGGCTTGGCGGGGCTCAGGGAGTGCTTGGGAGGAGAAAGAGGGCTGAGCTAACCCCACAAAGGTGAGGGTGTGAGCCAGGCCAGAGGAGTAAGGGCAAGAGTACACAGGCAGGAGGAGCAGCCCGTGCAGCGCCCGGCGCTGGGGAACCAGAGGCCGCAGGTGGCCGTGAGAGCAGAGCCCAGAGCCCAAGCAGGGAGCAGGGAGCAGGAAGTCAGGCAGTCCCAGGGAACAGGTACTCGGGGTCAGGAATGGGACGGAAGCCTGTCCCCTAGCCAGGCAGGAACTTGGAAATGGGACTGAACTGTAGCCCTACCTCTGCCCCTGCCCTGCTCAGTCTTCGCAGATTGTCCCTTCCTCTCTGGGCCTGTTTTTTCCCCCCATCCTGCCTGCCCCCAAGCCATAAGGAGGACCGGGGGAGGTGGGAGGGAAGCTTCTAGAGGGTGAACCTTGGGGCAGGAAGAGGGGGCAGACAGGAGCCCAAGGCTCTGAGTGTCTGCTGAGGGGAAGGAAGCCCATGGGCGGGGGAGGGGCAAAAGGAAGCTTCCAGAGGCAGGGACGCAGTCTGATGGGGCTGCCTGAGGTGGCGGAGAGCACAGCCCAGGCCGGGAGGGTAGATAACAGGGGAAGGTGCAGAGGTGGGTCAGAGACTTGGTACTTAGAACCAGCGAGAGGAACCCAGGGGACCATTTCCTGGGGGCAGCATCTTGAGATTGGAACAAGGCGGCTGCCAAGTGCCTGCCCACTCTGAGGGAGTACATTACTATCTCCAGTTTATACACAGGAAATTGAGGGCCAGGAAAGCCACTTGATCAAGGAGAGCAGGATTTGAACCCAGGCCAGTGCTCCAAGGCTCCAGGGTCCAGGCTCTGAGCCCCTGTTGGGGCCCCTTGGGCGTGCCTGTGGGGGATCCCAGCCCTCATGCCTGGCCGGACACAGGCAGCCCCAGCCCGCCCACTTCGCTGCCATCCAGCCGCCCAGCCCTTCCTCCCACACCACCAGGCCTGTGTGCTTTGCAATTTCCACACGTTCAGCGCCTGGGGATGGACTGATTGATCTGTAACACCGAAAAAATAATAATGGCTTGATCGTTACTGAGGATTAAAAGTAATCCTTTCGCTGTGGCTATTGCAACTCTGTTATTCACAAGTCAGCTGGCTGACCCCGGCCTTGGGGCCCGCGGGGCTCCGGGAATTCAAAGAGGCTGCAGGCTGGGGCCCTCTCTCCCCGGAGCTGCCTCCCCTTGGCTGCTGGGCTAGGGAACAGAGGGGCTGTAGCCCTGAGAGCATAAGGGAATGGGGGCATGCAGCAATTGCCCAAGGCTCCCCCTCAAGGTACAACCCCCGGGGCCGCCCCTTAGGCTTTACCCCCTCTCATCCAAGCCTGGAGCTCAGCTTGCGTAATAGGTGCTCAGTTAACAGCGGTGACGAGTATTGTTAACCATACGTGTCCCACGGCAACGTCCTCTGCAGAAGGGCACTGCAGGCTTGTGAGTGGGGGCCTCACCCACCCTGGGGATTTGTAGTTTAGGCAGAAAGGAGGCCCCACAATGGAAAGGGAGGGGCAGGAGCTGGGCACAGGTGTGCCCCTGGGGCCTCAAGAAAGCTGCGTCTTCTATATGCAGAGCCATTGGGGGCTGCTGAGGATTTAGGGGCAAGGGTTGGCCACACACTCAGAGCCACATTTTAAAGGCTCCAGGTGCCATGAGGAGAGTAGATGACAAAGGACAGGCAAGGACGCAGGAGCCTGAGGGAGGACAGAGCCTGGGCTGGGGACGTCAGCAGGTGGTTTGAGCAATGTCAAGGGTGAAATATGAGGGGCAGCGGCTGCAAGGTGGGCTCATTCCAAGTGGGGGTGGTAGCACTCCGGGGGCCTGAGCACCACCCCAGGAGGGCATCCAGGAACTCAGAGGGGCCAGAATTGGAGGCAAGACATGGGAGGTGTCTGGGAGTAGAGAGGCCTGTGGTCCCTGGCGCTGGGTAAGGCAGGTGGTGCCCATGCAGGCGGACATGGCAGCAACGGGTGGGCAGAGGATGGAAACTCCAAACAGGTGGGGTAGCAGGAGAGGGAATGGAGGCCAGGAGGGGCTCCGCATTGTGACGTGAGGGGGTTTGACTTCATTAGGGACTTTCCTCCCCTGCCCCCAGGACCCCCAGCCTCACAGTGCTCCCAGCATTCAGTGCTCTCGGCCAGAGGAGGAGGGGAGCCAGGCCCAGCGGGAGTGGGGATGGCTCTGGACAGCCCCGGAGAGTGGAGGCTGCACCTCTGCAGGGGTCCCACCCTGCCCCCGACACTGTCCTGTGCTGGGAGGAAGGACAAGCTGGTCACCCGTTTCCTGACTCCCATTTCCCCCAAAAGGGCATCTGCCAGGCTTTATTAGAAACTACCCTCTTGGGCTCACAGGCCACATCGGGCCTGGATGGATGGGTGGGGGCACATGTCCTGAACAACGAGAGGCCAGGAGGCAGGACGTTGCTGTCCCACCCATGGGATGGAGTGGGGTCGGGGTGGGGGACCAGAGCTCCTGTCCCCACAAGAGCCATCCCATCCCTCACCAGACATCGTGGGCCTGTGTAGTGTGCCTCTGACCTCGATCATGGACTGGGCAAGGCGGCTGTGTGGCGAGGGTCAGGCTCAGGGCCCCACCCAGCCCAGACTCACTCCAATCTTGGGCAGGCTGCTCACCATCTCCATACATGGGGGTCCTCATCTGAGAAGGACATATCAGGCACATCATGACCAGTGACAGGTACATACAATATGTCGCTGGCCTGAGGGAGGGCTTGGCATACAGTAGGTGACTGGTTCATGGTGATAGTCACTGGTAACAGGACTTCAGTTCATTTAGCTCTATGGGAGGCCCCAGAGGGCCATCATCAGGAGCCCTAAGACTTTCTGGAGGGACAGGATCCACGGAAGTGCAAAATAAAAACCTCAGCAGTCTAAGCACCTCCTCCAGGAAGCCTTCCCTGATATCCCAGGTTCCCACAGCCCTGAAACACCTCAGCTGGTCCAGCGCTGGTGGTTCTGCCTGATCACGTGTCTGTTTCCCCCTCTGGACCGTGAGAGGGACGGACTGGCGCTACCACATCTCCACGTATCAGCATGGCGTGGTGTCAGGTGTGCTGCGTAACAAGGTGTGGGATGGATGGGCAGGCAGCTGTGCTCACAGGCACAGGGGCCTCTTTGGAGGAGGCTGCAGGAACCAGCCCCAAATGACAGGCCAGGCTCGTATGGACAGAAGGCATGGAGAGCCCTGCCGGGAAGGTAGGGGGCTCAGGAAGCCAGAACAGGGACAGTGGTGGTGGGCCTGGGTAGGGAGAGGGGAGCGACAGGCCCTGTGCAAGCTGCGGCAAAGGTACATGAGCGAGGCCCTCGGCCACTTTCGGCAGTTCCCCAGGCTCCGACCTCTCTGTGCTCTGTCCCCAGAGACTGGCTGATGCTGCCGAGAACTTCCAGAAAGCCCACCGCTGGCAGGACAACATCAAGGTAAGAATGGCAGTGCCCTCCCCGGCCCCCTCAGTGAGGGTGGGTGTGCGTGGGGGAGTCTGCCCAGGAGGGGAACCGGGGGCTCTGTGGAGTGGAGCAGGAGCCCCTGGGCCCTGGGACATGGGGCACAGATACGGACTGTCCTTCCATGGCAGAGTCGCTGTGGAACCCCGGTGAGCAGGTGGGCCGCTCCCCAAAACGGATGTCGCCTTGGTGGTTCAGGAGGTGCCCAGACCCCTTGGGGAGCCCCCAGGGCCAAGAACCTCTGGATGCAGGGTCTCTCCAACTTGAAGACACTGACCCCTTCCCCGGATGTCCCCGGGCCCTCAGGCTGGGATCAGGGACCAGACCGTCTGCCACTGGAGCTCAGCTGTGAGGGAGGGTGGGGGCAAAGCCCTGTCTGCCTGATGCTCAGTGTGCCCCACGCCCAGTCCGTCAGTTTACCTGTCTGTCTGACCCACTGGTGCCTTGGGCAGGGCGGAGCTGTAGTCACTCCCCTCTACTGCGGGTCAGGGCCCTGCTCTTCCCCAGCTGCCAGGCTGAAAGGCATTAATTAGTGCTAATGGCCAGCCCACGGGCCAGCACACCACCCGCCCTGCCTGTGCTGCTGCCGGGAGGACTGGCCTCAGCTGCAGGCGAGGACTGGCCAAGAGACACGAGGACTTGAGGCTGGGGCAGGGATGGTGTTTTTGTCCTTCGCAGGCACACCCCCCACCGTTGAAACCGTGTCCTTCCCAGTGACCTTCAGGTGGTGACAGATAAGGAGCCAAGTTCCTCCCCAGCACTCAAGAGGAGCACCCGGCCTGTGCCTCCACCCCCATGTCACACTCAGGTCCTTCACGAAGGCCGGGCCTTCCCGAAGGCGTGCACTTACCTCCCCCCTACCCAGGTGGTCCCAGTGCAGGCCATCTGAGGCCAGTGCCCGGTGGGCTCCTCTGTCTGCCCTACTCATGGCCCCCCTAGGCTGAAAGCCCCCGGGCCTGACTTAGTGCTGCCCATCACCTGTCCCCGTGCCTAGCCGGGTGCCCTGTGGACAGAGTGACCAGAAACAGCTGGGAATCAGTCTTCTTACCTCTGAAGTGGGGAGGGTGGAACCCAGCAGCCCTGGGCACAGAGGAGATGCTCGGCCTGTAAGGACCAGACTGGAGCCCCCTGCGTGATCAGTGGGGTTTGGCCCTACCGCTGTCAACAGCACACAGTGGGTCTGCACATAGACCTCTGAGAAACAGACAGTGGTGTACCCATATTCACACATACATACCCTGTCAACACCAGCAAGGGGACTTGGAAGCCCCGGAGTCTGCAGGGTCAGAGCTAGGACAAGAAAGGAAGGGGTGAGATGTCTGGGCATGAAGCCCCCTCCTGCCCTTCCTAGTCCCAGGCCCCGACCTCACACACCTTGGCCATGGCAGGGACCAGGAACCTGTAGTCACAGGCCTTGGACACCAGAGAAACGATGGCTTTGGCAGGCTGCAGCACCGCCATTGCCCTGCAGACAGGCAGCTGGCACTCGGGTGCCCATGACACATAGGGTAGATGAATATGGCCCACCTGCCAGATACTGTACCTGGCTGCAGCAGCTCACTGCGCCAGCATTATCGGCCATCTAAACCACCACCAGGAAGGAACTGGGCAAGGGCGTGGATGGGGGAGGCAGGTGTGGCCATCAGCCCCAGGGCCTCAAGGCCAACACCAGGATCCGTGGGAGACAAAGACCTGCCCTGGGGAGTCTGACCGAAGAGGCAGTTCTGCCTGTGAAGGCTGGGCCAGGCTGGAGGAGCTGACTGGACCGGACAGGTGGCCTCCCTGGCCTGAGGTCAGCCCCAGCCATCAGGCCGGCTGCCTGCCTCTCTGCCAAGCCGGCGACAGACGGCTCTCTCGGAAAACAGGCCTCTCGGCTGAGTAGAGCTGGCAGTGAGCCAGGCTGGAACGCCAGGCGTCCTCACTGGAGTAGCCAGGTAGCTGGCCCAGGCCAGGCACAGAGGCCTGGTGGGCAGGCCGCGGTCAGGTCTGGCCAGGCCCCGCATCCACCTACCACGGCACCAAACTGCCATCCCCCGTCGTCACCCTGTTCCCTACCTGTCAACAACCTCGTGCCCTCTCTCAGGCTTAGCTCCAGCGAAGGAGAGTCTGGGTGTCATCTATGCAAGGGCCACATGGGCCCCCAGCCCCACCCCTCATGCGTCATCGATGTACAGAAATCCACATGGGGGCTGTGAATTCACAGGGGTGACCCCCCCACCCCTGCCCAGTTTGAGCAAAATGGCCCCTTGAATACCAGCCAACAGGGTAGAGAGGGTGAGAGCGGTGTGGGCCCCAGACTGTAAGGATGTCCCTTTCACCCCACCCAGGGGGTTTCTGATACACTCATGCCCCTCCCAGGTCTGTGAAGTTGCAAACATAAGGGGGGATCCCCACACGTGGGGAACAGTGACCATTCCCCCTGGAGAGGCCTACCTCAGAAGAGGCGGCATCACCCCAATTTCATAAGTGAGAACCCTGACCCTGAGGTAGAGTCTCACGGAGGCTGCAGTGAGGCTTTAAAAGGACTTAAGAGGCACCCTTGCCTCACGGGTGAGGTGGGGGACGCCTGGGCATCCTATGAGCCACTGGGGTCTGCATTCACTGCTTGGGATCCCATAGACCACGTGTTCAGGTCAAGATCAGGGCCAGTACCCCTTGTCATCGCTGGGTGGCGCTGCCTCCTTGTCCGACCCACAGTGGTGGACAGCAGGCATTGTGCAGGCCGAGCAGGCCTGGAGGCCCATCCAGGGACCCTTCCACCGGACCCTAACGCCCCGTCGTGTCCGCCACAGCCCAGTTCCAATCTCATCGAGCGCAGCACCCGCGGCTGTCTTTATCGTTTATTTTCACACGTGTGACCTTGCCTGCCACCACCCTTGACCAAGGAGGGGCATGAGCTGGCCCTGTGAGGCGAGAAGGGCGGAGAGGAGTCCTGCGCCCCCCCCCCACCCCCCGTGCATCCCAGGCCCTGGGGACGAGTACGGCACAGAGATTCCTGCGCCTCATCCGTGGTCTGCGGGGGACTGGCTGGCACGTGCCCCCTGTGTCCCTGGTGCCACCAACATCTGATTCTAGGCTGAAACCATGAATCAAGAAAAAGGGAGCCATTGGAGCTGCTGGAGGGGCCCAGGGAGTGGGGGAGGGGTTCCGCGGCCGTGGTGTAGGCCGGACCTGCCTCCGCCTGTGAGGAGCCCAGGGATCCTGGAGGCCTGAGAATGACGGCCCGCCAGCCGTGCCCTTTCCCGTCCTTGCAGAAGGTCCGCCTAAAAAGTTGGCGGGTGAAGCCCCCGTGCTGATCTGCAGTCTTCCCACCGCGCGGCCCGTTCTCACTGCTGAGGGGAAGAACGGCAGGGCCGTGTTTATAACCCTTTTAGATAACAAATCACATTTTCTTTTCGCCGGCGAGTGTGTTGAATTGATATTTTTTCCCCTCGGTTTAATGGGTTTGTGTGTTCAGGAATGATCTTCATCAACTGAAACTCCTTATTGTGTTTGATGTAATGTCAGCTTTCATTAGGCACTGCGGTCTCGAGCCAGGCTGGAAAGGCCAGCACCCTGCAGCCTGGCCCCGCCCCCACCCAGACCCACCTGGGCCCCTGTCTTCTTAAACTGGTGGACGGGCATGGGAGGGGTTCGGGGTGGGTTGGGAAGGGGGGCTGAACCAGGGTGTGAGCCTCTCTGCCAGTAGTGTCCTGTAGTGTTCCCTTCCGTGTGGAGGGTCACAGTGCAGATGCCTCAGGTGACTGAAACTTTGAGTGACCCGGTCTTACACTCATTATAAGGTTGAGGGCCTGCCCAGTGTTGCCAGGCACGCAGTCAGTGCTCTGAACGTTGGCACTGTGCCTGCAGGCCCAGCCAGCGGCCTGCACCACCCTAGACATTGGTGGGAAACACCCCACAACCGCTCCCTACAACCCGCACCCGTGTGACCACCTCAGATCCTGGGCAGTGGCCATGGCCACGCCCCTCCCCGAAGCATAAGGAGCCTGAGCTCAGAGAGAGAGCAGTGCAGCCAGAGGTCACAGAGCAAATGGGGCCCAGCCCGCCTCAGGAGAGGTGCTGCCGCCACGAAGTCAGGGCAGGCTCTGTACTTGCTGTTTTACTACACTTGGTCGTCACCCCCATTTTCAGACCACAAAGAAACAGGCTCCCAGTGAGCGAGGGACTGCCAGGGCTATGCGACAAGTTTTACCGTACAAAACAGGGCAGAGGGGCACCTAGGGAGGGTGACCCAGACAGTGGCCCTGTCCCATGTCCTTGCCCTGGTGCCCATCCGGGCAGGGGTGGGGTGGCTCCTCCTGAGCGGGTGGCTCTTGATGGTACCAGCTTCACCTTCTGGCAGCCTCTCTCAGCCACGCTCGGTTCTGATTAAAGATCATTAAACATGAAATTAGCCCGTTTGTGTTACGGGTCTCCCGGGTGGCCGGTGATTATGATGTGCAGATGGCCAAGAACCCAGGCGCCGGGCTGGCGGGCGGGGCGAGCACAGGCAGCCGAGTGCAGGAGCTGGGCCGGGCTTTGTTTTCTCCCCCGCCTGTTGTGCAAACCTCCTTGCATTTCACAACAAATCACAGATAATTAATAAGTACATGCCCGTAATGAGCAGGCTTTTTAATAGAAGAAATTGGAAGACGCGGTGTCGAGTCGTTATTCCACTGCAGCCCGGGCTCGGCTCTATTTTTCCATCTTCCTCACTCCCCCTGGTCATGCCTCAGCCAGAGTCTCCGCAGCCAGGCTGGCTCTGACTCTTTCCCTGCAGAGCAGCAGGTCAGAGACCCTGGGCTGGGGGCACTGAGGGCCCCAGGACCGTCCCCAGTCTCCTGGGGAAAGGGCGTCCCAGGCTGACTCAGCCAGCCTCCCTAGACGGCAGCTCCTGGTGGAGGAGTCTGGGAGGCCGCTTTAGGCCTTGGGGCTGGGGGTCCTGGCTGCACCTCAGGGGCACTTGAGCCGTGAGTGTTGAGGCCTCTCTCCCCCACCAGGAGGAAGACATCGTGTACTATGACGCCAAGGCTGACGCAGAGCTGGTAAGTGCTCCCAAGTCTGCTGGGGGGGGGGGGGGCAGCCGCCAGAGCCACGTGCCCTCTCTGGGCTTTCGGCCTCAGCTGGAAAATGAGTGCTGGGACTCTGCAGTCCTTGGGATTCTGAGCTCGAGCCTGCAGGGTTGCGGTGGGTCAGGCCCCCACCCTACACCTGCCACAGACAAACCCCTAGAGGCCAGGCCCCTCCAGGGCTGTGTGTGTCTGCGCGCTGAGGGAAACAGCTTCATTGCACGGTGTACACAGGCCTGGCCACCGGCATGAGATCCACCCACCGTCAGTTCCTGTGCTGGAACTGAGGGATGCTGGGTGCTTACGTGAGCAGTTGGGGAGGGCTTCCTGGAGGTGGTGGGCAGGGCCGAGATACAGGATGCAGTGCTGTCCAGGTGTGTTTCGAGTCAGTGCAGGTGCCCTTCCCTCTGGCGAGGGGACCAGCAGTTCAGCGTGCCTGGCCCTGAGCTCAGCCAGACTCACCCCAGCCACAGAGGCGGCCCGTGTCCTGTGCCTGTTCTTCAGCTGACAGACAGCACTTAGGAAGACAGGGGAGGACTACAGAGGAGACAAGAATGTTGAGGGACAGGGCACATGGAATAGACAGTGTTTGGTCACAAGCCCAAGTCCACCTGCCTACCTTGGAGGCGAAAGCAGCTGAGCCCCACTGTCTCCTCTGAAAACAGGTGTCACAAGAGCCCCTTCTCTGGGGCCTTACCTGTGCTGGCTGGCGCCTCGGGCCCTGCATCCGCCTGGCCTGAGCGGAGTCCTGCGGGAGGCAGGCATTGTCCAGTGACACCAGGAGGAGGGCAGGCAGGAGGGGACCTCTGCAGAGGGCCCACGCTGCCAGGCTGGCCCGGGTGAACCCTGAGGGGCCGGGCAGGCAGGGGGCCGGAGAGGAGGAGTGGGTGGGCCGAAGCCGGTGTGCTTCCCCCTTGGCTGAGCCTCCGTGGCTCCCAGAGAAATTGCTAAAATTAAAGCTGGAATCTGAAATTCAAATGAAGAGCGAACCTTTAATTAGACCCTGAATCTAACTCCTTACCCCCCTCGGCAGCGGGCTGTAATTTTAGCAATCAGTGCATTAAATACCAACCGGGAGACTGCCTTGCCCACCGCACAGAGCCCCTGGGCATGGGGACCCTGCTGAGCGCTCTTTGGCCAGGGTGGAGCTGGGCCCCTGCCAAGCACCCTGAACTCCTGCTTCCCACAACCCCCGGTGTATCTAGGACTCCCCGACCTGCCCCCAGCCCCTTGGGCATCTGCTGGGGGGCTAACGGCCCAAGGAGGGAGCCCCCCTGCAGGTGGGGCTGGGCGGAGGTCAGGCAGCCCAAAAGCCCAGCCCAGCGCGGCCCTGGTATAAACCCCACACGTACATGTTTGCCGACTCCCCTGCTTGTTGTGTTGTTTTGTTTTTTTAATCTTTGCCAGAGGTACAGTTAGAGATCTTTCTAGACCATTTACTTTTAAATTACCAGCCAGAAGGTGGGGGTAGGAGAAAGAGAAGGAAGGAAAAAGTTCGCCAGCTGATAGCTTATCAGAACGGAATCCAAATGTCACATTAGTTGGGAAAGTTGGGAGATTAAATTTTCCAGCGCCCTTCATCTGCCGCTGACATTTCGGGGGCTTTCTTCTCCTGAGTCTCCCCCTCCTCCTGGCAGAACGTGAGTGGCTCACGCCTCAGAGGCGGCGGCTCCCCGCTCTGGCCTCCGCTAGGCAGCTGCCTGCCTGGCTTTCTGCAGCGACCAGGAGCTTCTGAGGGTCCTCCTGGGGTGTGCAGAGGTGGCGGAGGGGCGGCACGCTGGGAGGGCAGGACACGGCTCCGGTTGCACTGGACGAAATCCACTGATGAAGAGATGGAAGGGGGTTTGCTGCAGGCCCCTTAGAGCCGCTGCGCCCTCTCCAGGAAAGCCCCCGGCTGGGCGGCGCCATCACCCTTTTCCCAGACAAGACACAGCCGGTGCAAACACCTGGAGGCAGGAGCCGAGGGGGCTGCCCAGGACCCAGTGAGCGGTGGGGTCCGCTGTCATTGCGCCGTCCACGGCGTAGAGGAAAGGAGCTGAGCCTGGTGCCCAGGGTGGTCACAGGGGTCTGTCTGGTGGGGCAGTGAGGGAGCATGGGGATGGTTCAGCTGCTCACGCAACTTCCTTCCAGGGCACAAAGCCCCCCAACCCCTCCCCTGCCTGCCTTTTCCCTGTCTCCCCTTCACTCCCTACCACATCTTCCCTCCCCCCTCTCGCACCTGCACCCCGTGCCTGCCCCCCTCCGGGCTGTGCGTCAACGCTGTCGTATCAGACCCGCTCCTGCCAGCCCGTGGTGGTGGGCGGGGGCGCACTGCGCATGCCCAGCCTGCCCGGCCAGAGACGCAGTAATTGGCACCTGTCAGACGGCTGCAGCTCATTTTAGAAAGTCAACGGGGGCCTTCACCGGTCTCAACGCTAAACCCCAGCCCCACTCTCCCCAGGACGCCCCGCAGCTCAGCCCCCAGAGCCAATCTGCTGTGGGGGAGTGGGGAGGGGATGGCACCCCTCCCCCCAGACGGGGCCAGAGTCCTCTCCCTGCTGCCAGTGGGTCTCCTTGCAGAGTATGGGCAGGGCCCTTGGGCGCGGGGGCGGGGGACCGTCGCTGAAGGGCTGCCAAGTCCTCCTGTGGTGATCACACACAGCATGTGTTGTAGGCAGAGGTCTGCAGCCAGCCCCTCGCCGCCTCCAAGATTTGCCTTCTTTGCTGATAATTAATTAGTTTTCAGGGATTTGGGGAAGGGGTCGTTTTGGTTTGGTTTTGAAGTTTGGGTTCAGAAAATGTTGGGATGGTGAGTGGGCTGAGCAGGGGCAGGTGGAAGTCACAGGCCGCCAGGGGAGGGGACCATACCCCGTGTCTCTCCCTCTCTCTCTCTGTCCTGCAATCTGCAATCTTCTGATTCTGAGATGCCCCCACCGCCTAGACTCTGGCCTCTCGGCCCCACTCCACCATCACCAGCCCTTACACTGCCTGGTGGGGGTGTCCCCTTCTGCAGGATGACCCTGAGAGCGAGGATGTGGAGAGGGGGTCCAAGGTCAGCACCCTGCGGCTGGACTTCGTGGAGGACTCGAACTTCAAGAACAAGGTCAACTACTCATATACAGCAGTGCAGATCCCCACGGACATCTACAAAGGCTGTGAGTGCAGCGAGATCGGGAGCGGCACTCCCACACACCGGGGGCCAGGGCCCACTGCCCGGGCGCTGCCAGGTCCCAGGTGCCGGCCAGCGCCACCCCCCAGCCCCCTCCACCAAAGGTCACACATGCTCACCTCTCAGCATCGCTCACACGCAGGCCACTCTCAGGCGCAGGCTCACAGGCACTACAAAATATTGAGCCTCTCGCCCTGTGCATGGTCTCCTCCAGTGTGTGCACACCCCTAAGCAGCTCCCCCCACCTGCCCTCGTGCCCTGCCCCTATGCAGGGAGGATGCAGGAGCCACCACATCAGGTGGACATGCGGACTGGGGGTCAGGGTGCAACTCCTCACACCAACCCTGTCCCGCTTCCCTCCTTCTCCTTGGCATGGGGTAGGTGTGGGGAGGATTGGGTAGAAGGCAGCTGAGATTCCAGGCTCCAGAAGGACAGTTTGGCACAGGGGGGAAACCAGGTTACTACAGCTGGAAGGACTTCAGTCAGACGTGAGGAAGAACTTACTGAAGGTCTTAGGAGATGTGGGGGGAGGAGGCCAAGAGTCAAACACTAAAAGGGGAGCTCTAGCAGCATTGATTTAAGGCTCTGGGGTCTCTTGCTTCTGACATAGTTCTGGGGTCACCTCCAGGGTAGCCTCAGAATCCATGCTGCCCACTGGGTGGAGGGTCTTGGGACAAAGGTCCCAGAGCTTCTTGATAGTCTCCAGAATGCAGGGAATCCTCCAGGGTCCTCAGGGAGGCCTTCTGGGCAGCCTGAGAGGGGTGAGGGTGGATGCTGGCCCCACCCCCACAGGCCACCTGCCTGAGCCAGTAGAGGGGCACTATCACAGGCAGGCACCCTAATTAAAACAGGAGCCACACCGCCCTCCCCAGTCACCCCTCGCTACCCACACAAATTGCATTTTATATGTTTTTTATTTACTGTGTCACTTTTAATTAAATCTGTAATCGCCTGCCTGAGGGGGCATGGTCCCCGTTTCCCAGCTCAGCGTGATCTGAGAGTGAGCACGGGGCTGAGGAGCAGGCCCTCTCCAGAGTGCGGGCCGGAGCGTCTGCACGAGTGTGTGGCAGTGAACGTGTGTGTGTGTGTGTGTGTGTGTGTGTGTGTGTGTGTAGTCACGGATGCCTGCAGGGACAGCCCCGTGGGGTCAGCCGGCTCCTCTGGGCTCTTGACCTGAGTTGGGACCGCCCCTCTGCCAGCAACTGGGAGGGCTCCCAGGAAAATCTGCTCCAAGCCCCCTCATTGTGCAGATAGGGAAACTGAGGTCCAGGGACAGGCAGGCCTTGCCAGGCCAACTCTCCCAGGACCAACAGTGCTGTGTGAAGCATTTGCGAGTCTGACTTTATTTTTTCCTTAAAGAAAAAAATAGAAATTGTTCAACTCATTAAGTTTCTAAATTAGGAACAGGACCATAACATACTGTTGAACAGGCACAGCCAAAGCTAGAAATGGGTTTTGTTTTCACATTACGGTCAGTTATGGGAAGCTGCAGGGCCGGCCAGAGAGAGGGAGGGGGGCAGAGCCGGGGGTGGGGTGTCTGTAACTCACAGCTCTTTGCCTGCACTGGAGCTCGGAGCAGGGCCTCTGGAAGGTGTTCCCTGGTTTTCGCTTGCTAAGGTCTGTGGGGTGGGGGGGTGATGGTGTCCGGTTCCACCTGGGAAGAAAGGAGGTCGAAGAAACTGCCCCGAGGAGAGAGATGAACACACATCCTGGCCGTAGCAGGTGCCCAGCTCCCACTGGGTTTTTGTTTTATCCTCACTCAAGGACATGCTCACTGATCTTAGAGAGAGAGGGCAAGGAGGGAGAGAGAGGGGGAGAGAAACAGCGACGTGCGAGAGGAACACTGATCATCCGCCTCTCGTGTGTGTCCTGACCGGGGATGGAACCCACAACCTTTCAGTTCACAGGACGACACTCCAACCAACTGAGCCACCCAGCCAGGGCTCCTGCTGGGTTTCTTGAGTCCCACAGGCAGAGATGGGTACACTGCACACGTGAAAGCGTGCACCCCATGCGTTGGCAGGTTTAGGGCTGTCCTGAGTTGGGGAGCACTCAGGCCATCTGAGGGGGCACTCTGAGTCCCTGCCCAGGTGGAGGGGTCAGCAGGTTGGAGCCCAAGCATCTGAAAGGAGACTTGCTCCGTGAGTGCTCACAGGGGCGGGTCTGGCCGTGGGCAGCCACGGAGGCTGGGGGAAAGGGAGGGCAGGGTAACTGACTGGCGGCGGGGGGGGGGGGGGTTGGCTATGAGAACAGGACACGTTGGGGTGCAGGTATGAGTGTGTGCGTCCCTGTGCCCCTGGCGGCAGTCGGGCTACTGGGCAGGTAGGGTGGGGATGAGGGGACCACATACTGGCTGGAATCACAGAGTTTAGAGGTGGGTACACCTGTTGGGGGTGCAAGCTGTGCATGTGCGTGCATGTGCTCCTGCGTGACTGGGCTGGAGCGGGATCATGGCAGGGACCCTGTCCCTCTAAGAACCCGCGCCCCCGCCTACTCCCGGCCCCAGTTGATTAATCATGGAGCTGAGTGGCTTCCAGCTTATCAGGCACCTTAATAGCTGAATAATTCCAGCCCCATCATCGAGCCCTTAATTGCTTTCTTGTGGCTGCAGCCCAGAGTGCATGCTGAGTGGGTGAGCTCCCAGGGGGCCAGCTGCCAGCTCCAGGCAGCGTGCTGGGTCAGCACCCCAACTTACAACCCCCTGCCACGGGTCACAGCTACCCTTCCTGGTAGGCTCTGGCTGAAGGATAGGCTGAGCTGTTTCTTCCATGACTTGGGAGGGGGTGAGGACCAGGAGGTCTTCCTGGAGGAGCTGGTGCAGCCCCAGCTGAGCCCTGGGCAATGAGGGAGAAGCTGGAGAGGAGAGCAGGTGAAGTTTTCTAAGTGGGAGGCGTGTGCACAGGTGTCGTGGTGGCAAGGGTCAGCAGGGACAGCCTGGGCGCCTCCCACCCCAGCCCCTGCTTCCACCACAGCCACCGTCATCCTCAATGAGCTCAACTGGACGGAGGCCCTGGAGAATGTGTTCACCGAGAACCGCAGACAGGACCCCACACTGCTGTGGCAGGTCTTCGGCAGCGCCACAGGAGTTACACGCTACTACCCAGGTGGGTGCCAGCCTGTCCCCCCACTGCCCAGCCCTACACCCTCCTCCATCTCCCTGCCCACCCCAGGGGCCTGTGGGATGGTTGGTCACCCCATAGGCTGCAGAGTGGCCTGGCCACTCCCACAAGTCTCACCAGAACCACTCACCTCCTTTCCCCCTACAGCCACCCCATGGCGAGCCCCCAAGAAAATTGACCTGTACGACGTCCGAAGGAGACCCTGGTGAGCAAGCAAGGAGGGGCTGGGCAGGGATGCCCCCTCAACTCCCCATGTCTCCCGCCTGCTCCCCCCACCCCCAGTCTCCAGGCCTCCGAGCAGGGCGCAGCCAGCTCTATCCAATTTTCATTTCACACATCGTTGCCACTGGAAAATGGATCCCATCACCCAGGCAGGCCTCCCAGCGGCTCTGCCCCCATCCACTGCCCGGCACTTCACCCCCTCAGGATGGAGGGGTGGGGCCAGCGGGGGTTCCCAAGGGTGGAGGTGTCCTCTGTGGGGCTGGCCCGCCCCGACCCCCCCCCACCATCTGAGGCCTCCCCTGGCTGTGCCTCTCCTGCAGGAGTCCATGCCCTTCTCCCTCCCCCCACACAGCTGGGACCCACCCTCTGGGCCTCACCCTGGCCTAGGGAACACGACAGGCCACTGAGACCATACCTCCAGCCCCCTCTCTGGATCACCTGCTCACCCCTTCCTGTGGTCGTTTATGTGCTAGGGGACCACAGGTCACTCATGTCATGGGCAAGGACTGTTTTATTAAACCCAGTGTCCTCAGTGCCTAGGACCCTGCATGGCCCACACAGGGGGTGCTCGATGGAAACACATTGAATCCCTGTGTGGGTGCAAGAAGGAGGGACCCACGAGGTCCCAGTGGGGCTGGCCCTGACTGGAACCTCCCCTGGGCAGGTATATCCAGGGGGCCTCGTCACCCAAGGACATGGTCATCATCGTGGATGTGTGAGTGAGCCATGGTGGCAGGTGGTGTGGGGCAGGGCAAGGGGCTAGCATCTGCTGCCCAGGAACACCCTGGGGAATGGCAGGAGAGCGCCCGAGCCTACCTGGCGCCTCGTGACCTCCGCAGGAGTGGCAGCGTGAGCGGCTTGACCCTGAAGCTGATGAAGACGTCTGTCTGTGAGATGCTGGACACGCTCTCTGACGATGACTATGTCAACGTAGCCTCGGTGAGTGCCCAGGCGGCAGGCAGGCCAGGGGTGGGCCACCCCCACCTGCCCCCTGCAGCCGCCACCCTTGCTGTCCTTGCAGTTCAATGAGAAGGCACAGCCTGTGTCGTGCTTCACACACCTGGTGCAGGCCAATGTGCGCAACAAGAAGGTGTTCAAGGAGGCTGTGCAGGGCATGGTGGCCAAGGGCACCACGGGCTACAAGGCTGGCTTCGAGTATGCCTTCGACCAGCTGCAGAACGTGAGCCCCGTGGGTGGGCACGCCGACGGGGGGTGGCAGGCAAAGCCCAGGCTTGGTGACACTGGGGAAATCTAGACCAATGGCCTTGTTAGGACCATTCGTCTAGAAAGCACCCTCTGCTCTGTGTGTGGGCAGGGGAGGGTGGTCAGGCCTGCCGGAGGTGGGAGACCCATCCCTGCACTGGGAGGGGCCGGGAGCCGCCTGACCCGCATGCCCTCTCACCCAGTCCAACATCACCCGCGCCAACTGCAACAAGATGATCATGATGTTCACGGACGGCGGCGAGGACCGCGTGCAGGACGTCTTCGAGAAGTACAACTGGCCCAACCGCACGGTGAGGCTCAGCCCAGGGGCAGGGCGCCGTGCAGGGGAGGGTGATGCTGCAGGGCCGCGGCAGTGACGTCAAGCCCCGCGTAGGTGCGCGTGTTCACGTTCTCCGTGGGGCAGCACAACTACGACGTCACACCCCTGCAGTGGATGGCCTGCGCCAACAAAGGTACCTCGCTCGGCCGCCGCCGCGGGCCCGCCCATCTGTCCTCCCGTTCACCGGGCTGGCTGTCCACCTGTCCTTCCCTAGGTCCAACTGCTTGTTCATCCACTGTCTGTTCATCTTTCCATACATGGGACTATTTATCGCTGTCTGGCTGGCTAACTTGTCCGTCTGACTGACCATCTTTTTGCCCATCTGTCTGAATGTCCATTGTCCCTGTGTCTCCCAGCATGTCTGTTTGCTGCCCATCTGCCCATGCATTCAGGCCGGTCCCCTGGGTGGACCCTGAGTGTCACTGCCGGCCTAGGAAGAGAGACTTCAGGCCTCCGCTCTTCTCTTCCCTCAAGCTTAGCTTCCTCACACCTCTGCACCCATGGGAACACTAAGGGGACTCAGAGGGATTGACACCAAAAAGAGGGAGCCTGAGGGGCAAGTCAGGGCTGCAGACACACCCCAGGGTACAGGCCCACTGAGCCCTGGGTCCTGAGCATCACCCAGGCCTGCCTCTGCCTCATCTTCCCTCACAGGTTACTATTTTGAGATCCCTTCCATCGGCGCCATCCGCATCAACACACAGGTGAGACTGTGGGGCCCTCCTCCCAGCCCCTTGCTTCTAGGCGGTCAGCGCCTGTGATGAGCTGCTGTGGGGTGAGAGCGCCCCCTAGTGGTGTGATGTCACATGGGGAGGCAGAACAGGGAAGGGACAGTGGGAGGGACAGACTCATGACCCCTGCCCACTTGTGCCCTCCCCAGGAATATCTAGATGTACTCGGCAGGCCCATGGTGCTGGCAGGCAAGGAGGCCAAGCAGGTGCAATGGACCAACGTGTATGAGGATGCGCTGGTAAAGCCCCTGGGCAAGGAAGAGGCAGGGCTGGTGACCTTTCCCCAGGGATGGGCCCACAGGGTCATGCCCTTTGAGGACACCGTGATGGGGGTAATCCAAATAAAGGAGCATGAAAGGTGGCTTGCACCTGAGCCCCTGCTCTGAACACGGGGTGAGGGCATGGCTGGCCACAGGAGACGAACCGGTCCTCCCCCTCTCCCTTCAGGGGCTAGGGTTGGTGGTGACAGGGACGCTCCCAGTGTTCAACCTGACGCAGGATGGTCCTGGGGTAAAGAAGGTGAGCCCCCCACTGGGGCAGGACAAGGCATGCCTGGGAGGGGGATGGCATGCCCAGAGCAGTCTGGGGGGAGGAAGGGTAGGCAGGTCTGCCGATTGGATGGGGGTGGGGAGGGTGCTTTTGAGAGCAGCCAGAGGCCTTGGGCATGGGGGTGGGCAGGAGGCTCCTCGTGGGGATGAGCCCACGCAGACCCCTGCCTCCGCTCCCAGAACCAGCTGATCCTGGGCGTGATGGGCATCGATGTGGCTCTGAATGACATCAAGAGGCTGACTCCCAACTACACGGTGAGTGTCCACCTGCCCATCCACCCTGCCCTGCCTCCCGTGGGGACACAGCCAGGCTCCGCAGAGGAGACTGGTGGCCACTAGAACAACCCCATGGAGACCTCGGAGTTCAGGCAGTCAGGGAAGGCTTCCAGAGGAGGTGACCTTGGGCCTAGAGCTGGAGTCAGTCTTGCTGTGAGGGGCCAGACTGTGGCTGTCAGAGGCCCCAGCAGCCTAAACACCCTGCTGGATTGGGAAAACAGCCACAGACAAAACAAACAAATGGGCATGGCTGTGTTCCAACAGTTTTGTTTGTGGATACCGAAATTTGAATTTCAGATGATTTTCACATGTCACGAAATACAATTGTTCTTTTGATCTTTTTCAAGCATTTAAAAATGTGAAAGCCATTCTTAGCCAACAGCTGTGCACTAACAGGCAGTGGGCTGGGAGTGGTCAGTGGGCTGCACTGGATGCCCCCTGGACCGTCGCCTGGTAGGAGTGTCCTGGGTAAAAAGGAGAGGAAGGCGTACCTTAGAGGGAATTCTCAGGACAAAGGTCAGAGACGGAAGACAGAATCATGAGCCAGGGAAGGGGCGAGACCAGTGTGGCTGGCCCAGGGCCTGTGGCAAAGGGAGTTTGGGTCTTGGTTGTGAAAGGGGTGGGGGTGGGGCGTGTGTGACTGCCACCTTCAACCTGCGCTACACAAAGGCTGCCCCGTGTCACTGGGCTCTGTGTCACTGGGCTCCATGTGTGCTGAGAAAACGCTGAGAGGTAAGGGTGGGTCACTCTTCCTCCTCTTCCAGCTGGAAGGGACACCCAGGCCTATGGGATTCTAGGGTCCACTCCTCCCCCTATGCTCTACTGAGATGGGGACCCAGAGGACCCGGTGGGGTTGGGGTGGGGTTGGAGGTCAGGAAGAGGAGAGCAGCAGCAGCCTGCAGGACCCGTGGAGGTGGAGCCCTCCAGCTGACAACTGTGGACCCGGGGTGGGGTGAGAAGTGCAGACCGGCAAATGAACAGTGGTGTCCAGAGCCGGTCAGCCTAGGCCAAAGCTGCTTCGTGAGGGGCACCAGCCTGCTGGGCTTGGCTTGAGAAGCAGGCTGGGGCCCTGCATGGGTGCCTGGCCCAGGCAGGCAGATAGACCCCGCCCGGGCATGGGAGGCAGGACGAGGAAGGGCCCTGGAGCTTGGGAGTCCCCTGCCCAGCCCTCCAGGCTCTGAGCCCCCAATCTACACCCCCAGCTTGGAGCCAACGGCTATGTGTTTGCCATTGACTTGAACGGCTACGTGTTGCTGCACCCCAACCTCAAGCCCCAGGTGAGCCATGAGGGTGGCCTAGAGGGGGCTAGACCTTATAGGGTGAGGATCCCTGACTCCCCCGCCCTGCCTCTCACAGAGCAACTTCCGGGAGCCCGTGACCCTGGACTTCCTGGATGCAGAGCTAGAGGATGAGAACAAGGAGGAGGTGAGGAAGGGAGGGAGGGGGCGGGGTGCCCGGAGCAGAGGAGGTGGGGCGCTGCCCTCACATCTCAGGCTCTTCCAGATCCGTCGAAGCATGATTGATGGCAACAGGGGCCACAGACAGATCAGAACACTGGTCAAGTCCCTGGACGAGGTGAGAAGGTGATGGAGGAGGGACAGTCAGGGCGGACATCGTCGTCCCCACACCCCTGGGGCCCAAGCACCTGACCCAGCCTCTCCTCCCAGAGGTACATAGACGAGGTGATACGGAACTACACCTGGGTGCCTATAAGGAACACCAACTACAGGTGAGTGAGGCCGAGGTTGGGCAGGAGGGAGGGGAGGGGTGCCCCCCAGCCCAGCTGCCCTGTCCCCCCCCCCCACTCCAGTGCCCCGAAGCACCGGGGACACCTGCAGCCAGGGCTGCCAACTTCTCACCCCATGATGCTCAGTCCCCGAGGGCTTCTTGCTAACCCCTCAGGTACAAGCGCCATGTCCCGGGAGCACAGGACAGAGAGAAGACGGTGCACCTGTTGCGTCCCTGCGGCCCCCACCCTCTCACGTCCCTCCTGCCTAGGTTGTATCCTTGGGTGTCTGCACCCAGGGTGTCGTCCTCCTCAGCACATTCACAGGCCTGCTCTTGACAGGCGTCACAGGCTGGGGCAGGTCCCCAGCGGGTCAGGTCCCGGCAGTACCAGCATCTCATTCACACGCCAGCAGCAGCCCAAGCCACCCCTCACCATGTTAGTGCTAGGCTTGCTTTCGGTTGGCTCTCACCCGGCCCGAACCTCTGGGCACAGCGGCCTGCCCCCACTCCCACAGCAGCACCGCCCCAGCCTAGCTTGCTGACGGTGTTCTGCCCCTTGTGAGTTTGCTGCTGGCCAGGTGGTTGGTGTGCTGGGGGAGGGGTGGGCGTGAGGGGTGAGGTGTTCTGCTTTGGGACTGAAAGTTCTCAGGCACCCAGAATTTGGGGACTGGAGGGTCCAGGCCCTGAAGCCATGAATCTCCCACCAGGGAAAGGTGTCCCTGGTGGTCAGGAGAGGGGAGGCCATAGCCTGGGTCTCTACCCAGCTCCAAGGCTATGGGGAGGTGTGCCAAGGTGGCCCACCTCTCCCCTGCAGTGACCTGTGCCCCCTCTGCCACCCTCCCAGCCTAGGGCTCGTGCTTCCTCCCTACGGCACCTTCTACCTCCAAGCCAATCTCAGCGACCAGATCCTGCAGGTCAAGTGTAAGTGGCCAACCCCTGCCTGTGCCCTGCACCCCTGCCTCTGCCCCGCACCCCAGCTGGCCCCAGGCTGAGTAGCCAGCTGCCTGCGGCCGGGCAGCCCCTCCTGCCCAGACTGCCCACTCTCAGGCGCCCGAAGGCTGGGGCAGCAGCCCGGAAAGTCTGTGGAAATCTGCATGCTCGCCTCTTCTCAGACTTGGTTCCAGACCACCCTCCCATTCTCTCATGGTTTTCGTTGAGGTTCTGTTTTTGGTTCCTCCTACTCCGTGTCTTCCCTCCTTAGCCTGCCTCCCCCGCACACCCCTGGGGGCTGCATTCCTGGAAGACACCTGCCTCTCCTCCCTCCTTCCCCTTCTCCCTGAAGCACTCACCCCTGCGGTGCCACTCCCAAAGTCTCTGCACCCTCTGCTCCCACCCCCATCCGTCCCCTCTGTCATCCCCCGCCCCATCTCTTCACCTCCACCCTTCTGCTTCTCTCCCTTCCCCTTTGCCCTTCCTTCTTTCTCTCTCCCTCTTTCCTTCCCTCCCTGGACTCCCCACCTTCTCCCTCTCTTTCCTTCCCTTCTGCTCACTCCCTTCATTTCTCTTTCCCACATTGACTCCCCACCTCTCTGCTGCCCAGCACCCCTCCCTGCCCTCTTTCCTTCCCCTCCCTCCCTGTCTCAGACCCTCCTCTCCCTCTCCCTCCCTCCCTTCTTTCCTCCCTCCCCCACTCTTTTGCCTGTGGCTCATCCCTGCATGTCCCCCTCACCCTGGGCCTCCCGGAGCCTGTGGCCCCGCCTGCCCACCGCCCGGGTCTCGGGGAGGGAGGCTGGGGCTCTGGCCCCACCGGGCGCCCTCCACCTGCCTGGCCCGCTGGGGCTCATCTCCTTTGAGTTTTCTTGCTCTCTCTTTCTCTCTCATGTCGTTTTTTGCAAGAAGTTTCCTTTCAGTATGATGATAAGACACAATATTTTCATTCAAACAGCCATTGAATAAAATATTGTTTGTGCCCCTCCCCTTCCCCTCCCCCTTTTCGTTTGTTTTTGTGTTTGTGTTGTTTTTGTTTTCCTCGCTTTCTCTCTTGGTGGACTGTCCCAGTGCCAATCAGCAAACTGAAGGGCAAGTATATTCAGAACCAGTGCACCCTCCTCTCCCCACCCCAACCCGCCCTCATGCCCCTGCTTGCCCCCCTCCCTGCCCAGGACCAGCCACACCCCTGCTCTCCAGGGCCCCCTCCCAGCATCCCCTTGGCTCTTTCAGTTCTTGCCTTTCCTCTGATCCCTACTAGAGCCAGCGGCCCTTTCCCTTGGCCCTCCCTGCAGGGTGGTTCCCAGTGTGTTCTGAGAGCTCAGGGCCCCTCCTCATCCTCCTCGCTCCCTCTGTGCAGGCCCCTGCCCACCCTTCTCTGTCCCTCCAAGACAACTCAACAGTGGGGACAGGGCTAGATGCCTCTGCGCCACCTCCCACCCAGCAGTGCCAGGGCCTGAGATGCAGAGGCAGATCAGTCCTCAGAGGGACTGATGTGAGGCTTCTGGGAAAGGGCCAGCAGCAGAGACTTCCTCTGGGGTAGTTCTCCCGCCTCTCATCTCTGGCACTGGCTGCAGAAGCTGGCAGCACGCCTCGAGCCCTGAGCTGAGGGGTAAGGTAGGGCAGCGGGCAGGCCACCTGAAGAACAAGGCCCACTGGGCCGCCGTGGGCGCTGGCCAGGGTGCTGAAATCTTGTCCCCTGCCTCCCTGCTGCTCCCAGAGATGTTGCCAAGGCCACCGGCTGGGCCCTGCCCTGGCGTGCTCTCTGCTCCTGGGGAGGGCAGTCAGGTTGGAGACGTGTCCCCTGCAAAATAAAGGCAGACTCAGGGACTGGGGACCTGGCTGGGAATGGAAGAGGATCTGTCTGGACCACAAGGGAAGGGGTCAGCACAAGAATCAGGCTGGATGTAAAGAAGGTTCTGGCTCTCAGAGGTACCCAGCACAGAGACTTCCAGGAAAGGCAGGCAGCAGACTCGCAGACCCCGATGAGGACGAGGGAGGAGAGAGAGTAGCTCGCGAGGGTCTTGTCACTGGTGCACAGAGACGTGGCCCTCCCAAGGAACCCCTGGGCAGGTGGGGCATGGAGAGCCATGAGGGGTTGTCCTGTCCCTGGTCCCATGGCCTGGAAGCAGGGGTTCCCCAGGAAGCCCTAGGGGACATGTCCAACCTAGTCTAGCAAAGAGGATCCAGCTGCCCCCATGGGCCCGGGGTAGGGGCCGTGCCCTACTTCCACTGGCTTGAGTTGTCTTTTCTCCCCTCCCAGGGACCCCAGAAATGCAGGGCCCTGGTAACCACGACAGCCATAGCACAGTCGCCCTTCCTGCTCCCTCCCTCCTTTTTCTTTCTCCTCCTCCCCCCAACCCCTTCCCTGTCGGCTTGTGCCCAACCCTGCCTCACAGTCCTGTCAGAAAGCAACAGTCCAACCAGTGACTGCCCAGCCCCTCCAGGCACCCCAAGGCCCCCTCCCTGGAATCACGCAGTGCATTGTGGGAGTATCTGGGAATGGAGAAGACCCCTCTTCTGCACACGTAAAGCCCTAGGGTGACCGAGAGGTCGGGTCTGGGTAGAAGGGTGGCACGGTGGATGCCCAGAGTGTGGCAGGCTGAGAACAGGGGCACCTCCCACACACAGGCCGGCAAGGTGCCAGTCCCGCCGAGCAGGGAGAGGCCACAGAGGGGCCCCAGTGGCTACGTCCCCAGGTTCCCCCACAAACCCACACAAAGCCACACACCTGTGCATGCGCTCGCAGACACACTCATGTCACTCACGCACACGTACACAGGCCCGCCTGGTGAATCCTCAGCAGCACCCCACAGCTTCTCCAGAGCCCCCAGCATTCCTCCCGGGCTGCTCGGAGCCCAGACAGGTCCTTGGAGGAGGGGCACCCGGCCCTCCTTCCCCACTTGCCCTCATGCTTCCAGCCCAAGAGGGTGGGAGTGCAGCTCCAAGCAACCTCGCGTCCTCTCCCAGCTCCCAGACTCTCCTCCTGCAGTGTGGGAACATTCACAAGCACCTCGAGGTCTCCCCTCACCCAGATCCCACCCCGTGGGAGCCCCCCAGACCCCACAATGCACTGCAGCCCACCCCCAGCTGCCCACGCCGTCTCTGGTTGGACTGTCTGGGCCCGTGAGAAACCCCCTCGGTTTGGCCATGTTGATGCCTGACACAGAACAAAAGCAAGACCAACCAAAATGCAAACAGCTGCAGCAAAGAAAGAGAGATAAAAAATCCGCGGCCAAAAGCCAGTTCCCTTCCTAGAAGTCTCTATGGAGGCGAAGGGAGCTCAGCATGCGGTCGTTTCCATTGTGGACGCGATAAGAGCGAGACTGGCGCCTCCCCCAGACCATGCATATATATAGCAGTGTGTGTATATATATGTGTGTGTGTGTCCGTGTATATGTGCTATACAGCCGTATGGAAGCATATACAGCCACGCCAAGGGACTCACTGCCGACAGAGGACCGGGCCCGGGCAACATATTGGCTATAACTGCCATCCTGCGATGCTTTAGTCTCCACAGGCCCTCCACCCCTCCCCACCCACCCCTTCTCTCTGGCTCGAACTTGAACATGGAAGTGGCGGGTTCCCTCTTTGCTGGTGTCTCCCCCTCCCTCAAGCCACCCTCTCCCCTGTCCCTCCAGCCCCTTGAGCTCTGAGCCCCCTGGCCTCCCGCCTCCCCAGCCCCCGCCGGATAACCCCCGTTTCTGTTGCAGATTTTGAGTTCCTGCTCCCCAGCAGCTTTGAGTCTGAAGGACATGTTTTCATTGCTCCCAGGTAGCTTGCGTGTGGCCTTGCTGAGGTGTCCTCCCCCACCCTGACTGCCCTGGCCCACCTCCTGCACTGCTGCCCAGAGCTCTGTGTGTCTGTGTCCTGTGCACTGTCACCCTACCCCATGCATGGCCCCGCGTGTGCGGCCTTGTGCATACCCGGGCCATGCAGCTGAACCAGGCAGCGGTGGCTAACCGCCCCCAGCTCTGGCTCCCACCAGGCCCAGGGCGGGAGCGCTCTGGACCCTCTGCCGACCTTCTTTACCCCCTCAGGCAACCAGAGGACTCCCTTCTGCCCTGGGCTGGCTGTCCGCAGGATGCCCCTCACTGGGCAGCTGCTGCTCTGGTTTGCAGTGCCTCCCCACTGCTCCCCCTGCACCCCGTCCTTGTCCTGTGTCAGTCAGTGTTTGTGTGGGCCTGGGGATGAGCCAGCCAGAGCCCCTGTCGGCATGCTGAGTCTAGGTGTGGTGGCTCACTGAGGACAGGGCGGAAGAGGGGATGGGGGCTTTGAGGAGCTCCTTGGACAGATGAGGGGTCAGGGCCCAGCACAGGTGCAGGCCTGGACCATCCTCGAGTACACTCTCAGCGTGTATACACACACCCTCGTGTGCACACCCTGTGCCTGGGGCCCTCTCCTAGGACCTGGACTTTGGATGAGGGCAGGTGGGTGCAGCTGCCAAAGACCCACGGGCACTCTCAGGCACCACACGCGGGCTCTGGACACGCCTAACCTTCGTGTGTGCATGTGCGCGCATGCACCCACAAATTTCTCTGTGATTCTCTGTAAATGTGTGTTTGTGTTTGTGAGTCATCGTGGGCGTTTGTGAGAGTCTGAGTGTAAGGGTGGGGCAGGCTGCGTGTGTCAGTGCCTGTGGACACGAGTGAAAAGGCCTATGCGGCCACGTGACCCTGAGGAAGCTCTTTGAGGACAGGGACTGTGTTTGTTTTTGTCACCTCTGTGTCTTTGGCCCAAGAGAACTCAATAAGTACATGTTGGGTGAGTGAGTAAAGTAACCCTCAGATGCACATGCACATGTGGGGGCCTGCAGGTGACATGCATCTCAAGCCCAGCTGTTTGGGTATCATTCTGGGGGTATCAGGTATGGCCTCGCCCACAGAAGTGCAAGCTGGGCACTGCACCAAGGCCCTGGTGGCCAGGGCCCAGGTGTCCTCACCAGGCTGTGGGCCCAGCAGAGCTTGGGGAAGCAGCACATTTTCAAGTTCCCACGAAGCTGCCGCTACACGAGCCAGTGCAGAGGTTTCTGGGGCAGGATTGGCAGGAGGAGCTCAGCAGGAGAGACAGCTCCGCCCACCAGGGTGGGGGGCCTGCTCACCACAACTTTCTGGGGAGCACAGCCTGCCCCCCACCGCCCCCATGCTCTCCGGGCCTGGGGGGCCCTTGAGACGGTGATGGATTTGGCCTGTCCACCTCTGGGCAAGAGCATTCCAGACAGAGGACAGCTAGTCCGAGGAACCTTGTGTCCCCACTGACTTCATGACATCCTCTGTGGTATGATGGGAAAAACAAGCTTAGGGAGCTGGAGTGAGTTGCCCAGAGGCACACAGCCAGGAGGCTGCAAGATGAGGCAGGATGAGGTCTTAGACTGCTGATTCAGCCAGTGCTGGGACTCTACCCACCTTGTGCCCACGCAGCATACAGGTGGGTGAGCCCACCAGGAGGGCCTCCCAGGAGCTCCATCTGGGTCCAGATACACAGCACAGGTGGGAGGGTCTGCAGGGCCTTGCCCAGCAGGGAGAATCTTCCAGGATGGAGGAAGTAGACCCTCATTCTCCTTTCAGCTCTGCCCCTATTCAGCACTGGGGGCCGCCAGGCATGTAGTGGCTGCAGCCTGTACACTCGCCCCTCCCTGAGGCCTGGGCTTCTCAGAAAATGACCAGGAAGACCTGTTGGGAAGCCTCAACCCTCTGCCCTGTCCAGCCCCCCAAGCCCACTCTTCTTGCCCCCCCCTCCACCCCCAGAGAGTATTGCAAGGACCTGAACGCCTCCGACAACAACACCGAGTTCCTGAAAAACTTCATTGAGCTTATGGAGAAAGTGACCCCAGACTCCAAGCAGTGTGAGTGCTCGCTGGAACAGCCCCGAGGAGCCCAGGGACTGGGCAGGTGTAGAAATATGAGGCCCCAGCCAAGGGCAAGGCCTGGGCCAGGTCAGGGGCACTGCTCCTGTGGGAGCCTTGTGCGGAGGGTGTGAAATGGTGGAAGCCACAAGAAGATTCCACCTCCAGCCCTACCCTCCTGTTCCAGGCAACAACTTCCTTCTGCACAACCTGATCTTGGACACGGGTATCACACAGCAGCTGGTGGAGCGTGTGTGGCGGGACCAGGACCTCAACACGTAGGCACCGCCCAGCCTTGGGGGTGGGCAGGAGGCAGGGGCCGTGGCTGGGCCCTGGCCCCGCCAAAAGCAGGCCTGTGACCAGCCCCCCCACCACCCTCGCCACCCTCAGGTATAGCCTCCTGGCCGTGTTCGCTGCCACTGACGGCGGCATCACTCGAGTTTTCCCCAACAAGTAAGTGATCTACCTGCTACCCGGCACCTTGCCCTCGCCTGAGACCCTGCCTCTGTCCTGCCGCCCAGAGGCCTCTTTGTACCTGCTGAGACCCCTGTCCCCCATGAGACACCCCTTTCATCAACCTCTGCCTGTCTTGGGTGACCAGGGCAGCTGAGGACTGGACGGAGAACCCTGAGCCTTTCAATGCCAGTTTCTACCGTCGCAGCCTAGATAACCGTGGCTATGTCTTCAAGCCCCCACACCAGGACGGTGAGTGTGCCCCCGGGGCCACAGCTGCAGGGGAAGCTGAGGCCTGCCGTGTGCTTGGGCAGGGCTGGGCTTTACCCTCTGAGGCCCCTCTCAGTCATGAGGCAGGCTGAGACAGCAGATGAGAGGAGAGGCCAGGCTCTGCTGTGCTGGGTGCTTAGGCCAGGATCAGCTGTGGCTTGGGCTCCTGGGTCCTCAGGGCTCAGCAAGGAGTGGCCAGTGTGGGTGCCACCCCCACTCCTGACTGCTGCACTGGACCCCACCCTCACCCACAGCCCTGCTGAGGCCCCTGGAGCTGGAGAATGACACGGTGGGCATCCTTGTCAGCACAGCTGTGGAGTTCAGCCTAGGTGGGCGCACGCTGAGACCAGCAGGTGAGGACCCGTGGTGAGAGCGGGGAGAGACAATGGGCAGGGGGCTGCCCAGGCAGACAGGCATTGATGGCCCCTTGCTGTCCCTCACAGTGGTGGGCGTTAAGCTGGATCTAGAGGCCTGGGCTGAGAAGTTCAAGGTGCTAGCCAGCAACCGCACCCACCAGGACCAGCCTCAGAAGGTATTTGTGCAGGGGTAGGAGCCGCAAGCCCAGCAGTACCCATTCTGGAGACCTCAGGAACTTCTAGTTGTCCTCCCATTCAGAATGGCCCTGGTGCCATTGGGGGAGAGGGGGCAGGGCCTGCTGCAGATGGCCTGGGGACCCATGGGTAATGGGAGGGGGAACTGGTGGGCACCTTATGGTCCTTGCTCTCTGCCCAGCAGTGCGGCCCCAGCAGCCACTGTGAGATGGACTGCGAGGTCAACAATGAGGTGCGTATGCCCCGAGCCCAACTTCCCTCATTGCTGGGCTTCTTAGTCCCACCTGCAACTCCTAGCCCATCCCCAACCTGACGCTGAACCTTATGAGGGGGCAAGTGGCGACCCTTCCACTCAGCCAGTGGAGTGCCAAGGTCTGGGCCCAAGCCCCTTTCCATCTTCCTCCGTTCCCTGCCTCTCAGGACCTGCTCTGTGTGCTCATTGATGATGGGGGATTCCTGGTGCTGTCAAACCAGAACCATCAGTGGGACCAGGTGAGGGTTAGGAAGTGGGGTAGGAGAGGGTGGTCTGGGGGTGTGGCACTGCCAGCCCTGTGACTGTGGTTCCCTCCCTGCACCGCCAGGTGGGCAGGTTCTTCAGTGAGGTGGATGCCAACTTGATGCTGGCGCTCTACAATAACTCCTTCTACACCCGCAAGGAGTCCTACGATTATCAGGCAGCCTGTGCCCCCCAGCCCCCAGGCAACCTGGGTGCTGCACCCCGAGGTGTCTTTGTGGTGAGCCCCAGCAATGCCTGGCCTGGATATGGGGGTGGGGGGTGGGCTGGGAGACGTGCCCAAAGATGACCCCCTAGCTCCAACAAGAGAGCTGGGGGTGACACCGTCCTGGGCAGCAGTGGCAGCCCACACCTGTCCCCCTGCTGCAGCCTACCATTGCGGACTTCCTTAGCCTGGCCTGGTGGACCTCAGCTGCGGCCTGGTGAGACCTAGTGGGGAGAGGGGCCAGGGAGGGCTCAAGCGAAGTGGGGCAGGGCAGTGGCCTCTACTGACCACTCCCACTCGGTG
This sequence comes from Macrotus californicus, assembly GCA_007922815.1. Taxonomy (NCBI): domain Eukaryota; kingdom Metazoa; phylum Chordata; class Mammalia; order Chiroptera; family Phyllostomidae; genus Macrotus; species Macrotus californicus. The sequence continues at coordinate 187,945 of VMDR010000083.1, read as the reverse complement.
ACACATGCCCTGCAGGTCCTTGTTCCAGCAGCTTCTCTATGGCCTCATCTACCACAGCTGGTTCCAAGCAGGTAGGTAGGGCTTTGGAGCCGCCCCCCCACCCAACCCCTCTCGGATCTGCACAGATTCCAACCCTAATGGGAGGGCGGGGCTTGTGGCTGAGCACGGCTGAGTGCTGCCGAGTCCCGAAACTACGCCAGAGTGTAAGGCTGTGGCTGAGGCGCTCTGGCCCCCGCAGACCCCGCGGAGGCCGAGGGCAACCCCGAGGCGCGTGAGAGCAGCTGTGTCATGAAACAGACGCAGTACTACTTCGGGTCGGTGAACGCCTCCTACAACGCCATCATCGACTGCGGAAACTGCTCCAGGTGCCGGCAGAGGACCGGAGGGGCCCTGCCTTGGGGTGGCTGCCGGGGGCAGGGCTGGGGTGGAGGGGGCGGGGCCATGGGGCAGGGCGGACCTCAACGCCCCGCCTTTCGGTGACGTCGCCAGGCTGTTCCACGCGCAGAGACTGACCAACACCAACCTCCTCTTCGTCGTGGCCGAGAAGCCACTGTGCAGCCAGTGTGAGGCTGGCCGGCTGCTGCAGAAGGAGACGCACTGTATCCTGCCCCCGCTGCCCCCAGCCCCCCTCCCGCCCCCGCGCCCCCTCTGTGCCGCCGCTGCCGCCTCCTTGACTCCCCACCCATGCCCAGCGGACGGCCCGGAGCAGTGCGAACTGGTGCAGAGACCAAGATACCGGAGAGGCCCGCACATCTGCTTCGATTACAACGCGACGGTGAGGGGAGGGACTGGACGCCCGCTCTCCCCACTTCCCCGCTTCCCCGGGCTGGCGCGGCCCTGTCCCGGCCCCCCAGGCCGACCGGCTCCTTGTCTCTCTCCCGCAGGAAGATACCTCAGATTGCGGCCGCGGAGCCTCCTTCCCGCCGTCGCTGAGCATCCTGGTGTCCCTGCAGCTGCTGCTCCTCCTGGGCCTGCCTCCAGGGCCGCAGGCTCCAGTGCACGCCCAGGCCTCGCGCCGCCTCTGAGCGCTCTCCCCGCCCCAGGCCTCTCGCTCTCGCCCCACACCCCACCTTAGGTCCTCGCCCCTGCCCTCCCTGAGGGACCTGAACGCGCCAGGCCCCTAGAGTCTTAGCCTTGGACTTGAGGGTGGGGGAGTCCCACAGATGGGCGCCGCAGGTCTTTGGCCCCTAAGCCACATCTGCTGCTGAACTGTCATAGTGTCCCCAGACCCCTCATTCCCACTGGACTTACCCACCCCCAGTGCTGGGACAGGGAAGCCACAGTACTGATGCCAAACTAGGCCCCACTGCCCGCCCTGCCCCCGGCTCCCTTTGTGAGGGAGAAGCAGGCCCTGCCCCAAAGGGATTCCTCCAACTGGGCCCTCCACCCCACCAGGACCAAATCTGGGTTCCCTGAGAATAATGGAGGCAGTTGACAAGGGCAGTTTGAGCCCTGTGCGTCCCAGCTTAAGTCCCCACAGGAGGGAGGTCCCAAGGCAGCCTCCAGTGGGCTCTGGCTCCTCTCGGGCCGCGCCCTGACCCTCTCCCCCAAGCACCTCAGGTGTTCAGACAGCGACAGTGAAAGTGGCTCAGGCACAGCCCCATGCACACCTGGAGCCCTGAGGGCAGAGACTGGACCCACAGTGGACACATCCTGGAGGACACACAGACACAGAGATGCACATGGTGGGGTGGAGGTGGGGCTTGGTGGGAGGGTTGATGTGCACACTCCATCTCCTGCTCACCCCCATTTTATCTGACCTGCAGCCCAGCTGGTCCTCCCTCTCTAAAGCTGAATGTCAAACAGTGCCAAATGCTGGGGCAGGGGGTGAAGACCCCTCTGTCCCACCCTAGCCGCCAGTGTCCCCTAAATGTCCCCCACCCCAGGTGCTCATTGTAACCATTTATCACTAGCATCGGGCCCCCAGTGGAACCGCATGCCGCTGCCTGCGCCCCTTGGCAGAGGAACCCTCACCAGACATCGCCCTTTGCCTTAGCGGGGTGACTTCACTGCTCCTGGCTGGGCCATCCCACCCCCAGTCCGGCCCTGACACACTCAGGCCTGTGCCCACTTCCCCTCCTTCCCATGCACACACACACTCCTTGCCCCTGGAGGCCAAACTGCTCCTCCCTGCTGAACACTTGCACGTGCACACACACATACTCTGTGCACACACAGAGGCTGGGCCTGGGCACACTTCTTCACACCATCCATTCTGGTCATTTCCTCCAAAGGCATTCAGCCTGGGGGCTGGTGGGGGACTGAGGGCAGGGGGCTATGGCCGTGGGGCTCAGGTGGACTGGGAGGAGGGGGGAGGGTGGATGCATTAATTAATGGCTCCGTTAATTAATGTCATGTTGCTTGTTGCTTTCTCAGTGTGTGTGTATGGTCCATGCCCGCTGCTGGGCCTGGGTGGGCGCCCACGCTGTGCGCCCAGCCCCAGTGCCAGCCGTGTCTCGCGGGGGTGTGTGTGTAACTGTAGTATAGTTAGGTGCTCAATGGAGAATATAAAAATAAAAAAGAATCAAACATATACAGAAGAATAAATATATATTTTAAGTTTGAAAAACAGACAAAACAATCCCCATCAGGTAGTTGTCCAACCCCCAGCTGGGTCCGACCCTTCTCATCGCCCACCCGACCCAGCTGCCCTCACCTCGGACCTGGGGGATCTGGGGGGCCATTTCCTTTTCTCTGCCCTTTTATTTCAGTTGTTGTCCTATTTTGTACAGACAAGTCGGAAAAACAACAGCGACAAAAAAGTCAAGAAACTTTGTAAAATATTGTGCGTGTGATTCCTTGTAAAATATTTTCAAATGGTTTATTACAGAAGATCAGTTATTAAATAATGTTCATATTTTCACTTCAAATGGTTCCCATCCACTGTGTCTGCCCTGGGGAGAGGATGGGGAAGCATGAAGACAGGTCGCCTTTACCTCAGAGCTCCACTTAACACCCAGCTAGGAGTGAAGGCCAGAGCATCCTGGTCCTGGGTATAGGACCAGCCTCCTAAACATCAAATACTAGAATCCTTTGTCTTGAATAATCCCAAAAGCACTGGGGGGTGGGGGGGTGGGGAGCAGGAAACTCCCAGAGGCTCAAGGAGATGAGATGTGGGTTTAGATAGGCATCCAGCCATCAGGTCAGACCACCCTGGCCTAGTGGGCAGGTCCTCCACCGGAAGTGAAGAGTGAGTACTGAGCCTGAGTCCAGTACCTGGCGCTTGAGGGCCCAGTGATGCTGGTGAGAGAAGCCAAGGCCCAGGCCACTTAAAGGCTTGTCCACTGTTCTTCCCAGGCCAGGGCAGTCTCAAGGCCCGGTGCTTTCCAAGGCCACCGCTGCTCACACTGGAACCCAATTCTTGATAGTCAACCCTAGTCCATGTGACCTTCCAGTTCAAGAGGAAAGACATGACCACCTGTGCCAAGGTTTCCCAGTGCTGCTGACACAGTACACACTCAGCACTCATCCGGTGGCCTCTGGCTGGGTCCTCACCCCAGCCTTAGAGCTCATCCTCATACTGCAGATGAGCAAACAGGAGAAACGCTTTCTCCCCCGTGAAAAGGGCAAGAATCCAGCCAAGGTTTCTGAGAGGAGGTGGCCTGTGGCTGCGGGGCCCTAGATGCTAAATAAAGGGCATTCCAGGCCTTGGCAAACATGTCTTTCCTCACTCCTCTGCAGGAGATGGCCACAGAGCAACGCCCAACTCCCAACCTCCAAGACAGCCCCCATGCCTGGCAACAGCTTCACAACAGCCCCGGAGATCCTGGGGTGGGGCTGCCAGATAAAATATAGAACATTCAATCAAATATGAATTTCAGATAAACAAATATTTTTAGTATGTTTCCAATATTGCATGGGACATTACTAAAAAAAAAAAAATGGGGACATGCTTATACTAAAAAAGTATTCGTTTTTTATTTTAAATTCAAATTTGATTGAGCACCTTGTATTTTGATTTGCTAAATCTGACAATCCTGCCCTGGAGTGACACCCAGGAAGAACCCAGACCCCAAAAATAAAGGGTACCCACACCCTATGCCATCCAGAAGGCTATGCACATGTTGGCAGTTGTACTGAGACCAGTAGCTGAAAGGAAGGGATCCTGCACTTTATAAATGGACTTTGTCATGTAATTATTTTAATTATATGCATATTTTAAAAAAGTAACTCAAGATACAAGAAACATCAGCTTGCACAATATACAACCTGCTGGAAGCCACCGCTGCCAAGAAGTGGGGACCCAGGGCCAGTCTTCTCCAAGTTTGTGGGGAGACCTCTCTTTCTCTGGGCCAGCGGTCAGACATTTGTCGAGGGCAGGAAACGTGAGTTTGAGCTGTGTCTTCACCTTACTTGTAACAACGGCAGCCTGGGCAACACGCTCACTGTGTACCCAGGGAGAACTGCCATTTAACATTCCAGTCCCGTTGGACCCTCACAGTAGGTCCTGTCATCTCCATTGTCCTTCCATGAAACTGAGTTTCGACAAAGCCCAGGAACTTGGCTAATGTCACACAGCTGCCAAGTAGCAGAGCAAAAACTCCAGCCCGGGTCAGGCCCCATGCATCCCAACAGCCTGAGTCAGGCTTATACCAGACTATGGAACTTCCAGTTTGCACTCACTAGTACACACACCAGGTCCACCCAACATTCTTACCCACACACCTGTCCACAAGGACACACCCACTCAGACGCACTGCACAAAGACCTGTTCTTTCCGGGGGATTCAGCAAGTGTGTGTCAGGCAGTTGTCGTGCTGTCGGTATCCTCCGCTTTTAACAATGCTCCTTCACTACTCCCACCTCCCGAGAACAGGAGGAAACGCTCCTGAAAACTACAATTCCCAAGCCCACCCACCTCATCTCACCATCTACAGGACCGGCCTGGACGCACAGCCTCCTGGGACTTGTAGTTTTACCCAGAATTCAGATTTCCGCTCGTCCCCAGCCTCCGCCGAGAACTCTGTGTCCCAGCATGCCACGGAGCCGGAAGACCTACACGGAGAGGGCACCCCGCAGCCGCCGGGGCGCGCAGGCGCACCACTCCTGTTTGTCGGCGTCTGAGAAGGGAAGAGGTGCGATCGAAGTCAAGGCGTAGGCCGAGTCGGAGCTGACCAGACTTGACTCGGGCCCAGAACTAGGCTCCAGGCCCGCGCGGACCGGACCGGACCGGACCGTAGGACGCCGGAGTGGATGGAGTAGGCCCAGCCCTGAGATCAGCGCCAGCCCATTCGGCCTGGCTCGGGGCCCACAGGGCGGGCAGGCAGGCGGGCCGAAGCCGCCCAGGGCCTTCCCTCAGGTCCCCCACGAGGGGCCTAGGCCCCGGCCCCGCAACCAGGCCCGGCCCAGCCCTTTGCAACCGGAGTCGACCCGACCAGAAGTGGAGCCTTCACCGGGACCATAGGCCGCAACTAGGCCGGACCCGGGCCTCCCGTCGGGGCCGGACTGGGACGAGGCCCCGGGGAGGCCCCTAGTCTACTGGACCTTCCCTCGGGCCGACGCCCTCCGGGAAGATGCAGCGCGCCCTGCCGGGCGCCCGCCAGCACTTGGGGGCCATCCTGGCCAGCGCCAGCGTGGTGGTGAAGGCCCTGTGCGCGGCCGTACTATTCCTCTACCTGCTGTCCTTCGCCGTGGACACAGGCTGCCTGGCGGTCACTCCAGGCTATCTCTTTCCGCCCAACTTCTGGATCTGGACCCTGGCCACACACGGGCTGATGGAACAGCACGTGTGGGATGTGGCTATCAGCCTGGCCACAGTGGTGGTGGCTGGACGTTTGCTGGAGCCCCTCTGGGGGGCCTTGGAGCTGCTCATCTTCTTCTCAGTGGTGAACGTGTCTGTAGGGCTGCTGGGGGCCTTCGCCTACCTCCTTACCTACATGGCCTCCTTCAACTTGGTGTACCTTTTCACTATCCGCATTCACGGCGCCCTAGGCTTCCTAGGTGGTGTCCTGGTGGCACTCAAGCAAACCATGGGGGACTGTGTGGTCCTGCGAGTGCCCCAGGTGCGCATCAGCGTGGTGCCCATGCTGCTGCTGGGGCTGCTGCTGCTACTGCGGCTGGCCACGCTGCTCCAGAGCCCAGCGCTGGCCTCCTACGGCTTCGGGCTGCTCTCCAGTTGGGTGTATCTTCGCTTCTACCAGCGCCATAGCCGAGGCCGAGGGGACATGGCCGACCACTTCGCTTTCGCCACCTTCTTCCCTGAGATCCTGCAGCCTGTGGTGGGGCTGCTGGCGAACTTGGTGCACAGCCTCCTGGTGAAAGTAAAGATATGCCAGAAGACAGTGAAGCGCTATGATGTGGGGGCCCCATCCTCCATCACCATCAGCCTCCCGGGCACAGACCCTCAAGATGCGGAGCGGAGAAGGTACTGTGGAATCTTCTGAAACCTTGTTGAACTAGGAGGATAATTATTAAGTCGCATTACGTCTGGCGGGGTGCATGCTGTATATAGCACGGCGGCCAAAGGTCAGGTGTTGGGGCAGATTCAGAAAGACATCAAATCCGGTTTGCGGCCTTGAGGAATTAATGCAGCATTTAGGTGTCTGGGCTCCAGGAGGTGCTTCCCAGCATCAGGGAATACTGCTTTTTGACCACTCATGCCACTTAACAAGCCTCGGGAACTGTGCAGTTTCTTTTGGTGCTGTGTGAGGGGCTAATGGTCTCAGAATCCTGCACTCCTAGACCCTGGATCTGTGGAAGCCAGAAACAGCCTGCTGGTCCGTGAGAGGGAGGGGCAGAGGAGACCTGGGATCCTTAAGAGGCCTCCTGGGCCACCCAGTTTCCAGTTGCTGAACCACGTCCTCTCCTGAGCCTTAATTCAGATACTGTGCTTTTCTGCCGCTTACTGAGAGGGAAGCTTGGGGGAGTATTACTAGACTTACCCCCACCCTGCCGCAGGTAGGCATGGGTTACCAAACCCAGGGGATAGGGCCACGTGGCCCCAGGGAATGGAGACAACCTTTTCATTATCTGTAAACTGAGCTGTCTGCACAGTCCAGAGGCCCATGGACTCACTCAGTGCGCCTCGGCCAGGGCAGGGCGGAGCTTTTTAAATCCAGCTCTTTCTCTCCTAAGTGTGTGGCCTCATCAGAGTGGTCACAGCTCCATGTCCATTATTCTTGGGGTTCTTTGAGGCAGTGATGTGAGTAGTGAAATCTGGAGCAGGCTCTGTTCTTACTTTGGCAGCTTCGTGAATTCAGCTGAAGTTAGCCCTGTGCTCACTCTCCGCTGGGGCATGGAGCTGCGTGGGGGGTCCACCCCTTCCTTAAAGGAGTTTCCAGCTGGAGAGCGCCAGATTGCTGTGGTCCCAGGTGGTGGGTGCTGCAGTTCATGTCTCTCTGGCGGATGAACCCTAAAGACCAAAGTCTGTCTTAACCTTATCCAGCGGAGGAGATGCAGCCAGCAGGCTGAACTTGGTAGAGCCCCAGCTGTCCTCAGAGCTGTTCAGGTGGGGCCGGGCCACAGTGGCGGCGCCCCTGCCAGGGAGCAATTGTTAGAGTTGTCTGGACGTTCAGAACACCTGCTCAGAAAATGTATAGGTGGAGGCAGGTTGGGGGTGGGGATGTCAGGAGGTGGATTCTTGGCATAGCCTTGTGGTTGTGAGCTTACTTGGGGATGGGGTTACTCCTCCAGCCACTTTGCCATCTGGCTGCTTGCCACTCCCAGACCAGAAGGGCTACTAGTTGTGGGACACAGGGTTTCCTAACTCTGACCCTCGTGAGGAAGTGACAAGCAAGCCACTACCTCTCTGCCTTGGCAGGCCTCCACAAAACCAACAAGGCAACCTCCAGGATGGGAGCCTGGGTAGCAGCAGAGGACAATTGTCCTGTCTATGCCAACCTCACCACATGCCAGTCTGGAGGACACAGTGGAAGTGTGCTGGAGCTTTCTGTGCCTGTGCCATTGTTGTCTTTCCTGCCATGTTCCCTGGCATGATGGAGATTTTGGTTATTTGCCGGACCTTGGCAGGTTTACAGACTGTCCCGCATTCTGGTGGCACAGAGCAGCTGAGGCATCGGGTCCATAGGGGCCACTGTCGGAAGTGTTACCTGGCAGCAACCTACCTCCTGGTGGGCCAGGGTAACTCCCCCCACTCCCCCACAGTGGGGTCGCCGAGAGTCTGCGCCATAGAACCATTGGGCTCTGGCCTGTGCCCTACCCATGTTTATCCTTTCTACGTGCAAGGACCCAATGTGTCCCTACTAGTATAGGTTCTGGTGGCTTTGGAGATTCTCCTGGGAAGGAGAACATTAGAATCAGTTGTGGGGGAGGCGGTGGAGTAGGCACAGGCTGACCTAAGTTGGCCCTGCTTCCCAGGCTAAGAGCCAAGGCAGGTGCTTGAGTCCCAGCCTTCCCCACAGACCCTTGCCAGGAGGCTCAAAATACCCCTAACAAGGAGAGGGGAGGAGAATCACCCTCCAGTAATGCCAGGGCCCTGGCAGAAACTCGGGTGTCCAGGAATTTGCTCTTTCACCCATCTGTCTAGGAGCACCAGACCTGCCCACCATTAGGCACCACCCTCAGACCCATTCCTGGGGCTGGCCCAATGGGCAGTCCAGCAGACATCCAGCTGGCCTTCCCAGCCTGGAGGTGTCTTCAGACCCTCATTCTGATGGCAGAATGGGCCCTGATCCAATCCCTGGGGAGCCCTGGGCCCTGCATGAGGAAGGCAAACACACAGGATTTTCCTGAGAGGAGTCTCAATGGGAGGGGAGTCTGTGTTGTGGGGGAAGGGGGTAGGGCATGAGCCAAACCCAGAGTGACCTGTCCTCTTTCCTCTGGCCCCAGGCAACTGGCCCTGAAAGCCCTCAATGAACGACTGAAGAGAGTGGAGGACCAGTCCGTCTGGCCGAGCATGGATGACGATGAAGAGGAGGCCGGGGCCAAGGTGGACAGCCCCCCGCCCTCAGACAAGGCCCCCACACTCTCAGCAAAGGGAGCTGCCCCAGAATCCAGCCTGATCACCTTTGAGACAGCTTCCCCGAAGCTGTAACTCCAGTCCACCTTGAGTGTAGCACCTCCTCTCTCACAACCCCCTCGACACCCTCTCAGCTACTCTGAAGAGAAGGAAGATGGTCTGCTGGGACTTCCACAGCCTTCTGCTATTTCTCGCCAACACTACCCAGGACTCTGGCTACCTGGTTCCAACTCCAGACAGCCATTATGTCAGGTATGGGGCCTCTGAAGCATCAGCCATCTGAGGTAAGACTGCACCTCAGCAGGCAGCCCCAAGCAAGTGGCTGCAGGGACACTGGTGCCACAGCTTCTGGGCCAACCCTCACACCTGATGCTGCTTGCCGAGAGCCCTGAGCCAAGGCAAAATCTGCCAAAATCCTTCTGGGGAGTCCAGCCAGTGCAGGAGCCAGCACGGGGCGGCACGTCCCTGCTCATCCCCAGGAGGACTGTGTTCACGTCAAGATTTCTGGTTCCCTCTGCTGTGGCCATGACTGTTCTAGGCCAGACAGCCACAGCTCCCAGGTGTTTTCTACAGGACCACTCAGGCGGGCAGCTGGGCCCAGCCGTGCAGTATCAATAAAGCAGTTCTTGGAGGTGCGACTCCTGGGCTCTGTCAGACCGCCCTGTGCAGCCCCTCATCATGCTCAGCTGCAGAGCTAGACAAGGACTCACTCTAGTTCCAGAGCTCAGGCCCTATGGCCACTCCAGCTGGATGAGCGGCCCACTGCCCCACTCTCCCTCCTGTTCCCAGGCAGGAAGGCTGCCCAGGGAGCTGACAACTGAGGGCTTCTCTGTAGGGAGTTGGTCTTATCCATGACTCATCCCCAAGACAAGTGTTCAGTGCTCAACACTTCCGGAGGCAGTCTGTCCCCACTCCTACCCTGCTGCTGTCCAGATCTAACCAGCACCATGGGCAGCCGGGAGACTGAAAGGTCACCCAACTGCACCTTCACAGCCACAGCCCTGGGGCTTTCTAGGGCGCTTAGTGGCCTGGGGTGTTCAGCAGCCAGAGCCTGGGGGTTTGCGTGCTGGGACAGCTTCAGCCCCTCAGTGAGCAGCCAGGGACAGATCCCTGTCATTCCCAGCTGCCCCTTTTTCATGCTGGTGGTGTCAGCAAGAACTGTCCCCAACTCCAGGCTACTGTCTCTGCCCGGTCTTTTCAGTCATTTTTTTTTATTTTCTGTTTTTCCTCCTGTAATTTCTGGACATACCGATACAAGTATGAGTTGAGTTGCTGGGGAGCCAGTCTTGCAACCCCATCTTCATCCAGACACACAATCCTTGAGCTCCTCTGGGGTGGCAGGGGATATAAAGAAGGAGGAGGCACTCCAGTGTGAGGAGCAAGCGCAAATGTCACACACAGGACTCCTCCTGTCCCTGAGTGCCTCAGTGCCTGAGGTGTCCCTGTGATCTAATCAGCCGATAGAGTCCAGGAGGTCCTGGCCCCAGCTCCTACAGTGAGGGCGAATCCAGGCTTCTAGGCCGAGAAGAGCTCATGGCTGAATCCGTTTGCGGTACAGGTAGGCATTGCTCACCTGGTTCATGATGACCAAGCTGGTAATGACAGGGCACAGCACAGCCAGGTACCAGACTCCGCCAGTGACCGTGGCAGTGAACCAGAGTGAGCACATGCCCAACAAGAGGCTGGCACTACCCAGAAGGTAGCCCACTAGCCCAGAAGTGGCATGGTACAGCTTGAGCTTGGCCAGGGGCCATCGGGGCAGCAGTTTGGGGTAGAGCAGCCCCACCCCGCCTGAGCACTGCAGCACCGCCCACAGCACGGCCAGCAGCCCGGACCGCCCATGCCACGTGGACAAGTGGGCTTTGCCGAGCTGTTCCTTGTGGAGGATGACAAGGCCCAGGCCCAGCAGTGCACACAGCAGGGCCAGCAGCTGCAGGACCCAGTGGCAGCGTGCTCGGCCCTTCCGGGAGAGGGAGCGCAACAGCGAGCTCTCAGGAGAGAAGACCAGCAGCGCCTCCGTCATCAGGAAGGAGAACTGCGGAGACAGGGGTGGACGCTGTGTGAGAGCGCTGCCCGGCAGGGAAGAGGGAAACTTAGGCAACCTTCTGGGTTGCCAGCCAGTCTGGGCAGATTCCCCTCCCTTCTCTCCCCACTGACAAGAATATCCGTTTGGTAGGGCAGGAGGGGAGAACTCCACCTGGGTCAGAACATCTGCCGAGTGACCCGTACCTCTATACTTCTTCCTCGGTGCTGTTCTGAAATGACGTCTCTGCTGTTACCCAGCAAACACAAGGTTTGAGATGTGGCACTTATAAATGATTCATAAGTTTGTTTCCCCGACACAGAGTGGATACAATTTCTTGGCAGAGCTGGCCAAGCAGGTGCAGTGTGTCAGGGAAAATTAGATGCATCACCGTAAGTTAAGGTAGAGAGAGAGGGGGACACCCAAACGCGTTTTCTAAGCTTCCTGCCTGGAGGTAGGTGGGTGAAGCCTCATTTTGTACTTAAACAAACCCTACCCATTTGCCCTGGAGTTTGAATACTCTGGTTCAGGTCCGAGCAGGAGTTTGGAGCATGCAGCTCCAACAATCCCACACCCCACCCCTCCAAGCATATCAAGTAACTGAGGATTCAGAGGCCACCGGAGCTACCACCCATACCTGTGCACCCTCCCAACCCTAAGAGCTGGCCAGGCGCATTACTCACAGCGAGAGACATAAGCACCGGGTGCCAGGAGAACAGACCTGAATGAGAAGAGGAGGCTTTGTGAGGCTGAGGGAGAAGAACCCTGCCACTACCAGGGCCCACAGCCTAAGGAAAACGAGCAGTCCATCCCCCAAGACAGTGCCGCCAGAGCGCAACACTCCCCTGTGCAACAAGCTGACCCCGTACCCAGCTTCCTGGTCCCACCACCTGGATCAAAGAGGCCATGCTTTGCCACTCCTCTGGGAGTCCCTCCTGCCCACTGCGCTTTGCAAGAGGCAGCCAAGTGGAGCACCAGGGCGAGAAAAGAGAAGCCAGGTACTCGCGGGCCTGGCCAGGCTGGCAGAGCTCCCACACTCATTCACTCCGTCCCACTTGTCCCTCCAGTATAGCGTGTCCCTCAGCCAGCCAAGGCCTTTCCCAGGAGTCAGGCCCAATACTTCCTATTCCTCCTGCTCCCCAGCGCTTTTCTTCCCAGAAGTTAATTATTACTTATACTTACTGGAGCCAGGCCTGGCAAGCACAGCCACAAAGATGGTGAAGCCCAGGGCCACAAGGTGGGCAGCAGCCCCGGAGGCGGTGCGTAGAGCTCTGTAGATATACGACTCGGTCTCCATAGAAAGGGCCATGGTCAACCAGGCCGGTGGCTGTAGCCTGAAAGCATAGTAGAATAAGCAAGGGTCACGAATGACCGCGTTCCACACCTCTCACCAGAGTAAGTGTTGCAGGGCAGGTATGCCACTCTCTTCCAAGAAGTGGAAGTAGGAAGGGAGAGTACCAAGATGGGTACCAGCAGTAATCGAGGACCGCTGGCCTGTCAGTATGTACCTGCATCTGAACTGGCACAGATGACGGACCCACCTTCCAGGTAGGATGCGCAAAGCTGTGTAATAGACTACAAATCCCAGCGTGCACCACGCTATCACCGGGCGGGAGCGCCAGCTGATAGGACGTGAAGCACTACGGGAAGTGTAGTTCCCAGCTGCGACCAAATTGCAGCCTGAATCCTTTCGCGCGCAGCCTCCTCCAGTGCCGCTGGCATGCTGCCCCTCCATGCTAGGGATTCGCCTGCCTCACCTGCAGCGCCAACCAGACGCACTGATTTCCTCTTGAGAAAGCAGGATACTCGGGACTCTGCCGCGCGCCACCGCTCTGTCGCGGGTCCGCTTCACTTCCGGGTGTGACGACTACCCACACAGGACTTCCTGAGACGAGCCCCCCTTCCGGGGCCACGCCTCTGAGCCGCGCTGCGCAGGAGCTGTTGAGCAGTCGTCTTCATGGGTGTGTGAGTGCGCACGCGTGCTTGACCGAGAGCCGGGAGAGGCCTTTGAGTTTTTTTGAAAGGTGTTCCCAGAAGCCAGGGCCCTACGATCTAGGGTCTTGGGGCTCCCTAGCGCCATGGGCAGCGGCTGCCGCATCGAATGCATATTCTTCAGCGAGTTCCACCCCACGCTGGGACCCAAGATCACCTATCAGGTGACATCAGGCTCGCAGGATTGGGGGAGAAATACGTACGCTTTCGGGAGTTCAGCCCGCTGTCTGGAGGCAGTGATCCCCGTCCGCACCCTGCACGCAAGCCCGCTACTCCTTCATTCACGGAAAATCGTGAACCGAGAGGATACTCAGTCCCCTGTCCCAGGGTCCCGGCGTGGCGGAGCAGACAAACATCGCATAGACAGTGATTGTGGGAAATCGGGCTCTGGGGATCCAGGGGAGGTGCCAGGTCCCACGAGAGGTGGGAGTGGGTGGTCCATTAATATTCCTGAATGCATAGAAATTTAGTTGAGTGGGAGAGATTGTACCAGGTAGAGGGAACAGCATATGCAAAAGCCTGGAGGCAAGTGAGAACATATCATGTGTTTGGAAACTAACGAGTAGTAGGCCTGGGTGGATGGGAGAGAGGAGAACCGCTGGAGAAGAGGGCTTAGGTCTTGGGGGATTTCCTGTTTGCTCTGCCTAGTCCCGAGGTCCACTAAAGAGCCTTTTGCCACTCCACTCCCCAGGTTCCTGAGGACTTCATCTCCCGGGAGCTGTTTGACACGGTCCAGGTGTACATCATCACCAAGCCAGAGCTGCAGAATAAGCTCATCACTGTGTGAGGCCCTAACTGAGATCTCTCCCGGGAGGACTGGATGGGCTTGGGAGTGGGGGGAGCCTGACTCTGTTCCCACTTGTTCCCTTATCTAGCACAGCCATGGAGAAGAAACTGATCGGCTGCCCCGTGTGCATCGAGCACAAGAAGTATAGCCGCAATGCCCTGCTCTTCAACCTGGGCTTTGTGTGTGATGCCCAGGCCAAGACCTGCGCCCTTGAGCCCATTGTCAAAAAGCTGGCTGGCTACCTGACCACACTGGAGGTCTGTAACACAATGGGCTCGGGTGGATGGGCAGGCAGATTTGGGGAAGGTGTTCGTTCACACGTCTCCAAAGCCCTCCAGACCTAGGCGCCTGCCAGGGCAGGATGCTAGCCAGGGGTCCTGGGGTGTGCCCACCATGCTGTCCATGCTCCATCCAGCTAGAAAGCAGCTTCGTGTCAACGGAAGAGAGCAAGCAGAAGTTGGTGCCCATCATGACCGTCTTGCTGGAGGAGCTAAATGCCTCAGGCCGGTGTACTTTGCCCATCGGTATGCCCCAGCCTCTGCAAGGACAGCAGAGGGTATGGGAGGGGTGGGAAAGTGACAGGGGAAGGTGAGCCCAGCCAAGGACAAGACTCATGAACAAATTCGTGACCAGGAAGTAGTCATGAGCTGAGCTCATCATGCCCAGCATCCTGTGCATGATGGGGATGGGGCTGGGGCTGGGGAGGCCAGCAGAGCCCGTCAGCTCTGCTCCATGGCCATGTTCCTTCCCCTCTCTGGACCTCAGTCTGTTACTTTATAGAAGGGGAAGATTGGCTCTACCCAGAGCCACATGCCTGCCTCAAGGTGTGCTGGGAGAACTGGATAGTAACTGAGGGCCTCTTACAAGAGACAGCACTGAGAATCTGGGTGGGACCTCCCGCAGATGAGTCCAACACCATCCACTTGAAGGTGATTGAGCAGCGGCCTGACCCTCCTGTGGTTCAGGAATATGATGTGCCTGTCTTTACCAAGGACAAGGAGGGTTTCTTCAACTCACAGTGGGACCTCACCACACAACAGGTGTGCTGTCCCTTCCTGGGTATCATCACCTGGGGCTGTCTACCTCCCTGGCCTCATCCAACCCCTACTGATCCTGCCCTGCCCTGCCCAGATCCTGCCCTACATTGACGGTTTCCGCCATGTCCAGAAGATCTCAGCCGAGGCAGATGTGGAGCTCAACCTAGTGCGCATCGCCATCCAGAACCTGCTGTGAGTGGGGCAGCAGTCACACCCAGGATAGGGTGGTCAGCCAGGGAAGAGCCCCAGGGCCCTAAGTGTGGGAAAGCATGGCCCTCAGAAGCTGAGCACAGCCCTCTCTCCCAGGTACTATGGTGTTGTGACCCTGGTGTCCGTCCTCCAGGTAGGTGAGTCTGGGCTCTGGTTATGTGGAGAGTGGGTCATGCGGCTGGGCCAGACGGGGGCTGTGTCAGACGTCCAAGCCTCTTACTCAGGCCCCTGTGCCTCCTGCTGCCTATCCTCCAGTACTCCAACGTGTACTGCCCCACACCCAAGGTCCAGGACCTGGTAGATGACAAGTCCCTGCAAGAAGAATGTCTATCCTATGTGACCAAACAAGGTAATGGTGGGCTCTGGGGAGGCCATCTCCGGAGGGCAGGTCCACCTGGAGAGCTGACCCCTGGCGCCCACAGGGCACAAGAGGGCGAGTCTCCGGGACGTGTTCCAGCTCTACTGCAGCCTGAGCCCCGGCACTACTGTCAGAGACCTCATCGGCCGCCACCCACAGCAGCTACAGCGCGTGGATGAACGGTCAGAAGGGGGTTCCCTGGGACGTGAGTGTTTGTCTGAGGGCAGATACACCCTCTCTGTCTCTTTGGAGTCCTGGGCTAGAGAGAAAGCAGGGGTTTGCTGGTGAGCAGAACCATGAGGCACTGTTAGTCCAGGCAAGCTCCCCAAAGGTGATGGGTTCAGAAGCCAGTCTGGTCACTGAGACAGAATTGGAGGGGAGACTGCAGGAAACGGTCGGCCTGGTAGAAGGAGGCCTGGCCAGGGCATCACCCCTCTCTCCCTCGACACATACCCCAGGAAGCTGATCCAGTTCGGGCTTATGAAGAACCTCATCCGGAGACTACAGAAGTACCCTGTGCGAGTATCTCGGGAGGAGCGAAGCCACCCTGCCCGGCTTTACACGGGCTGCCATAGCTACGATGAGATCTGCTGCAAGACAGGTAGAGGCAGGTTGGATAGCTGGGTTGGGGTCAGGCCAAGCCAAGGGCTCTGACCTTACCTCCACCCCCCAGGCATGAGCTACCATGAGCTGGATGAACGTCTGGAAAATGACCCCAACATCATCATCTGCTGGAAGTGAGGCTGGTGCAGGGCTGAACACAGCGGCAGCTACTCTCTCCTGCTAAGCCCTGCCTGGTGCATGAGCGCTAGACCAGCAGGCTTGTCCATCCTGTCTCACTGTTGACCCTCACTTCTGTAAATAAAGTCAAACATTTCAACCTACCTGACTGAATACCACCTCTAAGCCAGCCACCGGAGAACCTGCAGTGAGTGACATAGCCAGGTTCCTGGCGCCTTGGAGCGCCATCTGGTGGTCAGGGCTGACAATGGACAAGTAAATGGGCAGCTACTTATCAATAAAAACTTAAATAGCCCTGGCTAATGTGGATCAGTGGATTCAGTGCCGACCTACGAACTAAAGGGTCACCAGTTCGATTCCCAGTCTAGGACACATGTGTGGGTTGCTGGCCAGGTCCCCAGTTGGGGGTGCGCAGGAGGCAACCACACACTGATGTTTTTCTCCCTTCCCCTCTCTCTTTAAAAATAAATTAATTAAATTTAAAAAATAAAAACTTAGATAAAATCAGGAAGCTGTAATGGGAGCCAGAGCTGCTCTGGATTAGATGGGCAAGGAAGGCCTTGCTGAGGTAGCTTAAACCGAGCTCTTAAAGAGGAAGAATATTCCAGGGCACAGGTGCAGAAGCCCTGAAGCAAAAACCTCTTAGGGATGTGTGAGGAGCCCAAGGGAAGGTCCATGGGGCTGGAACATCAGAAGCAAAAGGTGGAGGGGCAAGAAACAAAGTCACAAAATAAGAGAGGGAGCGAGAGCCTGACACGTCAAGCTGCTGGCGAGCTGCTTTAGACAGTATTTTGAAGGCCAGAGGCAGCCACTTAGTTACCCTCGTGCAATATCTTGTGAACACCTTTAACAATCCAGGAAAAAGGCTCAGCCCTGGCTGGTGTGGCTCAGTGTATTGAATGCCAGCCTGCGAACTAAAGGGTCGAGGCTTCGATTCCCAGTCAGGCCACACACCTGGGTTGCAGGCCAGGTCCCCAGGTGGGGGTATGCGACAGGCAACCACACATTGATGCTTTTCTCCATCTCTTTCTCCCTCCCATTCCCTTTTTCTAAAAATAAATAAGTAAAATCTTTTAAACAAACAAGCAAACAAAGGCTCAGCAGTGACCTCCTGCGTGGTGACGGCAGCCTGGACTAGGATGGAGAGAAGTTGTGGGCCCTGCGTGGTATTTCGGGGACCCAGCCAACAGGTAGAGCTGGGCACAAGAAGTATTGGAGCGAGGAAGCCCCGGAGAAGAGTCTGAGTGTGGGCCAGCGTGGCACAGTCCCGCGAGACCAGATTGGGGCGAGCCGACTTGACCTCGCGCCTAGGCCACAGGAGTCGCACGCTGGAGGCCCTTGATTCGCAGATGGTTGTGAGGGAGGCAATTTAGGAAGCCTGAAAAGGGTTGCTGTCCGCAGCCCAGCAGGCAAGGCTGACTCGCGCGGCCTCCGGCAGGGGCGGGACCCAGGCCACACTGCGCAGATGCGAGCTAGCCGTTTCCATGGCGGCGAGGCCCACGCGCCCCAGCAGCTCCGCAACTGTCGCGTCCCAGACTTCCGCCCCGCGGGACGCCCAAGCGTGTCGGTACCCCCACCTCGGCGCCGGCTGCTGCCTGGGGTCAGCCGAACCTCGCTTTCTCTGTCCCAGGCCCCACCATGGGCGATCTGGAGCTGCTGCTGCCAGGAGAGGCTGACGTGCTGGTGCGGGGACTTCGCAGCTTCCCGCTGCTGGAGATGGGCTCTGGAGGGTGAGGCAGCTGATTCAAGGGTCAGGCAGAGTCATGGGGTCAGAGTCCTTGAGTGGGGGGAGTTCCGACACTGGAGGGAGGAGTTACCCAGTGTGGAGGGCCCCTAGGTAGGGAGCTAAAGCTCTCCAAAATACAGGCATGTGGTCCTGAGCCCCCTGTGGCCCCTCAGGATCAGGTTACATTTCCATGGGACTCAGCCCCCACCCCAGTCCTATGCACACATGTGCACGCGCGCGCACACACACACACACACACACACACCCCTGGGGCAGGTGGCGCCAGCAGCATGAGAACCTGGAGAAGCTGAACATGCAGGCCATCCTTGATGCCTCGGCCAGCCAAGGTGAACCCATCCAGGAGCTGCTGGTCACCAATGGGAAGGTATGCTGCCTTCCCCCACTCCACTGCTCTCCGCCAGGGCTGTTTTTCCCTCCAGCTGGCACACCTGCCCCCTCCGAAGGAGGAGTGTGTTACACCTTTGACTTTGCACCCCTATTGGACACAGCCCTAGCTTGCCAGGCCAGATGCAGAGTGTGAGGTCACTAGGGAGAGAGTCACAGGTCCTAGAACAGCCTAGACGGCAGAGGAAGGGCCCACGTTCCAAAGGCATTCCTAAATAGACTTTCAGGCTGGAGGGGTCCCCACTGAAGTGGGGGTGGGACTTCGGCGTGGGAGGAGGCAGTCTTCCCGTTATGAGAAAGAGGAGTTAGAAACCAGGATTGGCTTGCTTGGAACTTGAGGCAGGAGGTGGCACCGGTAGATGACCTGAGACATCACTTGACAAAAGGGTTCCTCTGCAAGGAAAGGGTAGAGTCCCCCGCTCCTGAGGGGTGGGGTAGGAATGGGGCCCTGTGAAGGGCCCTAGCCAAGGGTGAGGCCAAGGCACACAAGAGCCTTAGAAGGCCAGAAGACAGGGACCAGAGGGAGGGCCTGAACAGGAGGGCTGGTCTGAGAGATACCTGAATGGAAGGCAGAGGGGACAAGGACATACATACAGGAGGAGCAAGGCCAGGACCAGTCACAGGAAGCATGGGGGGTGTCTCCACAGAGATGCTGGGAACAGCTAGAGATGAAGGTCAAGGTGCAGGAGAGAGGTCAGGAAGGTACTCATGGGGTGTAGGAGAGTCTGGGGGCCCAGGGGAATTTGAGGAGAGCTGGGCTAGGCTGAACCAGGGATGGAAAGGTTGCCAGGCTGAGGTAGGCCCCTCATTCCCATCCCTTCCCCTCCCCTCAAAGATCCCGACGCTGGTGGAGGAGCTGATTGCGGTGGAGATGTGGAAGCAGAAGGTGTTCCCTGTGCTGTGCAAGCTGGAGGACTTCACGCCCCCGAACACATTTCCTATATACATGGTGGTGAGCTGGCCCCGCTTTGTGCCCCGTGCACCGGGTCAGAGGGCCCTGGACTAGAGAGGAGAGCTGTTAGCCCCTATTCCCCCATCAGCAGCCCTAGACCCTGCTCTCCTCTCCATCTGCCAGGTCCACCACGAGGCCTCCATCATCAATCTCCTGGAGACCGTGTTCTTCCACAAGGTGAGCCGCCAGTCCTGCCCACTGGCTACTGCCCCAGACCAGGGCCTGGTGGCAAGAAGGGTTGTGTCTGGGGAGGGGCACATCAGAGAGAATGTTTCCCGTCCACCTGAGCCCAGGAGGTGTGTGAGTCAGCAGAGGATACCGTGTTGGACCTGGTGGACTACTGTCACCGCAAGCTGACTCTGTTGGTGGCCCGGACTGGCCGTGGTGGTCCCCCAGAGGAGGAGGAGTCCCAGTATAGCACCCCCATGCAGGTGGGCTGAGGTTCCCTGGGGTTGGCAAGGGCTAGACTCAGGCTCCCCCAGGCCTGAGCACCACATGCTCCCCAGGAGCTCCAGAAGCAGGCAGAGCTGATGGAATTTGAAATCGCGCTGAAGGCGCTCTCAGTGCTCCGCTACATCACTGACTGCGTAGACAGGTGGGCTCCCCTGCCTGGCCTGGGATAGGCAGTAGAGGACTGGGAGCCTGGGCCCATCGCCTCTGCTTATCTCTCTCCACCCCCATCCCCAGCCTTTCCCTGAGCACCCTGAGCCGCATGCTCAGCACCCACAACCTGCCCTGCCTCCTGGTGGAACTGCTGGAGCACAGTCCCTGGAGCCGGAGGGAAGGAGGTAAGGTCCTCCTCCTTCTGCCTGAGCCCCAGCTTCCAGGACGTCCTCCAGGATTGACAGGGGTGGGCAGTTTATACCCAGGCAGACAAACTCTGCCCCGTAGTCCACAGAGGACATCAGGATGGCTCACCAGACATGGGCCTAGACCTAGACTCTGCAGCAGGCAGGACTTACGCAACCACTACTGAGGTTTCACCATGCTCCCGAGCGAGTGGCACTGCAGCATGGGCTAGTCCTGTGTCCAGGGCAGTGGGCATGCAGCTGGCTCACTCACAGAACATGCAATGCCTGCACCCAGTATGTTGGTTCCTCTCCCCAGGCAAGCTGCAGCGATTTGAGGGAGGCTGTTGGCAAACAGTGGCCTCCTCGGAGCAGCAAAAGCTGAGCAAGTTGGACGGGCAGGTGTGGATTGCCCTGTACAACCTGCTGCTGAGCCCTGAGGCCCGGGCCCGCTACTGCCTCACAAGCTTTGCCCAAGGACAGCTACTCAAGGTGGGCCACCCCTCCCACTCGCCCCCACAGCCCCAGCACTGCCCTGCCCCATCCTGCTGTTTGCCTTTGCCCTCCCCCTCCCACTGCAGCCCCAGTCCTATTTCCAGACCTTAGGCCTCAGGTAACACAGCAGTTAGTGGGACATGGGTCCCCCTCAGCCAAGCCCAGTCCCTCCCTGTTTCTTGACTTTCTGGCCAGCACCACTTCACACTGGCCTCCCTTGGACACCCTTGCAGCTCCGGGCCTTCCTGACAGACACACTACTCGACCAGCTGCCCAACCTGGCAGACCTGCAGGGTTTCCTGGCCCACCTGGCCCTGGCTGAACCCCAGCTCCCTAAGAAGGACTTGGTGTTTGAACAGGTAGGCACTAGGAAGTTAGTTGCTCGGGACCACTGTCCACTTTGCCAGCTCCCCCCTGCCACTCTCCACTCCTCTCCCACAGATCCCAGAAATCTGGGAGCGGCTAGAGCGAGAGAACAAAGGCAAGTGGAAAGCTATTGCCAAGCACCAGCTGCAGCATGTATTCAGCCCCTCTGAGCAGGACCTCCGGCAGCAGGCCCGAAGGTGAGGCCTGCCCAGCTGGCAGACGGTGTGGAAGGGATGCGGAAGGCATGGGAGTGGGCAGGGTGCTCCTGTGCCCCCACCTACCAGGCCCTGCCAGGCCCTCCTGACCCTTTACCCAGGTGGGCCAACACCTACAGGCTGGATGTGCTAGAGGCAGTGGCTCCAGAGCGGCCCCGATGTGCCTACTGCAGCGCAGAGGCCTCCAAACGCTGCTCACGATGCCAGAAGGAGTGGTACTGTTGCAGGTGAGGGCACCCTAGGACTTTGGTCGCTGAGGTCCATTCCCACACCCCCACAAGCACTGCATCCTCACTGGCCCACTTGCCTGCAGGGAGTGCCAAGTCAAGCACTGGGAAAAACATGGAAAGGCTTGTGTTCCAGCAGCCCAGGGTGACCGAGTGAAGTGAGGGCTGCAGCTGCTGAAGGCCGACCACCAACGCCATGCCACCCAGCCAGAATGTGCCCCTGACCCTCGGGAACTCAGCCTGGCCTCTGCTAGAGCCCCTGCCTCCCAGGTGGAGAGGGCAGGCAGGGCTGAGCGGCCCTCCCATCTCCCCCAGCAAAGCACTCCACCGCTTCCTGCCCCACCCAGCGGGTAGGCTTAGGGCGCTACCTCAGCGGGGGCAGGCTGCGGCCTGGGCGAGGGGCGAGGGCGAGGGCCGGATGTGGGGACCCTCTTCCTCTTGCATGGTAAAGTTGGCCTCCAGAAACCTGCCTGTCTCCGTGTGGCCCTTCGCAATTCTCGTTGTCGTGAGGAGGAGGGGAGTTGCTCTCGGGATGAAGAGAGGGCAGGACAGGGAGGGCGGGGACTCGGAGAGAGTCCCCCACCACTGCCCCCCTCCTCCCCTCTCTGCCTGTGGGGTGACACAGCCCCGGCGCCCAGGTTTCCATTGCACGGCTCTCCTCGGCTCTCTCCCACCGCTCTGCCTCTATCTCCGGGGCGGTGCTGCATTGGGGCCCGCCCCGAGGTCCCGCCCGCCCCACGATTGCTCGTTCCCAGAACTGGCCGAGCCCGGGCCGACCAACCGGGCCATGTCCGCTGAGCCTGAGCTCATTGAGCTCCGGGAACTGGCACCCCCGAGGCGCGCTGGCCCAGGTCGCACCCGTCTGGAGCGCGCCAACGCGCTGCGCATCGCGCCGGGCACAGCGCGCAACCCAGCAAGGCAGCCGGTCCTGGGCCGCGGCCACCGCTTCCAGCCTGCGGGGCCCACCACGCACACGTGGTGCGACCTCTGCGGCGACTTCATCTGGGGCGTCGTGCGCAAGGGCCTGCAATGCGCGCGTGAGTAGCGGCCCTACGCGCTGTCCAGAGCTAAACGGGTGGTCAAAGGGCAGCACTATCGCTGAGGGAAAAGTTGCGCCGGAGAGGGTAGGCTGGGACGTCCCTGAGGACCAGGTCCATTACCTTGATCCCATCAAGGAAGGGAGAGTGGGCACGTTTTATGTCCTTGCCACACTGCACATGCGTCTGGGGCACAGCTGGGCAGAGGCAGTTACCTGTGAATTCCAAGGTGCTGGTTTCAAGTTGCTTATCTTTAAAGTACCTTGGTCCTTTTTGAGAAAGGCTTTGTGCCTACCAGTCTCTTAAATCCAAATTTTCAGGCCTGCCCCTTCCCAAAGATTCACTCACCATGTCCCCTCCCAGAATCCTGGGGTGAAGGGAATTTCCTCACCTATGGGAGGAGGCCTGGGAAGGGTTAGGACCTTGGGTGGGCCCCCTGCAAGCAGGAATTTTGTTGTCTTCATATAGCAAATGCCTATCACACACCAAGTCGGCTCGGTGCTACAGCATAAAACACAGCCACACACACGCCCAAGGTGCTCCTGCCCTCTCTGGCACCAGCAGCAAGCAGAGGTTGCTATCCATGATGGCTAGTATAGCTTGGGATGCTTCTACAGCAGTCCAAACCCCTCTGCCTGGACCCTCCCTCAGACCCATTGAATCACTCACTGGGACTGTACCCGCAATTTTTAAAAGCCTGTTTCTAACGTGCAGCCTGGGTTACAAACCACTGCTCTAGACCATTTAGGAACTGAAGGAAGGTGTCCTGCATGGAGACCCACTCACAGTACAGGATTCTGTCCTGAATTCAGCTGGGAAGAGACACGGGAGATCAGACAATACAAAGCGTGAACTAGGGCTGGGACGTTGCAGCGTTCCAGAGAAATAAAGTGGCCATGGAAATGAAAAACAAAACACAGGACGATTTCGGTGTGTATCAGAGGCAGAGACAAGGAAGGAATTGAAGATGAGTTGGGGTTTCTTGCCTCACACGACTGGGAGAATGGTAGCAATCTTCACTGAGATGCGGAACTCCGGCAAGGGTAGGGTGAAGTGGAAGAAAAGGGAGGTAAATTTCAGCCATGTTGGGTTGAAATGTCTGTTAGACATCCGAGTGAAGGTACCAACACACAGGGTTTGGTCTGAGGGTAAAAGTCCGTGATGGAAGCCTTGGAACTGAGGTGGGGTGAGTACACAGAGCAGGGCAGGGACCAAGACTGAGCCCCCGTGACACTTCATCATCGGATCTGGAAGTTGAAACAGAACGAAAGGAAGCAGGAGAAAACCGAGGTCGTGTGGGTCCCTCAGAATCAAGGGGAGCAGCATCAAATGATGCTGAGGAGGTGAGGATGGAGAATGGACCGCGAGATTCGGCAGCGTGCAGGTTGCTGAGGACCCTGACCAGGGCAGTTTCCTGGAGGGAGGGGCAGGCCTGACTGCAAGGGGTAGGGAGAGTGAAGGCCAGGAATAAGTGCATGTAGATCAGAGTTGATACGTTTTGGTCCCAGGGGGGAGTAGAGACAGATAACTAGAGGGAGACATGGGACACATAAAAAGCATTGCTTTTCCCTTCAAGGGCAGAGGCAAGGGGCTGACGATGTGTGGAAGGGGTAAGTTCCGCCCTCGGCGCTAGAGCTCCAACTGTTGAGCCGGCCTGGATCCTTAACCGCCTGAGGCCTTCCCGCCTGTTTCCAGATGCTGGGGTAGGAGGCTGGGGTGGGGGGACTAACACTAGAATCTGTGTAGCAGTGGGCGAGAACGGGGCCTCAAGGGCAGTTAGGCAGAGCCCAGTGGTCAACGGCCTTCACCTTGCGGCTTCTCTTCCATCCCTGGGATACTTCTCGGAGGCAGCCGGAGCTGGGGCTCCTCTGCCTCACGGGCAGGCCTCTCTGCAGATTGCAAGTTCACCTGCCACTACCGTTGCCGCGCGCTTGTCTGCCTGGACTGCTGCGGACCCCGGGATCTGGGCTGGGAACCGGCGCTGGAGAGGGACACAAACGTGGTGAGTTTGGGGCAGGGGGGCCGTACAGGCGAGGCAGGGACGCGCATATGAGCGGCCCCATCTCAGGCGTAACCCAGGGGTAGCCTGCTGCGTGCAGTGAGCATTCTAACAGCGGGTTTCCTCGCGGCAGGGTGGCTACACGCGCGCAGGCTCAAAGGGTTGCTAAATGCCTCGGAGGGCACTGCCCCAACCACCCAGGCTCGGTGCCCGCGCAATTTCCGCACCTTTCCGCATCCGGTCCTGCGGCCACGCTGGTGCACATGCGCACAGATGCACATGCTCCCACTTGTTCCCTAAAGGACATGGGACCTGGGGGCGGAGCTGAGCTGAGCTGCCAGGGCGGTGAGATCATTCCTTTGGCTGGGCGCGTGTGGTCCCGCCCCTCAAAGTTTCTCCTCCAATGAGACGAGGACAAGATAGACCCTGCTGGCCAGGTTTCAGTGTTAACGGTTGCCGCGCGGACACTGGTCCCGGCGCACGCGCACACGGGCGCGCGCTCGCACTTGGGGCGGTGGTTGGCGGCTTCAGGCATCCAGGGCTCGGTGAGCTAGCTGGCTGGCTAGCTGGCTGGCGGGCTTGGCGATGGGCGAGGCGCCCCCGGGGACGCCTTCTTTCGAGATGACCTGGAGCAGCACGACAAGCAGTGGCTACTGCAGCCAGGAGGACTCGGACTCGGAGCTCGAGCAGTACTTTACCGCGCGTACCTCGCTGGTGCGCCGGCCGCGCCGGGACCAGGTGGGGACCTGAGATTGCGGGCAGGGCGGAGGGCCGGGGGCGGTCACTGGTACTCCGCCCCTCCCCGGTAAGGTTATTACGCTTGAGGAGAGTTTGTGGGCATCCCCGCGCTCCCGTCGGCGTGGGTCCGGGACCTGTCGGGGGCCAGCCCCTGTGTCAACTCAGCGTGTCGGTCCTGGGTGCCCAGGCCTTGCTCTCTGTCACAGACCGGTTGAACCAGGGGAAGCAGCTACGTGGCTTGAGGTAGACCAGGGACCAGCATTAGCCATCTATGACTAAAGCCGACTCTGCAGTCTGAACTAGGACCTCGATTTCCGCTTTCGGGGGCTCCCTCCCGCTCCGGGAAGAAACCAGGAGGAGGAAGTGGAGAGGGAGGAGTCCTCGCCGGGAATTGAGAAGTGTTTTTAGGAAAGAGGCGAGGCATGGTCTGCGCTCTTCCATATGCACTCCTGGATGGAGCCAGCTGAGTCTCCACCTCTTGCCGGTCCTGGCCTGTCACCAGCTGCTGGAATGTGGAAGATTCTGGTACCCACTCTGGAGTGGTCCTGGAATGCCGGATTTGGGAGCACATACACTAAAATTGGAGTTGATCTGGAGATAAGGGGTTTGGGAATGGATGGGAAGGAAGCCTCATTTTGGACTGTAAGCATCCAGGAACGCTTTATCCACAAGAGCTAGGGGAAGACTAGATTGTAAAATACCTGAGGAGGGGTCGAGAGAGGGGAGTTACTAATTCAGGACTATAAAGTGTGGTGCTGGAGCGGCTGTGCCTCTTGGAGTCTCCTAGGTGTCCCCTTTCTCAGAGACCTCTGTGCTGTGTGCCTGAGTGTGACTGCCAGGCTCAGATAACTGACAGTTCTGGAGCTGGTACAACTCAGGGGAACACCCTGGCCAGAGCATCAGAAAAGAGAGATGGGGACTATAAAACTCAGTGTATCTGGCAGCAGCGTAGCAGAATTCCTTAACATGAGCCAAGAGAAGGGAGTTGTGGACATATTTTTTAAAGATTTTATTTTCTTAGGGGGAGGGGAAGGGAGGGAGGAGGAGAGGAGAGGGAGAGAAACATCAATGGGAGAGAGAGACATTGATCAGGTGCCTCTTGCATGTGCCCTGACCAGGGACTGAACCTACAAACCCAGGCATGTGCCCTGACTGGGAATCAAACCAGCGACCCTTCCTTTTGTGGGATGACGCCCAACCAACTGAGCCACACTGGTCAGGGCTGGATATTTCTTTAGATGAAAATTTTGTGCCACAAAAGCTCAGCCCAGAGCTTGCAAGTTAGGATTTGAGTGTGGATCCCTGAAATTTTCTCCGTTACTCAGGCCTCAGCCATTTTCCGTTGTGGAAAGGTGAGAAAACCATGAGACACTAACCAATTGAAAAGGAGGCTAGGTAGTCCCAAGTTGTGTGTAAAATAAAACCATCAGTCACAATTGACAGTGGCAGAGTGGAGAGTGGGTTGCTATAGTGCAGGGATGGGAAATTCCATGGTCCTGCTGCCCATCCCTCTGGAATCCTCCACTTTGGAACCGTAAAAAGAAACTCTTCCTCCTCTAAAATCCTTGTGGGACAGGCCAGGTCCCTTGTTTTATGAGTAAATACACCAAGAGAGGTTCACCTGAAGGGGCTGGAACTGAGGTCATGGCATCCCGGGCAGGGGCCCATGAACAACTCAGGAACAGAAGCGGAAAGAGCAAGTTTTCTCATTCCCCGGCTGGAGCTCAGAGCCATTGCCAGGAAGGGGAAATAAGTTAGTGCCATCCCTGTGCCCACCCCCGTGCTGTGAACATCTCTCTCTCCCTTCCTGCCCTGGCACTAGAGCCTGCCGAGCTTTCCCCCTGCCCCTAGCACCCCTCTCTACCTGGCATGCCTCCCTGGGGCCCTCCCTCCTGTCCCGAGCCTGTCCTTGGGCCTCAACAGACACACCCTCCCTTTATTCCTAGCCTCCAGCCCTCTTTCACCCCCAATTTCCCGGAGCCCATGACATTTGTTCTTACTAGCCTTATGGGTTTTCCACTGTCCCTAACAAGGTTAGGGCTAGTTTTCACTGCTCAGTGCTCTTCTCCACTGAGGAGCCCTCTGGAAACTTGTGGAAGCAAAAGGGCTTCAGTTCCCAGCCCTACCCCAATACCATTTTCCTGTTGGAGCCCCAGCCTTCATCCTCAGCACTGTGGACTTGCTGGCTGCTGAACGGCAGCAGGTTCTAAGCGAAGAGCATACTGCTTAAAAGCCGTGGACTCCACCCTATGCTGTCATCTGTCTCCCTGATTTGTCCCCATCAGATGACTTAAACTTAGGGGGCTCCAAAGCAGCAGCCAGGGAGAAGCTTGGCTGTCCTGGACACATGGTTCTTCTATCAGAGACCTTCTGGTGGGAACTCCCTTGGGACTTGGGACAAGGCATTAGTCAGCTGTGCTCTCAGCTTTGTGACCCTCCCTTTCCAACCAGGCCTGTCTGACCTCAACAGGAAAGGAAGTAAGTAAGGCTGATGCATTGGGACCAAGGGAGTTGGGTAGAACGTTCCTTCGGTGCCCTGACTGGCCTGGTCCATACTCCGCCTTTCTGATAAGAATCCAGTTCCTGGAGAAATGGGGGAGGGGCTGAGTGGCAGAGCTAAAAGTTTTGCACTGAACACTCGCACAACAGGGAGGAGGTGCAGAAACCTGCCTGCTTGGTGCTGGTGGGGCAGGCCCATTCAGGAGGCTACCTGTGCATCCTGGGTCAAGATGAAATGGCATGTCACAGTGCTTCCTCACGATGTCTGAGACATGTGGGGCTGGCCCCAAGTCCTCTGACAAGGGGCATTAGTGTTGGAGAGGTTGCCCTTCCCTCCTCCTCACTGGTGGCTGGGCTCCGGGTGTGCACCAGTCGTCACACTTCACCTTACAGGGGGTCGTGGCCATGTGCCAGGGCAGACTGGCAAAGTGGGCTGCCTTCTCCAGGACACACACCGCCCCGCCTAACTAAAGTGCTGGGCCCAGGCTGTGCAGTTGAGAGGTAACTACTGTACACAGGTGTCCTTCCTCAGATCCCTCCCTCTTTTCCTGGCCCCAGACCTTGTGCCTGCAGTTGCCTTAGTCTTAAGGTACCTTTAGGGCCTCACCCGGACTTGTACCCCGTCAGGGGACAGAGAGTAGCCAAATGATTCTGCCTTTGCTGTCTCCATCCATAGCATGGAGAACCTGGTACAGTGATGGGCCCTTCTCATCAGGCTCAAGCACTGTCAGTTTCCAAAGTCTACCCCAGAGGCCATTTTTCAGAGCGGCCCATCCAGGGCTCACCGCTCTGCCTGGGCCCTGTGCGGCAGTAGTATGGGTTGCTGAAGGGTCTGTGCTGGCCCGTCTTGCAGGATGAGCCTGTGGAGTGGGAAACACCTGACCTTTCTCAGGCTGAGATTGAGCAGAAGATCAAGGAGTACAATGGCCAGATCCATAGCAACCTCTTCATGAGCCTGGTGAGTTGATAGCCTGGGAAGGGAGGTGGGAGGGGCGGGAACCCAGCTGTGTGCCCAATGCCCGAGGGGTCACAGTGGCGGGGGCCCAAGCAGTGGTTTATTCACACCCAGCCTGGCCCCATGGGGAACAACAGCGCCCAGATCTTGTCCTCACTGGACCCTGATCACAGTTCGGTTTCTCTTCTCCAGAGTAAGGATGGCTCCTACACAGGCTTCATCAAGGTCCAACTGAAGTTGGTGCGCCCTGTCTCAGTGCCCTCCAGCAAGAAGCCACCCACCTTGCAGGACGCCCGGCGGGGCCTAGGGCGGAGCACAGCTGTGAAGCGCCGTACCTCCTTCTACCTACCCAAGGATGCTGTCAAGCACCTGCATGTGTTGTCACGCACACGGGCACGAGAGGTCATTGAGGCCCTGCTGCGCAAGTTCTTGGTGGTAGATGACCCCCGCAAGTTTGCACTCTTTGAGAGGGCTGAACGCCATGGCCAAGGTGGGCTTTCCACCTCACCCCACCTTGGGTGAGGGCATATATGCATGCACCTGTGCATTCAGGGGCAGAGGGGACTGGGCTTGCCTCTAATCAAACACTCCCTTCCCCCTCCCTGGTCCTCAGTGTACCTCCGGAAGCTGTCAGATGACGAGCAGCCCCTGCGGCTGCGGCTCCTTGCAGGGCCCAGTGAGAAGGCCCTAAGCTTTGTCCTGAAGGAGAATGATTCTGGGGAGGTGAACGTGAGTACACAGCCCCCCTTCCTTTCTTGGTTGTCACTGGGCAGGCCTGATGGGCTACAGCCACAGTGAGGCATGGAGGAGGAATAGGGATGAAGGACAAGCCCAGCAAAGCCTCTCCAGGAGTGTGTGAGCCTTGTGGCTAAAGTGAAGGCCTCCTGGCCAGTTGCACCAAGGTCTAGGGCCTGTCTCAAGAAGCCAGGAGACTTGTCTTGGTGCCTGGCTCTTTCCTGTCGTGGAAAGTCCTCAGGAGATGCAGGTATCCATCTGAAAGTATGGTGATTCCAGACCAGATCAAACCCGCCCAGATGGACCCAGGATGTCCTGGAGCTCCCCTTCAGGCGCTAGGACTTTTTACCTAGAAGTTTTCTGGCTCCAAGGTACTAGGTCCATGGAGTGAGACTAGACTCAGAGTGTGGGCGTGACCTGTCCACAGGCAACTGGGAGCATCTGGTTTGGCTGCCCACCTGTGAGGTGACTGCCCTACGTGGTGGGAGCCCTATCTCAGACCATGTGGGCAAGAACCTAATATTAGAAATTCCTATCCCAGCTGTGTGGCTGTGATGTTCTGGTCTTCCTTGGGGAGGGCCTGCTGGCTTGGCCATGCCCTTGCAGCCTTTGTCACCCTTCCCTCTGCAGTGGGATGCCTTCAGCTTGCCCGAACTACACAACTTCCTGCGTATCCTGCAGCGGGAGGAAGAGGAGCACCTCCGCCAGATCGTGCAGAAGTACTCCTACTGCCGCCAGAAGATCCAGGAGGCCCTGCATGCCTGCCCCCTGGGGTGACCTCTTGTACCCCTGGGTGGAAGGAGAGTAGGCAGCACCAAGGGGGTGCCGTGTGAGTGTGACAGGGCCCATGTGGCCTGGGGAATGAGTGTGCATGGAGGCCCTCATCTTGCTGGCGGAGTGAACCCAGAGAACAGAAAGGAGCTGGCCCCCTGTGTCCACCAGGGTGTAGCAGAACATGGCTCTGCACCCTCTACCACTCAGGTACTGAGTCATGGCGGGCCAGGAGTGCCCTGGGAAGCTGCTCCAGTCTTGCAGCAGGGGTAGAGCAGACAGAAGTCTCCTTAATTCATGTCTCAGATACAACAATCTCGGAGACCCAACAAATGGAATAGGGTCATGTTTGCAGGGATGAGGACCCTCATCTATGGGGAAAGGTTGTATGTTTTGGGTCTTGAATGGGGTCTCAGGACAAGCCCTATCAGAGCCAAGAGTGGGTGTTCAAGATGAGTCAGGTATCAAGGAAGCGTCTAGGTTTCCCCACAGTGCCCTCTGGTTCTGCACACATCCTGGAGTCAGGGCGTGCTGGCCCACGGTGCAGCAACAGTGCCTCAGTGCCTCCTCCAAGGAGGACGTCCCTGGGCCCGCGGGGTCTGTGTGAGTGTGGGCACTGGCCCAGGTCCATGCCTTGTGTGCCAATTAAAGCCAGGGTCTTTACTTCGGGTATTTTTGATGATGTGTGTGAATGTATACTATTTCGTGGCCTCAGTTGAATGCCTCCTGTGGGGAAAGGGGTGGGGGTGACAGTCATCATCAGGGCCTGGGGCCTGAGAAAATTTGGCTGAATAAAGATGTAAGAATCTGCATTTGGACTCTCTATTATGGGCCCTCAGCCATGGTTGCCCTTTATGTCAGTGGCTGCCAAGGGTGATGGACAGACTCACAGAGCACCTTTTCAAGGTCACCATGGGACCAATTCGTGAAGAATCTGAGGTACAGATACATAAGTCATTGCTCAGCACCGTGGGGCTCAGATCTTGGTGGGGGCAAGAATATTAGCTGCAGCTAGAGCGGAGGGAAACCACACAGCCCGCAAGCTGAGAGGCGCTTCACCAAATATTGACTGAGCCACTCATGTTCACGGCCCCGAAAACAGCCGTCAATTCTTGCCTTCATGAAGCATACCTTGCGGTGGATTTGGGAAGACAACTAAATTTGACTTAAGACCTGAATGTGGCTATATGACATCTGGCCAACTCCTCAATTTCCCAGTTCAGTTTCTTCTACACATGCGACCATGGTGATCACAAAAACGGTGTGGGAATAGAATGAGGCGCGGCCTGGCCTGGGGCCAAGCCCCAGAGAGCTGGTGTAGGGGAACCCTGGTTATTGGGCAAGCCCACTGTACCTGACTTGGGGGGCGGCACGTCCGGGACAGCACACACGCCAAAGCAGCGCGCAGGACTCGCCAGCCACCGCTTTCCTGGGAGCCAGCTGCCACAGCTGGAGAGAGTGGCCTGCCGGGACCTGACGTCTCGCAGTGCATGCTTGGATGCCTAATATATGAGGGCGCCTATTGGTCCGCTGTGAGACGGGCGACAGAAGCAGCCAATCGGGAAACAGCGTGAAGAGCGTGCGGAAACGGAAATGAGGTTTCCGTGGAGACAGCGGAGCCTGCGGAAGACGGCAGCGGCTGTACCTTGGAGCCGAGGCCGAGGCAGGGCATGGCTACGCCGATGGCCCTGTGAAAGCAAAGCGGCTGCGGGGTCCGCCATGCGCCGGCGGCCCTGACATGGGTGCCAGCGGCTCCAAAGCTCGGGGCCTGTGGCCCTTCTCCTCGGGGACGGGGGGCGGCGGCCCGGAGGCGGCAGCTGCTGAGCAAGCTTTGGTGCGTCCGCGAGGCCGAGTCGTGCCCCCCTTCGTATTCACGCGCCGCGGGTAAGGGCGCGATTCCGCCCCGGGGAGGACAGGAGGGCGGCAGGTGCCCGCGTCATGCGTAGCTCCCGCGGCCGTATCTCCTGCACCCGAGCTAGGACGACTCCCATAGTTCAGGCCCCCTTTGGAGCAAGGGATGCGAAAGCCGGCCAGTAGGTTCCTGAAGGCCTGGCTGCTCTTAAGGTCTCCCTAGAAGAAAATTGGGCCTATAGGTTGTCCGTGGGCAGACACCTTTATGCACGCTAGAGCTAAGATAGGGCCTGTCCGAGACTTTAGGGCCGCTTCCCTTTATCCCTTCACGCCCAGCGTGCCGGTTGAAGGCTCCTATCCTCCCTCTACCCCGATTCTTATGACGGGAGAATGACTGTTTGTTTCGGCTCTTAGTTACCGTTTCCCACAGTGGTGAGGTTGGGCCTCTGAGGGTAGGGGGTGGGGAAAGCAGGACTGGACCTTAATGTTGGGGGTGGGGCCTAGGGAAAAAGAACCTCACCCAGATATGTTCTCCAGATCTGGAGCACTGACCTCCTGCTCCCCAGAGATCCAGACAGAAGCATTAGATTGACCTGGCCCTAATGGTCCCCTGGGGACTGACACTCACATGATGCTAAAGATTTGGTTGTAGATACTTAGGGAGACCCAACAGTGGAGGTTTGGCTGCACCAACCAGCTGGAGTGAGTGGGAAGGATGCAGCTTTTTCCCCTTTAGATCCCCTCCTAGCTCAGGCATCTGCCTTCTCAGGCTTTGGACCTGGGCTGGTAGTGTCTTCTGGAGGCTAACATACTAAGGCCACCATCCTGCCCACTCTCGAAATCCTGGGTAAAAGCAAGGGACTGTTGTTGGAATGGTTATTCTGGCTGAACAAACCAGCAATGAGAATGCTCTGGCTGCCTGGACAGCGGGCTCCCATACAGCCTCTTTTCTTGGGTCTGACAGTAGCGCTGGCCACTACCCCACTTCTTGGCTTCCTTCTAGTAGGCTGCAGACGCTAAGCAAGAGATTTTCCAGGCATATATCTTCCCTTCCTCCTTTTGGGGATGGGCACGCTTCCTGGTGATCTATGGCATTTACCATGAGGAGGTATGAGGCTCCAGCCCAGCCTGTTCCCCCTCTCCTTCTACACAGCTCCATGTTCTATGACGAGGATGGAGATCTGGCTCATGAATTCTATGAGGAAACAATCGTCACCAAGAATGGGCAGAAGCGGGCCAAGCTGAGGCGGGTGCATAAGAACCTGATTCCTCAGGTGAGAGGCTGGGCAGTGGTCCTAGAGCCCATGTTGAGTGTGTTGAGGTAGACCCCAGTGGGGTCTGCTGTCATGGTGTGGACTCTTGGGGGAGGAGCTGGGAAAAACAGGAAGGCTTCCTGGAGTAGGGGCACTGAGATGACCTCACTAGCCTCT
Source organism: Macrotus californicus (assembly GCA_007922815.1). NCBI lineage: Eukaryota > Metazoa > Chordata > Mammalia > Chiroptera > Phyllostomidae > Macrotus > Macrotus californicus. The sequence goes on along the minus strand of VMDR010000083.1, from coordinate 154,692 downwards.
GTTTCCATGGCAGGGCATCGTGAAGCTGGATCCTCCCCGTATCCACGTGGATTTCCCTGTGATCCTCTATGAGGTCTGAGCCTGGGGGGTTGCAGGCCTAAGCTCCTCCTGCCTCAGCAAGAAACCCTCAGGCTCAGGGTGTGGCTTCCATTGAGGCACCTAGGCTGAAGCCACAATCCTGCATAAACTCCACAGGCCTGGAGCCTTCAGCTGTGAGCAGGGCAGTTCTGCAATGTTGGTTGGGTGCTGGTTTGTGGACAAGAGGTGGCTGGTGGCTGGTGAGGGCTAATGACAGAGTTACCAGCCCACCTTCCCCAGCAGTCCTGACAAGGCACATGGCAGGGCATACGCTGACCTGGAATACCTGGCTCCTACGCCCTTGCCGGGCCTGCTCTCTTCCAAGTTTGCCCAGGGCCCAACCTGACTAGGGGCTACAGCACTTTACAAGGTCTGCCTTCTTCCAGCCCCTGGGCTGTGGGAGCTGTACACAAGTGGGAACTTCCTTCCCCTCACTTCCTTTACCCCTTTGTTGGAGCTTTTCGGCCGTTTGCTACCTCGATTCCTCCTCTGTTGGACAGAGGCTGGGGGCAACGCAAGCCTGATTCTTCCTACCTACCTGCCCCTGTGTTCCCACCCCGAGATGATGGATGGACAGTTTGCTGGCTGTTAACAGAAGGAGGGACCGGTATGGGAGGCTTCTCCCTCTACCCCTGACTGGGCTGATCCCACTGCAACTAGTTGTGTTCCCGAGATGCTGTCCTTCCCTCCTCCCCCCAGGTGAGAGGGCACAGGATGTGATCAGAAAGGGCCATGGATGCCTGTGTCTACCCAGCTGCTCCATCTAATCTCCCTTTTGCACCAGCCTTCCCCTGCCCACACACACAAATTGAGAAGACAACATCCCCCACCCCGTGGTGAGGGACAGCACCCTAGGGCGGGTACCAATCTCTCCGAGCCCACCATCCCTTCCCCTGCATTATGTCCTTCCCTTCAGGATCAGTCAGGAGAAAGTACTGGAGCCCATGGGTAGGGACAAAGGAGAGAACAACCATAAAAGGAATACTTAAAATGTGAAAGTTTGTAAATAGTCTAGTCTGTGATGTTGTTGGGGCAGAGTCTGATTTCTACGCAGAAATGACTTTTTTTTCATTGTTTAATTCCTTACTGTGCAAGCTCTGTGCTTCAAGACTATGGGAAATGGTGTGGGGAGGGTGGCCCCCAATCTAGGAAGGCTGTTATATTATTTGTTCAGTTTCAATAAAATTATTTGTAGACCCTGCATACGAGTGGCATCCTCTTAGACTGTGACACCCAGCATCTAGACCACCACCTGGGCTCAGTAGGTGGCCCCCCCAACTCTAGCAAGGCCCCAGGGTAAGCCGGCGTCCAGTCTGCATCCCAGCTATGACCAGCAGGTGGAGGTGTATTTACACAGACCTCACCACGGGGCCCCTCCGGATAGAGGGCCCCGTCCATCTCTATTGTTTTCAATAGGTGAGGACCCTGGAATTGAAAGGCCCTGGGATACTTCATTAGGGATTGGCCTCATCTGCCTAACTTGATGTGAGAATGTGACCTCAGATGGGTCTGGAGCAGCTGTCCTGTCCCGGCAGTGCCAGCCAACCCTACCTAAGGCCACAGCCTGAACCCTATGGACCCCCAAGGCCCAACCTTAGGTGGCATCAAGCCCTTGGTCTACTGCCAGGCTCTGCATCCCAAACCCACCTACCTCCTCCCAGGGCTGCCTGTGGATGCCACCAGGGAGGGGGCTTGGGGCCTCTTCCAGCAGACAAGGCCCAGCCACCCAGTACTTCCCAAGTTCCCTGCCTCCAGCTGCTCCACCTGCAGCCTGCTGTGAGGCTGGTTCACTGCTGGGCCCAGCCCTTGGCCATTTGCCCAAGTCCCACTTAGGGAGGAAGCGGGGGGCGTTGTGGCACACAGGCTACTGGGCCTGGGGAGCGGGTCTGCTGGACTTCTGGAGGGTCAAACCGTCAAGTCAGGCAGCACCGCACTGCAGCCCAGACTGACAGGGCTTTGGGCACCTGCCCACTTTCCCAGTAAGATATTGGGCACACAGCCCCATCATCCTCCCATCCTCTGCTGTCCCACCTACTGGCTGCCCCGGGGACAGGCTTCTGCCATGCCAGATGGTCTCCTGTCTCCCATCACCACTGTCCTGGGGTGGGAGAACCCCCTGTGCTGACCCCAAAGCTGGAAACAATGGAGGTCAGGTCATGCTTCCCCACTCCCTCCCACTGGGCTGTGCTCACTTCCTTCCTGAGAGCTGCCGGAGGAAGTGTCCCTGCCCTGGGACAGTCTGGCCGGGTCTTTGTTTCCCCAGGGGCCCCCACCCTTGAAGCTTCCAAAGCCAGTGTCCCTTGTGGAGTCAGCACAGTGGTACAGGGACACCACCCTCCCATGCCATGCCTTGGCCTCCTTGGTCCTCAGGAGCAGACTCCGGACTCCGTGCTCACCTCCCCAGACACCAATTTTACTCAGCCTCTGTGAGGAACGAGGCCCTGGGCATCAGAGAAGTAGGCCAGTCGGGGAAAGGTGGGGTGGGGGGTAGGTTCAGAGTGATTTGAGGGTGTGCACATTTATCTGCCCCTTGCTGGGACTCCACTGTAGCCTCCCTGAGGCCAGCGCATTATGAGCCCCTCCTTCCCACAGGAATATACATACCCCTTTCCTCACGCATGTTGTGAGGAGCCCCCTACTCTGCAGAGTCTCGGTGCATTCCACCCAGCAATGTCCCTCTGCCCCACCCCCCACCCCCCACAGTCACACACATCATTACCACTCCATCGCACTTGGGACACTTCCGTTCCCAGTGGAAAAGAATTGACTCAGCTCCTGGAATTTCTCCCAGCCCCACCCCTAGATAACCCTCCTTCCCTTCTTCATCACCTGCCTGCAGGAACAGTCAGCTGAGCATCCCCCAAGTAGGCTGACCCCCCCCAAACCACGACCTCTGGGGCCCTTCCACTCACAGGCTACTGAATTTTAGGATGAGTCTCAACCACAAGGGAAAGGTGGCGAGAAGAGCATTCAATGTTAAGGAAGCTGCCAGCATGGGGGAGGCTGGCACCTGAGTTGGGGTCTCACAGCCTTCCTGTCACCTGGCACAGTTCTCCCTGGTCGGGGTCTACTGGAGGAAGTATGGAGAGGGCAGCCAGCAGGGCAAGCCGTAGGGAAATAGGGTCAGAGCGGTTCCTTCCCCTGCATCACTCCCGGCCCTCTCCGTCGGAGGGGCAGCAGGAAGTGAGGAGAAAGGGCTGGGATGGGAGGCGGGAGCGGGTGGGAGGGGGATGAGGTTTATCAAGTCGCCGGCAGGCTGCCCAGTGGGCTGGAGAGGCTCATCCCGAGAACTAGGGCGGCCTCTCACCTGCGGGCCGACAGACTCCCACGCAGGTGAGCCCAGCAGACAACGCGTCTGCGCCCCCCCCACCCCCCACGTATCGGCGCTCGCGGCAGCGCTCCCTGCTTCTCCTCTGCTACTTGCGGGCGGGGGGAACGCTGGCGGTGCAGATCCCGGACCTTTGCGGAGCTGAGCCCCGCAAGGGGAGAGGATCTAGGAAAAGGCAAGGAAGTTTCGCCCCAGCCCAGCTGCAAGCCCTCTTCCCAGTGGTAGGGGCTCGCGGAGGGGGCAAAGAGGGCTCAGGATTCCGGGTTGAGGCTCGGGGGAGCCCCTGTGGCGGGGCCGGCATTCTCCCCGGTCCCACCAGGAACTTCTGCAAGGGTGGCAGCTTCCTCAGGGTTGAAAGGAAGCCTTGGGGATCCCACAACCCCACCCCCACCCAACCCCGAGACTGGGCGGGAGGGGACGGGAGCCCAGGGGTTGGCTTGTTCCTGAGGTGGGAAGGGGGATATCCTACCCCCAAGGCTGGCTGGCCCTACAGGCCCCCCAGCCGGCCGGCCAAGCTGCGACCGACAGCTCGTGTTGCCGAGGCAACCACTGCCTCGGCCCAGCCCAGAAAGGGCTAAGAGGCGGGCGCTCTGCCCCGTTCCCGGTCAAGCAAGGGGCGGGGCTCCCCTTCAGACCCTAGACCGAGGAGAGCCCCGACCTGTAGGGGTCTACTGTCGTGGGAGGCTGGAGATCGGTACTGGTCACCGTCCCGCTTTCCACACCGAGGGAGCCCCAGGGCTGGGGGCTTCACTCAGAGGTGCAGAGCCATATCCAACCAAGGCCTCGGGGGTCACACAGCACCTCCTCGCGGCTGAGCGGGGGAGTACCACTTACTTTATTCCCTCCCCGATCCCAGTTCTTTGGCTGTCCCTTTAAGGGGCTGGCCGCGCCGCGGAAGGAATGTACCACCGGCTGCAGGCTGCGAGGGGGTAATTCTCAGGCTGACTGGCGCTCGCAGCTGAGACTCCAGAAGGAGTCCGCGATCAAAGGTGCTTCTCGGCCCCAGATGAGTGGCCACATTCCTCGGCGGAGGGTCTGGAGACTCCGAAGCCCGAAACACGGCATTGGCGGCGTGAAAATGGGGGCACACCTTCCCGCCACGGCCGCAGGTCCTGCTCTGGGCCCGCCTCCGCGCTGGATTCTTAAAGGGCCCTGGGGCTTGGGGGCGGAGCCAGCAGAGGCGCCGAACCGGGGCAGTGCCTGGGCGAGCGGCCGGAGTGGGCTGGGCTGGGCCAGGGATGGCGGTGGCTATGGCACGGGTCCCGGCGGTACCCAGCGCGAGGTGAGGGCGGGCGGTGGAAGCCTGGCGGCTCTCTCCCTACGGGCTGGGTTCCGAACCCCCAGGGGGACGGCCCAGGGGCCCCACCCCCACCGGGCCGGGCTCAGACCCCACGTGCGGGGCGGGGGCGGGGTCCCGCACAAAGGCCAGGCGGAGGGAGCTCTACCCCGACCCCCCTGGCGGCAGTTGTGCGCATTCCCGGTGGCTGTGGTGGGAAGGGCCGGTCTGTTGGCGCCGCCGTGGGAGGTCCGCTGCCCCTTTGTCCTCGCGGGGCCTCCACCAAGCTTGGTAGAGTGTCTGCACTGGGGACAAAATCCTGACAGCCTCCCTCTTCTGCCGGGCGGGTGCTGCACAGATACCAGTTCCGTGGCTGCCCCCCAGCTTGCTAGCCGCTGCAGGAGCTGTGCCCTGCCTTGCGCAAATGCTGTCGTTTCTCTGGACCAAGAGTTCTTCGCCGGGTACACAGTGGGCCTCGGGTTCTGGGCTCTCTGAAACGATGTGTTGGGTGGCATGCGGGTGGGTGTGTGTCTCTAGGCAGTGAGCCACTCGTAAGTCAATTCGTCCAAATCTCGGAGGGGTCACAGACCTAAGAGAGGTCCTCTCGTAGCTAAAGGCCACCTGCTCCAGGAAAGAGACCTATGTCCCGGCAGTGAGTTCCCAGGGTGTCTAGTCTGCTCCTCGGTGGCCTGTGGTCTCTCAGACCCGTAACAGCCATGTACGAGGGTCTGAAGAGCCCTGGGCACAGTGCCCCATCAGCATGGGCTTTGGGAGTGTGGATGGGTTTGGGATTGGCACCTCCAGGATTCTCTAGACTGACTTGCTCTCTCCCACCCTTCTCTCAGTTCCTGAGCTGGTGCCAGGCAGGTGACACCGTCTTCCTGTAGTCCCCAGCATGTGGGCAGGCCTGAGCCCCGCCGGCACACTGGTCCTAGTGTTGACGGTGGCATGGGCCACGGAGCTCAAGCCCACGGCGCCACCCATCTTCACGGGCCGGCCCTTTGTGGTAGCATGGGATGTGCCCACACAGGACTGTGGTCCACGCCTCAAGGTGCCACTGGACCGAGAGGAGAAAGCCTTTGATGTGAAGGCCTCACCTAACGAGGGTTTTGTGAACCAGAACATCACCATCTTCTACCGGGACCGGCTGGGCCTGTATCCACACTTCGATTCCTCCGGGAAGCCCGTGCATGGCGGCGTGCCGCAGAATGTCAGCTTATGTGCACACCGGAAGATGATGCAGGACCATGTCGAGCACTACATTCGTAGACAGGAGCCTGCAGGGCTGGCAGTCATCGACTGGGAGGACTGGCGGCCTGTGTGGGTGCGCAACTGGCAGGACAAGGACGTGTACCGCCAGTCATCACGCCAGATGGTGGCCAGCCGCCACCCTGACTGGCCACCAGAACACATCATCAAGCAGGCACAGTACGAGTTTGAATTCGCTGCCCGGAAGTTCATGCTGGACACGCTGCACTTTGTCAAGGCAGTTCGGCCTCAGCACCTCTGGGGCTTCTACCTCTTCCCCGACTGTTACAACCATGACTATGTGCAGAACCGGGATAGCTACACAGGCCGCTGCCCGGATGTGGAGGTCTCCCGAAATGACCAGCTGGCCTGGCTGTGGGCCGAGAGCACGGCCCTCTTCCCCTCGGTGTACCTGGATGAGATACTCGCTTCCACCACCCATGGCCGCAACTTTGTCAGCTTCCGTGTTCAGGAGGCCCTTCGCGTGGCTCGCACCCACCACGCCAGCCACGCCCTTCCAGTCTACGTCTTCACTCGGCCCACCTACAGTCGCACCCTCACAGGCCTTAGCGAGGTATGTGCCTCCCAGGGTCCTGCCGTTTTCGAGAACCGCTTCTGCTCTAGTTACCAGAGGGCTCCTGCCCCATACTGTACTTGCTCTACGTCCCCTCCCCTCTGTCTCTCTGTAACCTCGTGACAGGGTGGCGTCACTATCTCCATTTTGCAGATAAAAAAATTAAGGCTCAGAAACGCTGAGAAGTTTCCCCAAAGCTTGCCAGCAAATCTAGGGCAGACAGGGACGTGGGCCTAGGCATTCTGACTCGAGTCTATCTCGATAGCTACATCCTAGGGTCAAGTGGGTCTTTGGCTTGAGAAACAGAGGCCCAAAGAGGGGGTGGAAGTGGCTTAAACACTTAAGGGAAAGTGAAATGGAGCCTCTTTCTGGGGTTGAGAAAGAGGACTGGGCCAGGGGGTGGTCACCAAGTCAGAGCAGGCTGGGACCTGCCACCCTGTCTGTCCTCCTTCCCTGTGGTCTCACTCCCCCACGGTGACTGCCCCTCCTCACACAGATGGATCTCATCTCCACCATTGGCGAGAGTGCCGCCCTGGGTGCAGCTGGTGTCATCCTCTGGGGCGACGCAGGGTTCACCACCAGCACGGTAAGTAAAACCCACCAGCCTACTGGGTCTGCAGAAAGAGGGTGGATGTTGGGGCTTTTGGCTACCAACCTCGAGGTTAGCAGACCTAGTCTGTCGTTTGTCTGTCTCCCACCCACGACATCCCTGGTCCCAACAGAGAAGACAAGGCCCCTCTCCCAGCCTGCCCTGCTGGGCTCCAGCCTCTGCCCCTTCCCCTGTCACTGTGGGAGCAGGGACGGTGAGGGCTCAGACACATGTGTGCATGTACACATGTGTGCGTCAGTTAAAGAAAGTGTGGTCGCTGCATTGTGGACTCAGAGTTTCCACCTGGATCTGGGTGGAGGCAGCTGACCCTGATTCCTGACCTTTGCCCCCAGGAGACCTGCAAGTACCTCAAGGATTACCTGACGCAGCTGCTGATCCCCTACGTAGTCAATGTGTCCTGGGCTGCCCAGTATTGCAGCTGGGCCCAGTGCCACGGCCACGGGCGCTGCGTGCGCCGAGACCCCAGCTCCAGTACCTTTCTGCACCTCAGTGCCAGCAGCTTCCACCTAGTGCCTAGCCATGCACCTGATGAGCCCCCGCTGCGACCGGAGGGGGAGCTCAGCTGGGCCGACCGCGACTACCTGCAGAAGCACTTTCAGTGCCAGTGCTACTTGGGCTGGGGCGGCAAGCAGTGCCAGTGGGACCATAGGCAGGCAGCTGGAGGTGCCGGTGGGGCCTGGCCTGGGTCCCACCTCACCGGCTTGCTGCCTCTGGCTGCCGTAGCCCTCACCTGGACTTTGTAGGGATCTCTCACCTGGCTTCCAGGCAAGCTGGCCTCTGCCACAAATTCTCTGCCAGGCATATAGGAGCCTGCAAGGGGTGGGCGAATGAGTCCAGAGGGGGCAGAGCCCCTGGGATGCCCAGTCAGGGCATCTATACCAGCTCTCACCCCCCTGTTCTAAGGGGGAGGGGCAGTCCCCTGAGAAGCCCCTCCTCTCCGTGCCAGAGAGGAAGAGGGGTATGGCCGGGGAGGACCTGACCCTACTCCCCTGCCCCAGAATAGTTTATTATTATTATTATTTTGGGGTCTCTTTTGTAAATTAAATATAAAACAACTGCTGTGCTTGGACTGTCTCCACTTGGGCCAGGGCATGTGAGAGTGTTTCCAGAGTCTTCCATGAGGTTCGAGCTTAGCTCTGTCCCTCTGAAACTCCGCTAGGGACTTCTTATCTGTAAGTGTGCACACTGGGACCTAGGGGCCTGGAGCTGCCCACTCTGCAGCTGGCCTGCCGGAGCAGCAGCCACTGGGAGTGGAGGGACACACGCCATCCCAACTCCAAGGACCTTGTGTTCTCCATATGGATTGGAATGCAGTTGAGCCCAACTTTCTGTGAGGGATGGGACTCACTGTGCCGCTCCTGCTGGCCCCTGTCTCCCCAGCTGGGCCAGTGCCAGCGCCTTGCCTCGCCCACCCAGGGAGGGAGGGGAAGTGGATGTTTGATCTTCCCTGGCCAGGCAAGCAGCCAGACCACCTCTCCCTGCTGTCACTGCAGGCCAGGGCGTCTCCTCCACTCCCAGCTCCCAAGGATGGTGGACCCCCCAGCCATACACACTTCTCCCCTTCTGGATCACAGTCCCCCATGGGGTATGGTCAGAGGAGGCCAGCAGGGGTTGGGGTCTGAATGCTGAGGTTACGTGCCTGTCCCACCGTAGACACGCGATGGTGCAAGAGGGAGGCACCCTCCACAGTCGGCCCTGTTCTGCTTCAGGAGAATGTGGCTGGCCCCCAGCTGTCCCAGAAGAGGGAAGAAACAGATCAGCCCTGCCTGCTTCACTCCCCTGCTCCAGACGGGGGTTACCCTGGGTTGGGGGGGGAGGCTCTGCCCCACTCCTCTGCTGCCTCACTGGCACCTGGGCTCCCCAGCCCTAGTCAGAGGTGACTCAGCCCTGCCCTCAGGACATGCTGACTCTGGGGAGACAGGTTCAAGAAGCAGCCCGCTGGTGAAGAGGGCAGACCAGCCACAAGGACTCAGGGGAGGTATCCTGGAGGAATTTCCACCACGAGTTTGGAGAGCCAAGGGGGAGGCTTGGTGCAAGGGACAAAGCAGGGGCAAAGGCTGAAGGGAGCTGAACCTGCTGGGATGGCAGCATGAGGCCGGGGAGTAGTCGGTCATCTGCGTCAGGCGGGGCAGGAGGGCCACCCTGCAGCAGCAGGGCCTACTGACCGCCCCCTGTGGGTGGCGGCTGCTGGCGTGTTCAGTCAACAGCGCACACACCTGCCAGTGCTGGGCCAGCTGCTAGGGACACGTGTGAACCACACCAACAGTGGCCCTGGTCCCTGTCTGTGGGGATGGCAGTGTGGAGGGAAATGCGCATTGGGTGTTAGGACCAAGCCAGGAGCTGGACCGTGGAGAGCACTCTGCAGAGGAGCGTGCAGGCGAGATAACGTGGTTTGGGGAGCAGAAGTAAGGCCCAGCAAATGGAGATCCACTGTAAAGCCATCTCTCATCCCTCTGTCTGCTGATGGCAGAAGATGGAGAGAAGGGGCTGGTGGTAGCACTGGGAGGGCAAGGTCAGGTCACCTGGTGCAGAAGGGTGCCGGGTGGAAAGAGTGCCCCAGTGCTCGTGGCTGTGGTGGGGAGAGGCCTGCTGGAGAGAAGATTTGGGTGTCGGTCAGTAGGCCAGGAGATGTTGGAACCATGGGAAGGAGTGCAGGTGTGAGCTGCCCCACTCAACATCTGTAAGCTCCCTACACACAGGTGTCTACACCTGTGACCTCAGCACACAGCTGGGACCTGTCCCACCTAGCTGTGACCTCTGTGTCCACGTAACCCCTGCATGGGAAGCTGTGGTCCCCCATGTGCGTGACTCCTTTACACAGCTGTGACCCCTCCAGTATGAACCTGTGACCACCTCACGTCACTTCCCCAGGGGGACCTGGGAGACAGCCTTGGAGAAAGTGTGACTCGAGACAGCTGTCCTGTGGGTGGCTGTGGGGCAGGGGCGGGGTGGGGGTGGGGAGGTGACTCAGCGGCCTGAGGTATACACAACCAGAAGAGAACAGGAAGGGCTGACTGTGAATCTGGACTGACCTGTCAACAGCTGAGAAAGGACATTCCTGAGAAGAATCAGTTCTGTATTCTTAGCCTCTGCCTTGGCCTGAGATGGTTAGTCAGATGTGTGGCCTGGCCGGTGGACACCAAGAGGCCAGGTCACCTCTGGTGTTCTGGATACATGAGTCTCAGGGTGGTCAGAGGGTTGTCTGGGGGTCTGAGGCATGTCCAACAGTTGATGCAGGACTGGAAAGCTGAAGAGCTTAAGTTGCCAAGCCAGTTAGAATAGATCTTTCCTCATGCCTCAACCTGCTTGATTTTAGTCATTTAACAGCTTGACTACAGTGACTCCATTTTATTTCTTCACTCTGTTCCTCAGGCCCCAGACACACACCACATGGACCCATCCAACCAGCCTGACCCGCAGAAGCTGGCCTGTGGGTGGGGCCCCGGGGTGGGGGAGGGCTTCAGGCACCCCGGCTGCTTCCTGCTGGTTTGCCATTAGAGCGTCTCCCTTGGACTGAGGCCAGCTTGAGGATGCCAGCCTGCTGGTTGGCTGGATTAGGCCAGTTTCAGCACTAGGTCTCTGGGCATACCAGGAGGTAGCAAGGAGCCTCAGGGACAGGGCTTCCAGGGCTGCTTTGAGCCCAGAAAGCACTCTGGGACCCTGCTTTCTGAAGAGGCTCAGCAGCCACCACTTCTGTGGCCAGATCCTCTGCTTGGCTTGCAGCTGATGCGCCAACAGCACCCAGCACCCTGGACCCTTCTCTCCTTCAGCCCTGCCAGCTTCTCCATCACAGCCATGCTGGAGGGAGGACTGAGCCCATATGGCAGCCAGCTGTGCCACTACCCTGGTGACCACCGTGCTGGAGGGCCACTGGCTCCAGCTCAGACTAGGCGGGAGAGCCAGCCAGGCAGCAGTTTAACCTGCGCCAGGGACCTAATGGCTCCCAGCCCGCCCTGGCAGGCAGGCCTGGCGGGCAGGCCTGGGCCTGGGCACCTGGCAGATCTTAACCACTAGGTTCTGAATCAGCAAACAAGTCCAGTCAGGAAGGAGTGAACAAGCATGTGGTCACTGATACCCTGTGCTTGGCCCCATGGTCACACTGCCAAGGTCTCTGAGTCACAAGACCCCAGGGCCTCACACCCAGGCCCAGCAGGCACTGGGCCCCACAGGCCCACAGACGCACTCTGGGGAGTTTGTGCGAAGGCCCAGGCTGTCACTACCTGGAGCTTCACAGTCACTGACACAGCAAATGGGCCGAGGGGACAGCACAGCCCTGACTTGAGGAACACAGAGCCTCCCACACGGGGCCCAAAGTGGGGCGACACCCGTTAGGCAGAAGGTGCAGGGCCACAGGACATTCAATGCCCATAACGGTTCTCATTTGAATTTCTGAATAGAATAAAAATATATAAATAATGAATATGTAATGGGTCCAGCTTGGATTTTATTTGTTTTTATGCCAACATAGTTGTAAAATAGATTTTAAAATATTTTTGATTCAGTCCCGTCAGGGCACATACAACAATCAACCAATGAGTGCGTAAATATGTGGAACAACAAATCAATGTTTCTCTTTCTCCCTCCTTTCCTCTCTCTAAAATCAATAAGTAAAAGTTTAAAAACATATTTTTTTGAGGAAGAGTCCCGCCCACAAAGGCAAAAATGCCCAGGGCCCCTGAAGGTCATAGTGCAGCCAGGTGGGGCAAGTGCACTCCCTGGGTGTCGGCCCCAAGTCCCCCAGATTTCAGCGCCACAAACAGGCCTGCATCAGCTGGGCTGCCACCAGACAGCCACCCACCCCTGCCCCAAATAAAGCCACAAAGCCCTGCCTCAGTGCTCACAGAGGGGGAGGGGTCACTTCCCGCGCAGGCCCCACCCCCCACCAAGTGCACTTTGCGGGGGTGGTGAGGTGGCTCCAATGCCTGGCCCAGCCCTCAGCCCGCCCCCAGACTGGGCGGGGCGACCCCCACAAAAAAAGCTCCGAGTTACCGGCAGCAGCTTATTCCTCCGAGAAACCGGTGCAGCTGGGGCCAGAGTTGAGGAACAAAGAATCTTGCTGAGCCCTGCCCAGGCCCTCATCCTGGGGTCAGGGAGTTTGGAGGGTAAGGCTCTGCAGCTGAGGTCAGCAGGGACAAGAGGGCAGACTGGCGGGTGTACAGGAGGGCTGGGCTGACCTGTCGTTGGTCACTGAGCATCCCCTCCTCCAAAGGCTGGTCAGGATTCCTGGGAGAAGAGACAGGAAAGGCCCCCTATCAGTCAGGTCAGCCTCGGGGGCCAGGTCCTACCTCTCTGCCTCTCTTCTCAAAACAGATGTCACAGCTTCTGTGGCCCTTGGGAAAGTGGGTGGGTGAGCCCAGGTCAGGGCAAGGCTGGGGGGAGACAGGGCAAAGGCCAGGCCCAAGAGGCACCCCCAGTGTGCCTTCCAGGGACAGTGCTCCCTTCCATGCCTCTCCTTTGCCCCCTGACCTCCCTGAGCCCCACCAGGCAATGTTTACCTGAAGCCAGAGAAGGGGTGGATTAACGAGCAAGGGACTTAGCCTCCCTGCCCTGAGCAGGGGTCAGAGAGTTCAAGGCCCGCACTCAGCCCTGCCTCCTCTGGCCAGGTTTCCCTAGACCTGCCCTGTGTCATGGCAGCCCACCTTCTTCCCACCTGTGCTCTCTTCCTGACCTTGCTTGGCGTAGCCCAAGGCACCAGGGGCCCCGTGGTACCCAACCAGCCCTTCACCACCATCTGGAATGCAAACACCCAGTGGTGCCTGGAGAGGCATGGCGTGGACGTGGACGTCAGTGTCTTTGATGTGGTGGCCAACCCAGGGCAGACCTTCCTTGGCCCGGATGTGACCATTTTCTACAGTTCCCAGCTGGGCACCTATCCCTACTACACGTCTGCTGGGGAGCCAGTGTTTGGTGGCCTGCCCCAGAATGCCAGCCTGGACGCTCACCTGGCCCGCACGTACCAGGACATCCTGGCTGCCATGCCTGCGTCTGACTTCTCAGGGCTAGCCGTCATTGACTGGGAGGCCTGGCGCCCACGCTGGGCTTTCAACTGGGACACCAAGGACATTTACCGGCAGCGCTCACGGGAACTGGTACAGGAGCAGCACCCTGACTGGCCAGCTCCTTGGGTGGAGGCAGCAGCCCAGGACCAGTTCCAGAGGGCTGCACAGGCCTGGATGGTGGGCACCCTCAAACTGGGGCAGGTACTGCGGCCTCGTGGCCTCTGGGGCTTCTACGGCTTCCCTGACTGCTATAACTACGACTTTCTAAGCCTCAACTACACAGGCGAGTGCCCACCGGGTGTCCGTGCCCAGAACGACCAGCTGGGGTGGCTGTGGGGCCAGAGCCGTGCCCTCTACCCCAGCATCTACATTCCTGCAGCGCTGGAGGGCACAGGGAAGGCACAGATGTACGTGCGGCACCGAGTGGGTGAGGCATTCCGTGTGGCTGTGGGTGCTGAGGACCCCGGTCTGCCGGTGCTGCCCTATGTCCAGATCTTCTATGACATGACGAACCGCTTTCTGCCGCTGGTGAGTCTCTTTCTGCGACCCTGTCCACCTTGTAGCCTACCTTGTTAGGCATTAGTTCCAGCAGCTGATGCCACACAGCCTCCTGTCCCGTTCACCTACTCATTCCCACGTTCTGTGAACACCCATTGTGTACCAAGTTCTGTGCTAAGCACAGGACTAGTCAGCATTCATCAGAAGGGTGCAGTGCCCACCTGCCTGATACACACAGGCTGGAGTGGGGATAGGCTGGCCTCTGGCCATCAAGGCCAGAGCTGCCCCAGGTGGGAATTATGAATTGTTGGTCTAATCCAATGGTGTTACAGCAATCGGCTGTGTGGAGGACTGGAGAACCTACAGAGTTCTGCTGTCCCTTTCCCCAGGACGAGCTGGAGCACAGCCTGGGGGAGAGTGCAGCCCAGGGAGCAGCAGGCGTGGTACTCTGGGTGAGCTGGGAGAACACAAAAACCAAGGTGAGCTCAGGCCTGGGTTGGGGGGCAGGGCAGAGGTCGGCTGGGGAGACCCTGGCCCATCCTTTCTGCCCCTGCAGTCCTAGCTGGCCAGCAGGTGAGGGCCTCGATGCCCTAGGTGGGCCCATGCATGGCCATGGTGTCCCTGACACTCCCCCTCCTATCCAGGAATCATGCCAGGCCATCAAGGAGTACGTGGACACCACACTGGGGCCCTTCATCCTGAACGTGACCAGTGGGGTGCGTCTGTGCAGTCAAGCCCTGTGCTCGGGCCACGGCCGCTGTGCCCGGCGCCCCAGCCATCCTGAGGCCCTCCTCATCCTCAGTCCCACTAGTTTCTCCATTGAACTCACGCCTGGTGGTGGGCCCCTGACCCTACGAGGTGCCCTGTCACTTGAGGATAGGGAACGGATGGCAGTGCAGTTCCAATGTCATTGCTACCCTGGCTGGAGGGGAGCAAGGTGTGAGCAGCAGGGCACATGGTGACTGGCCACACACCAGGATGCACACACTGAGCACCACCCAGTGCACTCTGGACCTGGCCAAGGCTTTCTCAAGTATAGGCGCAGCTGCAGAAGTCATGGTCACAATCCAAAGTACACTCAGCCGCCCTCAGGAGCATGTGTCTGCACATGCATGCATGGCTACAGACAGGGATAGTTGCATAAGGAGTTCGAGTCTCTGTCACCCACCCAGCAGGGTCAGAAACATCACCTCCAGTGACACTGACTGAGCCAGTCTTTAAATTGCAGCACTCACAAGAACTGACATTCTGAGTGCCCACTCCTGTGCTAAGCATTTTAAGTAGGCTAACTCATTCGGTCCTAACGCGACGCTACGAGGACACTGAGCAACACACAGGGAGGGAAAGCCCTTTGCCAATAGTTGCAGTCAGGCAATGGAGAAGCGAGATTCGAACCCTGGCTGTCTGGCTGTAGAGGTAGAGCCCTTTGGCTCCTACTGTGTTGATGGTAACCAGCACACAACCTGAATCCGCTCAGGGGCACCAGCCCTGTAAATAAAGCAGACATGATTCTTACTGCGAAGAGCTGTTTATTGGGCGCCTAAAACGTGCAGGCTCCAGGATCCAGAGGGCACAGGAAAGGCTCCTCTCTCTCAAATCTGACGTCTGTCCGAGGGCGGCTGCTTCCCAGGGTGGGACCCAAAGCTCAGGAGGAAGCTCCACCTGGCCTTTTCCACGCTTGGCGGAGGCAGGAGGCCAGCGGAGCTAAGACAAAGCGGCGCGAGGGCGAGAACAGTCCGAGCCCAGGGCGAGGCGGAAGCCGAGCCAGCTGGAGGAAGGGTCTGCGCCCGGCCCAGGCTGTGGCACGCCGCGCGTTGAGCCGCGTTGAGGCGGGACCTAAGCGGTGACGCGAGTACTGGGCCTTTATGGGGAGGGGCGGAGCCAACGGGAGACGTAGACGACCGGGCTCAGCACCAGCGGGCGGGGCAGAGGTGGGGCCGAGGCGGAGGCGGAGCCTGCGTCGGGTCTGTATTCTGTAGCACGGGCCGGGGGGCGGGGCCTGGCCTCCCAGGGGGACTGACCAGGGGGTGCGCCGCGAGCCGCGGCGGCCTCAGTGCGTCCGCCGCACCGCTAGGGGGCAGCGCAGACTGACGGAGGACTCCGAGCCAGAGACAGCAAGATCCGGATCTGTGCGGAGCCTGCACCCCGAGCATCCTGGAGCCCGGCTTCAATATGTCAGTACCGCCCCCTCCCCAAGCGCGCCGCGTCAGTCCTTCTTGTCCCCCGTGCTCTGTCCGCCCCACATGCTCTCCCTGTGTCTGTGGTTCCCTCCCAGAGCATGCCGAGACACACCCACCCAGAGTCAAGTTCCCAAAGCCCCTTACCCCCTAAAGTCCACGGTTTATGGCCCACTGGGAGAGAGGGAGAAACCTAGGCACAGGAGGAACAGTGCCGCCTGTTTCTGACAACCCAGGAACCCCGCCCACAGTGGGTTGGGTCAGTACTGAAGGGGTTAAAAAACCCGCGGGGAAGCCTGGGGCTCCTGACCTAGAGGCAGAACCTGGGGCTTCCTCCCTCCTGGGCGAGGGGTGCAGCTGCTGCAGAGGTGACAGCTTGCAGGTGAGAGGCTTATAGCCTTCTAAGTGGAATGTGGCGTGAGGGGAGGGGGCTGCCTGTTACCGACCAGCATGAAATTAGCCTCAAGTTCTGGGGTCCCTCCTAGGAAGGTGGGGAAGGGGAGCCAGGACGTTCCCTCTGGTGAGCAGGTGAGTAGAATGCTGGGGCCCAGCGCCTCCTCCACCCACCACTGCCAGAAATTCCCCCAGCACAGACCCTCCTGCCAGCAGAGCTTGGGGCATCATGGGGAAACAATGAGGTTTGGGTGCAGGAGGTCTGGGCCCCCCAACCTGGTGGCCGTTGGATCCCCTGTGGATGCAGGAAGGAAGCTGTGGTCCTTATCTATGGTGGCTATGAAACTCGGGCCAGTGGGGAAACTCACAGTGCTGGGTGAGTGTGAGCCAGGTCCCTTGCTAGTGCTGCTGGGGCTCCGTCGGAAGGGACAGTTGGGTCCATGGCCAATCAGCTAAATGTCCTGAGAGAGAGGGGGTTGTGATGATGGAAGCAGAAGCTGGAATGATGCCTTGCAGTTTTGAAGAGGGAGAGGGGCCCACCAGCCAAACAGGTGGCCTTTAGAAGCTGGAGAAAAGGCAAGGAAATGGATTTCTACCTAGAGCCCCCCAAAGGACCAGCCCTGCAAAACCTTGATTTTAGCTCAGTGAGACTCATTTCAGATTACTGCCCTCCTGCACTATTACGATAATAAATTTGTGTTATTGTAAGCACTAAAAAAAAAAAAAGTGCCCTGGCGAGGGGCCCATGAGCTGTGTGTCTCAGGCAGGGAAGACTGTCCAGGGAGGGCAAAACAGCCTGTTGAGTGGGTGAGTGGTACCCCAGGATCAGTTAAGTGGTGGGTGTGGCCCATGAGGTTAATAAGGGTGATCTGGAATTGAGGAAAGGGAGGAACAGAGGAGCTCCTCGGGACAGCTGTGTTGCCTCCAAAAGGAGCCTTGATTGGGCTTAAGCAGGGGTAATTGTGTCTGGCTTGCATGTTCTGTGAAGGCCAGCCAGCTGTGATGGCATAGGGCTGGGTCACCTGTCCTGGGGAGGGCACATCTGTGGCCAGAGCAGGATGGGGCCAGGCTTTTGGATTCTGCCCCAGCCTTTAGCCCTCAGCCTCCATGCAGTGTGGGGGAGGACACCCTGAACCCACTGGATGGAGCTGATCCTGAGTACCAGCCCAGCTGAGCTCACTCTGGATCCTGCCTGCCAGCTAGACTGAGCTCCAACCTGGCCACGCTGACCCAGGATCCTGCACACCAGCCAGAGCTGACCCTGAGCCCCAGGCTAGCTGAGCTGACCCCGGGTCCTGCATGCCATCCAGAGATGACCCTCAGTCGTGGCTCAACTGAGCTGACCTTGGATCCCACACTCCAGCCAGAGGAGACCCCAGCCCCCCGCCTGGCTGAGCTGACCCTGGAGCCTGTGCACCGCCGACCCGAGCTCTTGGATGCCTGTGCCGACCTCATCAATGAGCAGTGGCCCCGCAGCCACGCCTCCCGCTTGCACTCCTTGGGCCAGTCCTCAGACAGCTTCCCCCTCTGCCTGATGCTGCTGAGTCCCCACCCTGTGCCAGGGAAAGCCCCCATTGTGGTGGGACATGCCCGCCTGTCACGGGTGCTAGACCGGCCCCAGAGCCTCCTAGTGGAGACGGTGGTGGTGGCCCGGGCCCTGAGAGGCCGTGGCTTTGGCCGCTGCCTCATGGAGGGCCTCGAGGTCTTTGCTCAGGCCCGGGGCTTCCGCCGGCTACACCTCACCACCCATGATCAGCTGCGCTTCTATGCCCACCTCGGCTACCAGCTGGGTGAGCCTGTCCAGGGCTTGGTCTTCACCAGCCAACGGCTGCCTGCCACTCTGCTCAGTGCCTTCCCCAGGGCCCCGACCCCGTGGCCTCCCTCCAAGAACCCTAGCCCGTCTGCCCAAGCTGCCCCAAGAGCCCCCAAATGGCCATCATTGCCGCCACCCCCTCCACTGCCTAAGCCCTTGACTGCCGCACCCCCACCTCCACAAAGCCTGCTGGAGACACAATACCATGACCTGAGAGGACGCCCCGTATTTTGGATGGAGAAGGACATCTAGGGCCACCTAGAGCAAGGCACTGTCTTTCTGATTCAGTGGACTCCCCAGGATAGTCCCAGCCTCAGCCCACTGGCTGTACCTCAGCCCCTGGTCCCTGGGGGCAGCTCTAGCTTGGCCAGGTCTCCTGAGTGCCAGTGGGGCCTGGCTGTGTCTCCGAGCTGTCCGTGTGGCTAAATAAAGGCTTCTGCTGGGTGTGGCTATGACAGTTTATTTGCTGACTCCCACCCTCGCCTCTCAGCCTCATCTGAGGTCCCCTATCCCTGCAGGAGCCCCGATCCACCTTGGCCCTGGGGCCATAGATGGCAGGACACCTGCCTTTTGCCCCTATCACTCTGCCAGGCCCAGGAGAAAGGGTGTTTGTTCTCTTCCACATTGACTCACTACTCACACCCACCACCTGCTGAATACCTACTGTGTGTCAGGCCCTGGACTGGGCACAGGCAATGGGGAACAAGATGGCAGGGTCCATGGAGGGACTGTGGGAACCCCAGTGCCCTCCCCATGGAGATCCAGGAGTCCTCCCAGAGGAGGGGATGTCACAGCAGAGACTGAGTGCTGAGGAGGCAGGGTGGGGGCTGAGTATTCTTGGGGTAGGAAAGAAGATGGGCAGAGGAAAGAAGGGAACTTTCTAGAGCTGGGGGTGGGGGAGGTGTCAGATGAAAAATAAGGGAGGGGAGCCGCCCAGGCCAGCTTAGGGTATGGCTACTCTAAGAGGACTATGGGACCCCCCTGGGGACGATGCTTTCCCCACCCATTTGTGGGAAAGAGCTAGGGAAGTTTTCCCAGCTTTTCCTGCTATGTGGAAGGTATGACCTTGGACTCTAAGCTCACACCCTCTCTCCTGCAGGTTTCCACGCCTGGGGCATGACCATGCAGCTAGGCGCGACCCTGGTGATAGGGGTGGCCCTGTGCCTGGGGTGGGGCCACCCCCTACTGCGGGCCCCTGAACGCCCCTTTTCCGTGCTGTGGAACATACCCTCAGCACGCTGTAGAGCCCGCTTCGGTGTGCACCTGCCACTAGAGGCCCTGGGCATCACAGCCAACCGTGCCCAGCGTTTCCGTGGCCAGAACATCACCATCTTCTACAAAAACCAGCTCGGCCTCTATCCCTACTTTGGGCCCAGGGGCACCACTCACAATGGAGGCATCCCACAGGCAGTGCTCCTTGACCACCACCTGGCACGGGCTGCTTACCAGATCCACCGCAGCCTGGGTCCTGGCTTCACTGGCCTGGCAGTGCTGGACTGGGAAGAATGGTGCCCACTCTGGGCTGGGAACTGGGGCCGCCGCAGAGCCTATCAGGACGCCTCGTGGGTTTGGGCACAGCGGGTATTCCCCCACCTGGACCCCCAGGAACAGCTCCTCGAGGCCCGAAATGGCTTTGAACAAGCAGCCCGTGCCCTGATGGAGGGCACACTGCGGCTGGGCCAGGCACTGCAGCCCTATGGGCTCTGGGGCTTCTATCGCTTCCCGGCCTGTGGCAATGGCTGGCACGGTATAGGTTCCAATTACACGGGCCACTGCCACGCAGCCGCCCGTGCCCGCAACACCCAACTGCACTGGCTCTGGGCCGCCTCCAGCGCCCTCTTCCCCAGCATCTACCTCCCGCCCAAGCTGCCGCCTGCTCACCGACAGGCCTTCGTCCAACACCGCCTGGAGGAGGCCTTCCGAGTGGCCCGCACTGGGCACCCACACCCCCTGCCTGTCCTGGCCTACGCCCGCCTCACGTACCAGAACTCTGGCAGGTTCCTGTCCCAGGTGAGGGACAGCTGGTGTCCAGCAGGGAGCCATGGCCCTGGCCTAGGAAGGTCTGAGGGGATGACCTGGCCCATGGGGACCTGACGGGGAGGCCCTCATCTATTTCTGAGGGATGGTCCTATCCTGGAGCGTCTGACATGGTATGGCTCTGCCCTGGAAGCTGGTGGGGAAGGTGAGGCTTGGCCTTGAGCGCCCTGATCGAAGGGGAGACATTCTCTGAGTGGAGGGCCTGAGAAGCCACTCAGAGGCTCAGTGCCACGGGGCCTTCCTATAGAGGTGGAATCAGGTCGTGGCAATGAGCCAGGGAAGTTTCTGGAAGGTAGAGATGGGCCCAGATGGATGTGGCCAGCTCGGCCCTGGCTTAGCAGCTCTCTGCCTCCAGGATGACCTCGTGCAGACCATCGGTGTGAGCGCAGCACTGGGGGCCGCCGGCGTGGTGCTCTGGGGAGACCTGAGCATCTCCAGCTCTGAGGTGACCATGGCCCCCTCTGGCCTGCCACGCAGCCCATGTCGGGGGTCCCAGGGTAGGGGAACGACCACATCAGCCAGGGAGCAAGCACACTGATACATCCTTCCCTTTTCCTCAGGAGAAGTGCTGGCATCTTCATGACTACCTGGTGGACACCCTGGGCCCCTATGTGACTAATGTGACCAGGGCAGCCATAGCCTGCAGTCACCAGTGGTGCCATGGCCATGGGCGCTGTGTCCGGAGAGATCCAGGACAGCTGGAAGCCTTTCTACACCTGCAGCCAGATGGCAGCCCTGGAGCTTGGGAGTCCTTCCACTGCCGCTGCTACTGGGGCTGGGCAGGCCCCACCTGTCAGGAGCCCGGGCCTGAAGAAGCAGCGTGAAGCCGGGACACCTGTCGCGACCCTCTGGTCCCTGCTGCCTTTCCCAGTCCTTGAGGGTTCTGTCCCACTTTGTTCTCTTCAGCTTAGCCAGTCCTGCCATCCACACACCCTGCTTCCCATGGGTCCCTGGGGAGTGGAAGGGGGCAGAAGGAAACATTGACACGTTTAAAACCAGAGGCTCTCTGAGATCACCTGATCCCTCCTAAAGAGGAAGCGGTCCCAGGGAGAGAGAGGCAAGGTTCCAGATGGTTAGGGTTGCCAACACAGGGCTCTCTGTTCCTACTCGTCCGTCACTGGGTCCATGGAGAGGTAGAAGGAGACCTGTTGAAGGGCAGGTGGACCTCAGGGTCTTGGCTAAGGTCTGTGTGTGCTTAAACTGTTGTCTGTACTTTGCTTTCATCATAAAGTCACTTTTTCTTTCACTCCCTGAGATTTGGCTCTTCACCATGTCCTCGCAAGCCCCTTGCTCATCCAGTAGCGAGTGTCCGGCTGCCAGTGCCCAGAGATGTGGGTCCTGCGTGCTGGGCGGCTCAGCTTCAGAGTTAACAATCGTGCGTGTATGCATGCGGTGGGGGTGGGGGAGGACACAGCATTGTGGGTGCATAGTTCAGCTAGAGTGTCGTGGTCTTACGGGTTACGAAAGTAGACTACAATTCCCGAGGTGCCCTGCGCCTAGCGATAATCTGCGCGCGCAGCCCCCTGGGACTAGTAGTTTCGGCCCTGTGGTTGTGGGTCTGAACCGAGTGGCCAGGAACTCGCCTTCCCGGCAACCTGTCTAGTGGGGTGGGGCACTTCGACCGGTTTGGCAGGGCGGGCACCTAGCGAAGATGGTGGTACGCGCGGCGTGTGGCTCCCGTCGCCTGCCCAAGTCTCAGCTCAGCGCACCAGCCGGCGTTTCGCTGGTCTGGAGCCCCAGCCCGCCGGGTCCCTGACCCCGCGCCCCCTCGCGACCGATTCCCGGTATGCCCCGCGCTCATAAGGGCAGCGCGCCCCGCAAGGGCGGCCAGCGCCGCAGAGGCGGTAAGTGTGGACACAGGGCAACTGAGGAACGGCAAACGAAGGACTTTGAATGAGTCCCCGTCGGTGTCCCTGAGGGTTCTGGATGGGAACTCCTGCCTTGATCAGCTTGGCGCCGCTTCCCGCAACTCCCCCACGGCAGGCACGTGCCCTAGCAGACAGCGGCCACGTGTGCGCACAACTTAAGCACGCTGCTCGCCTGTCTGGAGCCTGCGCCCCTGACCCTAACGCGGTGGCCACCTCCTGAACTCGGCTCCCCCAGGCTCCTTCCCCCCAGTTGTCTGCTTTGACAGACAAACCCTCAGGACAGAGTAGGAAACTCGCCCTGTCCCCGATCCCTAATTCTTTCTTGGACTGGAGGAGGAGGTTGTTGGGAGGCCTGGGGGAGAACTGAAGGGAGAGGGTAAGAGGGAAACTACAGGATACCCGCCGTGGGGACCTGGCCCCAAAGGGTGGATAAAAGCCCTGGAGCCTGAGACAGCCCTGAGACAGCCCCAAGACTTATCAGCGCACACCAGTGCCCTACTGTAGTAAACATGTATGTTTACTTTGCAGGGAGGGGGGCCTGCTAGACATAGCTGAGACCTGGCCACCGCCCTAATGGGGTTTGGGTAGTAGGACATCCAAGAGGGTAGTGATGGTCCAGGAGGACTGGTGGTCGGGCAAAAGTTCTCAGAGTGGTGTCAGCTCCAGACTTAGGAACCAAGGAAGCCTCAAGGTTGGGGCCTCTGGGTGGGTTGTGAGAAGGTGGAGGAAAGAGAACCATGGGGAGTGAACAAGTGCAAATGCCTGGCCTCCAGACGGATCATGGCACGTAGACAAATGAGGGAAGGCCGAGCTGCTCTGGTTGATAGAGCAGTGAGAAAGGAGATGAGTAGAGGCTCGTGTGGGTGCTGAACTTTGTCCGGCAGGCACATGGAGCAGGTCGTGCTTGAGAAATAGGACTAGCCTGGTGACCAGAAGCCATTTTGGGCTCAGCCGTGGCAGCCGCCCTGGTCAAAGCAGAAGCTACACACAGGAGCATTCAGTGTTGCTGAGCCCGACACTCAACCATGTTCGTGTATTTTCAGGGCAGTCAGGGGCCACTTCCCAGGGGCAGGAGGAAGCTCTGTGCCCCTCCAACCCAGGGCTGAAGGCCTAGGATGGACGGAGGGAAGTTCAGAAGACAGTAGGCTTGAGGCCTGGGATATCCACCCACATCCACTGGGAACTGGGCCTCTGCCCCCAGGGCCGATGGGTGACCTGGTGACCTTGTCGTTCCACAGAAGAGCCATAACTAGTCTTGTTTTTAGTCATTGTTCACTTGCCCTATCCAAAGAGGTGCTCTTCTCTCTTTTGCAGAGAAACTGAGGCTTTGAAGGCTAGGCACCTGACCAGTTACACCCCTGTTGAGATGTGCATCTGGGATGTGAGCCCTGGGTCTGTCTGACTCTGTAGTCCAAGTCCCTGGCTCTTGCCCTGGCCATTTGGAGGCATGATCTGGGCAGTGGCTGAGCTCCCCAGGATCTGCCTGGGTTTGCTCCCACTTCAGACTGGGCGACAGGCCTACGTGGGGCCTTTGCAGCCCCTTCTGCCTCTACCTGGCTCTTGGTCTCCTCCTTAAAGCTCTGGCCTCAGGAAGCCTCTGCTCACCAAACCTGCCAGGTTTTCCTGGGCTGGGCCTGGTGCCACGTGCCTTCTGACACGTAGACTTGGTTCCCTCTCCCCTGCTTCCTGGCTCACTGCTCTTTGCATTGGCCCCTGTGCCGCCCACATCAGCCTTGGCTTTCTCATCTCTGGGGGCAGCATCTGTCTGGCGGGGTCGTGAGGCTGGGTGAGGCACCCCCAGCCATCACTCCTCAATGGAGGCAGGCCAAGTGCCCCATTCCACACCCCCCCACCCCCCACCAGGTGCCCGGAGCAGTAGTGCCCAAGCTGACTCAGGCTCCAGTGAGGATGAGGCAGCCAGCGAGGCCCGCAGCACCACCAGTGACTGCCCCAGCCTTCTTAGCACCGTGGCCGAGGACAGCCTTGGTGAGAGTGGTTTGGCTGGGACTCTGTGGGGGCTCTGTGGGCCAGGGCAAGGGGCAGGGCTGACCAGCTGGCCTTGCAGGGGGGGATGCCGTGGAGGAGCAGGGCCAGCAGGAGGACCTTGAGGAGAAGTTGAAGGAGTGTGTGGACTGCCTCACAGATAAGAGGTACTCCTGACCGCCAGCTACCCCGCACCCTATCCCTGCCCAGCCCACACCAGATATGACAGATAAGAGGTACTCCTGACCGCCAGCTACCCCGCACCCTATCCCTGCCCAGCCCACACCAGATATGACCTAGGTCAGGCTGGCTCACAGGACACCCCCCTCTTCATCCCCCAGTGCCAAGATCCGGCAAGGTGCTCTTGAGAACTTGCGCCTGGTCCTGGCATCCCGCCTGCTCCCCGACTTCCTGCTGGAGCGCAGCCTTACGCTGGCCGATGCCTTGGAAAAGTGCCTCAAGAAAGGTTGGCTGGGGGACATGTGGGGGACCTGAAATGGCCGGCGGCTGACCTTTGTGTGTCGGCTGACTGAAAAGCATCCTTGCAGGGAAGGGCGAAGAGCAGGCCCTGGCCGCCGCTGTGCTAGGCCTGCTCTGCGTGCAGCTGGGCCCTGGCCCCAAGGGCGAGGAGCTGTTCCATGGCCTGCAGCCCCTCCTGGTCTCCGTGCTTAGTGACAGCACAGCCAGCCCTGCTGCCCGGCTCCACGTGAGTGCTCCTTGCTCCATGACACCCTTCCCTCTCCCAGTCCCTAAGCAGAGAGGTGGGTTCCCCCTGCTTCCAGGCTCCCTTGCTCTGAGGCTCAGCCCCCATGGCCAGGAACCGAGGCTCAGCCTCTGACTGTGGCCTGGCTTTTTCCCCCTAACAGTGTGCTTCCGCTCTGGGCTTGGGCTGCTATGTGGCCGCTGCTGATGTCCAGGTAAGAGGCCTTTGGACACGGATAATAGAGCATCTAGGCCCTAGCTCTGCCCCTGAGCCCCTCCCCTGCCTCCCTGTGCCCCTAGGACCTGCTCTTTTGCCTCACCTGCTTGGAAGGCATTTTCAGCCAGTCCTGCGGCATGGGTGGCTCCACAGCCCCTGCCAGTCTGCATGGCCTGTTCTGTGCTGCCCTGCAAGCCTGGGCATTGCTACTCACCATCTGTCCCAGCACCCACATCAGCCACATCCTTGACAGGTAGGGGTGACTGCCACCGGGTACCGGAGGGGAACGGTGAAGGGATCCCCAGCCCACACACGTAGCTCAGCTTGGCCCCTCCCCAGGCAGCTGCCTCGGCTACCCCAGCTCTTGTCCAGCGAAGCTGTGAACCTACGGATCGCTGCTGGCGAGACCATCGCGCTGCTTTTTGAGCTCGCCCGGGACCTTGAGGTGTGAGGGGGCGATGCCTGCTGACCCCACATGCCCATCCCAGGCTGGATGCAGGGGATGCCCCAGAAAACAGGGCAGCCTTGGGCCATTGTACATGGAAGTAGCCCCAATGTAGGTGCAGGTGCTGGAGGCTGTGTTGGGGGCCCTGAGCGGGGGGTGGGGGGGTCTGGCCAAGGCAGCGACCGAGAAGGGATTCCAAGGGGCCAGGCAGAGGAGAAAATGACTTCTTCAGTGGAAGGGAGGGCTTGGGCCACCCCATGCCAAGAGCCAACAGGGCTCATGTGGCCACTGCCCCCGCCACTGCAGGAGGACTTTCTTTATGAGGACATGGATGCCCTCTGCAGTGTCCTGCGCACCCTGGCCACCGACAGCAACAAGTACCGTGCCAAAGCCGACCGCCGGCGCCAGCGCTGCACATTCCGGGCTGTGCTGCACTTTGTCGAGGTGCGTGTGAGAACACCTGTATCCTGGCCAGAGTGTGTCCCTGGGCACAGCTGCCAAGCCCAGTCCTGTGGGCCCCTCTACCCTGCAGGGCAGCGAGTGTGAAGAAGAGACAGTCCGCTTCGGCCTCGAGGTGCTCTACGTGGACAGCTGGGCCCGGCGCCGGGTCTACGCCGCCTTTAAGGATGTGCTGGGGTCGGGCATGCACCACCACCTCCAGGTGGGGAGGCTGGCAGGGCAGGGTCCCCGCTCAGGTGCTTCAGACCAGCCTGGCCTCATTGTCCTCTTTGCCCCCAGAACAACGAGCTCCTCCGTGACATCTTTGGCTTGGGCCCCGTTCTGGTGCTGGACGCCACAGCCCTGAAGGCCTGCAAGCTGTCCCGGTTTGAGAAGGTCTGCGCCCTCGGGCACCTGTATTCTCCCTCCATTCCACCACCCAGGGACCTGGAACTTGGCGGGAGTGGAAGGAGGAGCCCAGGCTCCCCCTCCCAGCTCCCCAGCTCATCGCTCTCTGCCCCCATTCCAGCACCTGTACAACGCCGCTGCCTTCAAAGCGCGGACCAAGGCACGTAGCCGCGTGCGGGACAAGCGGGCAGACATCCTGTGAGGCAGGACCTGCCGAAGAGGAGACTGCCCCCACCCTTGCCCATATTTTTAACAGGAGACAGTGCACTGGTGCCTGCCAAAAATTGTCACTTTATTTTTTTAATGACTAAACCAAAAACAGACCTGGGGGTGGGTGGCTGGAGGCCAGGCCACTTGGCATCCTGGCTTCCCGCCCCCACACTCGGCCACTGTGGTCTCTGCCTGCCCTGTCTCAGGCCAGCCAGGTGTGTACTGTCCTCGGGCTGCAGGGCAGGCAGTGGGACAGTTGTGGGTCCCTTTCTCAGGCTTTGCTTCCTTTGGGGGGGGGGTGACATCTGGACAAACGTCACAAGTGGGGAGGTGAGGCTACCTGGAATGGATTTCTGTGCTAATTTTTAAAGAATATTAGAGATAATTAAACTGAATGCTCAGCCTTCTGTGGCCCTGACTCCTGGGTGTCACTGCTTGCCCTTCCTCCCGGCACCCCACCTCAGGCTTGGGCCCAGTTCGTTCTTCCCAGTTCCATCTCACCTTTGCCCCCCAAGAGTTTCTCCCAGATGGCCCTCCTCCTAATCACAGTCTGGCTTGTCTTTGAGAATTGAGGCTGTACCCCCACCGGGACACTTGGCAAAGTTTGCCTGACGGGTGGGGCAGATATTTCTTTACTTCTGAGCCGCTATCTTGGGGATGCCAAAGAGGGCAGACAGGCCACGGGAGGGCCTGGGAGGCTGGTGTTGCTTCCTCTGACCTTGGGCCACCCAAAGCAGAGCTTTGGCACCAGGAGGCTTGGCTAGGCCTGGCCCGAAGAAGCCAGGAGAAGCAAGCAGCTGTGGAGTCGGGTCAGGTCTTACACAGAACCTCACCAAGGAAGCAGCGTGGAGTAGCAGTGGGCGAGGAGGAACCTGTCAACGGCCCCTTTATCCCTCCCCTCACCCCACCCCCAGACTCCAGGTCCAAGCGGCAACTCAGCTGGGTGCTCGGGCCTCGCTGGAGTTGAGCCTCCGCAGCTGGCTGAGGCTGGCCAGCCGGAGTCTGAGTAGCGTCTCCTCCTGTGTGTGCAGTGTATGTGCCAGCACGCGTAGGGACTCACTCTGCAGCACTGCGGATGGGCAACGGGAGTGGGGTTATTAGGCCGTGTGCCGCCCAGCCAGCTCAGCACCATAGGGTGCTGTGAGCACCCACCCCGCCCTTCACCACCTCTGCTGCTGCAGTTGCTCCCTCCAGCCACACAAGGGCCTCCCAGTCCCACTTCTTTGCCCTTGGTTCCCCCTGGCTTTTGCGCCCCCATACCGCTCAGGTAGACAGCTAGGATGGCGAGTGCCAGGCAGGTGAACACCAGCAGCGCGAGCAGCAGCAGGAAGCCCCCACGGCTGTGCACGGGGCTGCAGCCAGGCTGGCCACACAGCGATGGTGGCAAGATGCCCAGCAGCTCGTCCCATGGCTGTGCCTCCTCGGCCAGGTAGGAGCGCAGTGAGCCTGTGGGGTAATTGGGGCGTCAGGGGGCAGTAGGGTGCGCCTGCTTTCCTCTCCTCTCCCAATACACCCACCCACTCCCCTGCCCCCTAACCTCCGCTATGTAGGTCGCTGATGGAATCCACCTGGTGCAGGCGCACCTCCTGCACGTGGTTGGGGGCCAGCGGGGCCCTGTTCCTCTGGCTCACCGGTGCCGTGGTGTCTGCTGGGGCGGGGCGGAGCAGGGCAGAGTCGGCTCAACCAGCGGGGCACCCCCGCCCTTCTAGGTAACCTACAGGGGCAGCCTGGGCTCAGAGAAGATGGGAACAGGGCATCTCAGGAGTGACCCTTGATTTTGGGGCCAGAACAAATCTGGGACCCTATAGGCCTGATTCACCCACGACAGCAGGAGGTTCACTTGACTTGTTCACGTTTGTTGCCTTCCAAGCATCTCGGGGACTCTCAGGTAGGTGTTCCTCTGCTTGCTCATTTCTAAAGGAGAGTTTATCAGCTTTGGAGGAGTAAACCCACAGCCCATGAAGTTCATTCCTGCCCCTTCTGCTGTCAGTTTTCCTTGCAGACCCAGGGCGTGAGCCATCAGGCCAGAGCCTGGTGCTCTCTGGTCCCCAGCAGAAGCAGCACTGTGCTAGCCTGCAGTGCCTTTCCCTCCGGGCCTTGGCTCTGTGTTCTTTAGCACAGCCAGCATGATTCTGCTGGACTGCTACAAACTCTGCTGTTTTCACTCAGAATCACAACAGGAGACCTGCCCTTGTTATCAGACTGTCTCTCAGCCCTCTCCTCTGAGGTCTTCCTTCAGGCCTCCCTTCCCATCTATCCAAAAATAAATAAAATCTTTAAAAAAAAGACTTTTAAAATTTAA
This sequence comes from Macrotus californicus, assembly GCA_007922815.1. Taxonomy (NCBI): domain Eukaryota; kingdom Metazoa; phylum Chordata; class Mammalia; order Chiroptera; family Phyllostomidae; genus Macrotus; species Macrotus californicus. The sequence goes on along the minus strand of VMDR010000083.1, from coordinate 126,088 downwards.
TTTTATTTTACTTTTAGAGAGAGGGGAAAGGAGGGAGAAAGAGGAGAGAAACATTGATGTATGAGAGATACATCAATCAGTTGCCTCTTGAGCGCCCCCAAGTGGGGACTGGCCCACAACCCAGGCATGTGTCCTGACTGGGAATCGAACCAGCGACCCTTTGGTTCGCAGGCCGGTGCTCAGTCCACTGAGCCACACCAGCCAGGGCTATGAATTGATTTCTCTAGCGGGAAGCAGGCGTCCCACTCCTGTTTCAAACACTGCTGGGTCCAGTGGTCGCTTCCCTCATGAATCTGTTCCTCGGCCCGTTCCTTCCCAGGGCCTTGGCATGGTTGTTCCTGCTGCCTGGAATGCCCCACCATGAGCCCTGCTGGGCTTTGGGAATTAGCTCACACCTATCCTCAGCAGACTGGCGGCCTTTCCCCAGCTCTCTCTCACTACCACCACCTGGTCACCGCCCCTCCCCCATTCTCCCAATGGAATTGATTTTATCGTTTTTCAGAAGGTCTGTGAACTCAAAGAGGGGATGGGCCATACCTGCCTAGTCCCTTGCAAGGCCTGCCACATGGGAATACTTGGCGAGACCTGGCTACACCCCTTGGTCGCTTGCTCGCCATATGCCTAGATGCTTCCTGCAACCTCTGCCCACCCCCCATCCCAGGTTCCTCCCTGAAAGAACAGCTGAACGGGCCAGACAGCTGCCTGACTCACACCCACTTGGCCACAGTGGGGTGGTCCCCCCAATGCCCCCTTGCTGTCCCCTGCAGGGGAAACAGGCAGGACCTGAGGTGAGGGACTCCAGGCATGATAGGCCTTCCTCCATGCACAGGGTGCAGGTCCCATTACTCAAGCTAGGACATGATGACTGATGAGTAACTGCTTAAGAAAGTGAGGTCAGTGGGATGGGGCTGGTTTCTTCCTGGCCCACAGGGTCATAATTCTGGGGCCTTGCCCCCCCCCAGTCATCTCCTACCTTCTTGGGTCTCCTCAGGCATGATGCAGGTGGGCGGTTGGCAGGTCCGATGTCAGTGCCCAGCCGCAGGACAGGATGGAGGCAGTGGTGGCCCCTCTGAGAAACTGGGGAAGGCCTGGCCACCTCCCAGCCTGGGCCCAAAATAGGCCTGCGCTCAGCCCACTGGGCTATATTTAGAGGGAACAGCTCTCAGCCATGGGAAGGGGCGGAGTGACCCACATGGGCTAGGGGCGAGGGCATACCTCCACCACGGCACGTGCCCAGGGCTTTCCTGGGGAGCCCCGCTACCTCCCACATATACACGGGTGTTGGTATCTTCAGACAAGCTGTGTCTGGCACACCTGCAGCAGTACCCCACAGGGCAGCCCACACGTGTAGGGGGCCCTGTGCATCTCCACTTCTCCATGCCCCAAGACCCCTGCCCACAGCTGGGTCACCTTGCCATGCAAACGTGGGGTGAGCATCCACCACTGTGTGACCTGCTGGCACCAGGGATTGAGGGTGATGGACCACTGGAGCCCAGTGCCGTGAGGGCTGAGAGAGCCCTAAAAGGGGCAGATATTCCCGTCTGTGCGGGCACTTGTGCTGGTCTGCGGGAGGACCTGGGCTGAAGGCAGGTACTTCTTTTACTAAGCCTACAGCCAGTGTAAAAGACGGCCCCTCCCTGACCTCTGTTTTCTCATCTGTGAGTCGGAATAACAGTGGTTCCTCCCGACCATGGCACACGGGAAACTGGAAATACAGCCACGTGTCTGAAGCACTCGGCACAATGGAGTTCCGATCCCCCCTCCTTTTCATGAGAGCACAGGTCACCCAGGGCTGTGTAAGGGTGCAGGGCCCCACTTTCCCTTAAGGGGCGGACACGGTCCGGCTCAGGGCCCAGCCTCTGCTGTTAGAGTCCTGTGTCACTTCTTCCCAGATGGGACAAAGCAAGATAGAGGGGCGCGGCCTCCTAACACCTCCTAAATCCTTCACTCCTCAGCGTTTCTCAAACACGGGAGGCACCTGGTGCTGACTCTTCCCTCGTGGAATGTCTCGCCCCCAGACAGTCCCACGGCTGGCTCCTTATCACTTAGCTCAGACGTCAACCCCATGAGGCCTTCTGCTCACATTCTTTTCCACCTCATCCAATTTTATTCCTTCATAGCACTTGGCCCAGAAGTTGTGTCATTCAGAATATGCCGTGCGTGCCAGTATCTCCACAGGCCTGTAAGATACACTCAGCCACACGGTCACCACCTGTAACCCTCACAACGTCCTCAGACACAAGAAACTGAGGTCCCGAGACTGCTAGGAAGGTGGCCAGGGCCACGCAGCGAGACCTAGGACCAGCGGTTGTCTGCTGGGGCTGTTCCAGCTTCAGATGATAATGTGTTTATTGCATTAGTACAGTGGGCCCGCCCCGCCCCGCCCCCAGCAGCCCGGCCTGTTCACAGCTTCCCGCTCCTTGCCCAACGAGAGGTCCTTCTCCCAGGGTGGGCACTCCACGTACTTCCCCGGCCCAGGTGGTTGTTCTGGAGCCCTACTTCTCTGCCTCCTCCCGACCAGCCGGACCCTGTGCCCGGCCTGGGCCGCCCCTACCGGGGCTACATTCAAGGGTTATTGTCTGTTAATAAATAAGCCGGGGCACCTTCCCCTAGGCCGGAGCCTGTCGGTCGGTGTCTCCGTTGGCCTGGGAAAGCAGTGTGCCCGCCCCCTGGCTGTCTGTCTCCCAGGGTCCGTCCGCCCCTTCTCCAGTCTGTCGTCTTGTGTCCTCCCCAGTGCCCGGCGAGGAGATGGCCGAATCACCAGTGTGCTGCGCTGCGGGGCCCCCGCTCAGCGCGCGGCTCTGGGGCGTGCGTCCGCCGGTTGCGGCCCTTCCTCTGTGACTCGGGAGGCGCTGGGCGCGGCGCGGGCTGCGGCCTACACATTCTCAAGGAGCTCGCGCCACCGCCACCCGGCTCCACCAGCTGCAGGAAGTCCCGGTACCAGAGCTTGGGGCTCGGCGGCGCGACGGGCGCATCCTCGGTTCGGGCCAGCCTTTCGGCCTGCGCAGCACTCAACACGTGCAACACCAGACGGCGCAGCGGTTGCGAAAAGCCCTGCTCCACCGCGGCGCACAGGTACGCGCCCGAGTCCCCGCGCTGCAGCCGACGCAGCAGCAGCCCCCCGGCCGTGCGCTCAGCGCGCTCCACCGCCGGCACCTGCGGGCCAAACCAGCGTGACGTGGGGCGGCGGGGTGGGGAACATGGCTCCCTGCCCCCGCGTGGGACTGGAGAGGCAAATATCAACCGTGGCCGAGTGGGAGAGGAAAAGAGGCGCGCGCAGGTGCACATTTGAAGGTTGGATGCAGGAAGGCCGGTGGTCTTCAAGGGGGGAGACCCGAAAAGGGCGGCGGTTCACCTGAACTGTGGGGAGCAGGTCAGGGCTCTCAATCAATAGACAGGGTGAGGGCGGGGCTTTTCTCGTGTGTGTGTGTGTGTGTGTGTGTGTGTGTGTGTGTGTGTGTGTGAGAGAGAGAGAGAGAGAGAGAGAGAGAGAGAGAGAGAGAGAGATTGATTTGAAATGCGGGAGGGGGTGCAGTCAGGAGCCTAGTTAGTTAGCCGGAATGGTTGCAGGTTGCAGCCTGACCTAGCTGCGGTCAGGGCCTCACCAGCATAAGGGACCAAACAGGGCTAAGGGGTCGGAGTGGGCGGAACCTCACTGTGTGGGGCTGGACCTCATCTAGTTGCGCAGAACAGGCCAGGGCCTCATTAGTCACGGCTGTAGGGGACAGGACAAGGGCCTGGTTGGGGCCCCCACCCCAACTCTCCCTCCCTCCCAGGCTCACCAGGGTGCTGGTCCCCTCCCCTGCGCGCTGGAAGGTCCACTCCACGTGCGCCTGCAGTGAGCGGGGCTCACACTCCAGGAAGGTACTGCCTCCCTCCACACCAAACACCTTTCGCTCCAGCAGCGTGGGCTGGGACAAGTCTGGGAGCAAGGGCAATGTCAGATTCAGGCCAGGCAGGGCGGAGTGGGGCATCTTCAAGGGATGAAAGGTGGGGGCAACTGGGTACTCACCCCCAGAGCACAGCGTTCTAGGGTCACCGTTCTTTATGTCTTGCCGCCGGAACCTCCTGGTGGAGGGGACATTGGAGCCTCCCTGAGCTCTTTTTCGTTTCACCAAGGACTCCCTCCCAGCGACCCTCCTGGCCTACCCCTGCCCACCTCTTGGCACTGGGCTGGAAGCGTGTGCACGAAGCTCCGTCCCAGGCGCAGTAGGGGTCCCGAGCCAGGCAGCATTCGGAACAGGCGCGGCCATGGGCAGCGCAGCGGTACAAGGGGATCTGGGCCACTGCACTCCGCGAGGCAACATACAGCTGGTGCTAGGGGACAGGAGGGGCTCCGGGCTGACCAAAGGAGGCCCTGTGCCCACCTCCCATTGGTCAGGGATCCCTTTCCCACTGGACAGAGGAGAACGCTGAGGTCTCAGGTGACACAGCCTAATGAAGGCAGAGCCTATACTCAACCCAGGGCTTCAAATTACCAAAGGAGGATGGGGCCGGGGGCACCTGGGCACCAGCTTGGTCCATTCCACCCCTGAGACTTCTGGCCACTTACCCTCTTGGAGGAGATTTGCATGCTGGTGACAGCAGCAGAGTCCTGAGAGAGAAGGGGTGCTGGGATCAGGGCTCTGTGGGGTGGGGCTGCCCCTGGGATGGGCGCTGGGCCTCACCTCAAACACATGCAGCTCCTCTAGGAGCAGCCCCTCAGCGTTCGGCCGACCGCCCTTAGGGACCGAGATCACCTTGAGTACCGTGCCGGCGTCTGCAGGGATGAGAGGGGCCGAGTGACTGACTCTTCCTGTCCCTTGACACCGAGCGCCCAGGGTCTCTTCCCCTCAGAGGCCTCCACCCTCAGCGTGGTTGGGTCCGTGGGTTGGAACAATCAGAGCAGTATCCAGGAGATGGGGACACAGCCCAGGCAAAGCGAGGAGCGGGGGTCTGTGGAGGGGGAACTTCTCCTGGCAGGTCACAGAGCCTGGCTGGGGGGCAGGTGGGCAGTCTGGAGGACCCTGACCTGTGCCAATGAAGAGGACGTCGTAGTGCCCGTCAGCAGCTGCCACGCGGTCTGCAACAATCTGGGTGAAGGTGTACTCAGCCCCCACTTGTAGGAAGAGAGGGCGCCCCCCCATGGGCAGGATGGGATTGTACATGAGGGGGTGGTTACGGGCAAACTGGATGACGTCGTCGGGGAAGTCCTTGGTGGAACTGAAGGTGCCAAAAGTCTTGCTGGGGCACTAGGGGTGGGGAGAAGGCAGACAGGGATGCGGGGTGAGGGCTTGGTGGGCAGCCCTCCACAGGAGGCCTCCAGGAATGGAGTGTGTGCATGGTGGGGAAAGGGAGGGAGTGGGGGATGGATAGAGCCCAGTCCTGGGAATCTGAGCGAGGAGACCAAGCCTTGCCCTCAGGAGTCTGAGGAGGAGGCGTGACCTTCCCCGGAGGAGCCCTGTCTGATGAAGGTGACTTTTTTCACCCCTAACAAAAGGTAGAAACATTTAACCAAGAAGACCGCGAGTTCTCCACCCCTGAGGCTTTCAGTGGGGAGTGGGGGTGGTCCCTTGGCTACGTACCATGCCTGGCCGGGGATAGGGGACACGGCCCTGGTAGGACACCCACTGGTGCATGGGCCCCTCTTTGTGTGCAAAGGGTCCCAGGAAGGCCCGGCGCACGTCGTTCATGCTGTACACACACACCGCGGAGCCTTGGAAGATGCCACTGCAGGCAAGAACACGAGTGGGGTAACAGGCCCAGAGGGGCCCAGGCTGCCCCACCTGGCTACCTCCCGCCCATCACCTGGAAGTAGAGAAGACAGCATAGAGCAGCGGGGTCCAGCGGTCCCTCGAGGACAGCAGAAACACGTCCTCTGTGGGGAAGGGGACTGGTTGGGGGAGGGTGCTCAGCCCTGCAGGCCAGCCAGGCTCCAGGATCTGCACCCCTGCCCTCCCTCCCCCACTCCAGCCTCCACTCCCAGCACTCACGGAGCTGATCAAAGTGTGTGTCGCCCTCGATGCCAGGGACTGAGCACACCAGCCGCGCCTTCAGGAATGTGGTCCACTTGTTGACCAGGCTGCGCTGGCCACCCACGTCATTCTGTGGGGTCCATTGGAGGGGATGAGGGCGAGGCACCAAAGGGATGGAGCGGGGTCATGGGATGTGGCCCAGGGAATCCTCACCCGGCAGATCTGGCCCACGCGGGACACGGACAGGCGTCCCAGTGCTGGCGAAGTCTCCACTGCTGATTCACGGAAGAAGAAGTAGATCTTGTCATCATCTGGGTTCTCGCTCTCCGGAATCCAGAAGACTTTAATGAACTTGGGCTCTGGCCACAGGAGAAGGCGTGAAGTCAGCGAGTTCCTGACCCTGAACCCCCCTCCCGCCATCCGCTATGAGACCCACGTTCTGCCTCTCACAACAGCCCAGGGAGCAGCATCTGGCTACTCTCAGCGTCTAGGACCCAGTTCAGAAGGTGCTCCCTGCAGACTCCAAGGGATCAGGAGAGTCAAGCAGCAGCCACCAGAGGGCAGCAGAGACCGTGGCTAACTGGGAACACAGGTGCGGTCCCTGCAGCCCTCTCACCTTGCCCCTTGACTCTTCCCCAGTCCAGAGGGCTAAGAAAGGAGGGAGATGGGGTGTCCGGTGTTACCTTCATTCATGAGTCTTTTTTTTTTTTAAGATTTTATTTATTTACTTTAGAGAGGGGAAGGGAGGGAGAAAGAGAGCGAAACACCAATGTGTGGTTGCCTCTCACACACCCCCTACTGGGGACCTGGCCTGCAACCCAGGTATGGGCTCTGACTGGGAATCGAACCAGCGACCCTTTGGTTCGCAGGCCAGTGCTCAGTCCACTGAGCCACACCAGCCAGGGCTATGAATTGTTTTCTCTAGCGGGAAGCAGGCGTCCCACTCCTGTTTCAAACACTCTGCTGGGTCCAGTGGTCGCTTCCCTCGTGAATCTGTTCCTCGGCCTGTTCCTTCCCAGGGCCTTGGCATGGTTGTTCCTGCTGCCTGGAATGCCCCACCATGAGCCCTGCTGGGCTTTGGGAATTAGCTCACACCTATCCTCAGCAGACTGGCGGCCTTTCCCCAGCTCTCACTACCACCACCTGGTTACCGCCCCTCCCCCATTCTCCCAATGGAATTGATTTTATCGTTTTTCAGAAGGTCTGTGAACTCAGAGGGGAGGGATGGGCCGTACCTGCCTAGTCCCTTGCAAGGCCTGCCACATGGGAGTACTTGGCGAGACCTGGCTACACCCCTGGCTCACTTGTTTTATGGGCCTTGCTCTGTACCTGCCCTGCTGGGGACAACGGTCCCCTCCTGCCACCCCCACCAGGCTGTCACCATTGAGCCAGCGGGAGTCGTGTGGCTCTGTTCGGAGACTTGGACGCCGGCCCAGGCTGCGAAAGATGGTGAAGTCGCGGCCCATGAGGTCTGCAGCCACCCCGGAGTACAGCTCCTCCCCTGCAGACAGGGCAAGAGCTGCTCAGCTGAGTGGAAGGCTCTTGGCGGTTGGGGGGGGGCGGGCTGTGGAGCTCTGGGGCCTCTTGAAAAGTCAGTATGGCTATGGGGGTCCTCGGGGCTCTAGGGAGGGTCTTGGGACTTTGTGGGGTTTCAGGAGTTGTGTTGGGATCCCAGCCTTTGGACTCACCCACCAGCACGGAGGCAGCCCGATGCCTGGGGTCATAAGGGCTCTTGCCCTTGCCATCCTCCAGCCTCCGAAGGTCCAGCCGGAGCATGGGTTCCTGGAGGCGGGGCAAGCTGTTACAGCCAGGCCCCTCCCTGCTGCCCCTGCCTCCCTCTCTGCCTGGGTCTGGCCTTACCTCCAGCCGGTGGCCCACCTCCACAAACGCGCAGGTGGGGTGGAAGGCCCCTGTGCCACAGGCCAGCAAGTGGGTGTGGTTGTAGGAATGCAGCAGCTTCACAAAGTTCATGCATTCGGTCTAATAGGCAGGCAGGGGCAGGGACAATGAGGCCACCCCCCCCAGAAGGTGGTCTTAAGGGGTCCCAGCTCTCCAGTGGCACCCTCACCCCTTCTTTTCTTCTGCATAAGCCCAGGCAAGTACCAGCATGGGCTCCAGGGACCTGGGTGCCATGGGTGACCAGCCTGGCCCACCTCTCACCAGAATGGGTGCACCGGGAAGCAGAGGCCTGCAATGCCCCCTATGACTCATAGGCCCCCAAGAAGAATCACATGAGCCCCCACCCTGACTCACTACCTCCAGACTTCAGCCACCTCAACCCCCCGCCCCCATCTCCGAAAGAACAGAAAGGCCTCTGTTCTAGCACTGCCCTGTCCAGAGAGTGAGGGGCTGCCCTCCCCGCCCCCACCCGGGCAGCCAGCACTCACACCAATGTCCTTCCCAGCCCAGTTGCACTCCTCTCGCCACTCCACAGGGGCCGGCCAGGCCAGCTATGGGAGGTTGGGGAAGGGGACACCAGTCAGGGACTTCTCTCTGTCCTGGGGGTGTCCACTCAGGGGACCCACCCCCCCCGGTCTCTCCAGGGAGTCTGGACGGGGATCCCAGGGCTCTTTCCCTGGGCAGTGCTGAGGCTTGGGGTTCCTGGCACCTTCTTGGCTCGCTTGCTGATGTTGTCCAGGCTGAGAGAGGCCACGTGGTTCTCAGCACCCACAAACAGGCGTCCACGCTCCTCATCCACCAGCAAAGCTTCATAGCAGCAGGTCCTCGCCAGCCGGAAGGTCCGGAGACCGTGCTGGGCCTGGAGCTCTGCAGAGAGGGGGCGCCACTGAGAATTCGCCACTGGGGCTTCCCCCAGGCCGCCTGTTGCCTCTCTTATAGGCCAAGGTTGTCCGTGTGACCCAGCCCACACACATGTGGGTTCACACATATGTCATTTTGTGCTCATGAAGGCCCACCCAGGTACGAGGCTTCCAGGGTGGGCAGCGCAACCTCCAGCCCCACTCCAAGGGGAGGGCTGGGCGAGCTCCTGGGGCGTGCCGGGACAAGCAGAGCCAGTGGCTGGCTCACTGGGGGGCCGGGGTTCTGGGGAAGGCTGGGCACGTAGGGAAAGCCAGAACCCCAGCCCCCAAATCAGGCTGAGCATTCTCTGCCATCCTGCCTGCCCCTGCCTAGTGATCACTCCCAGGTAGGGGTTGTGGAAGGGGGCTCTGAGTGCCCCCACACCTCAACTTCCCTGGGAGTAGCGGATGGTGCAGAGGCAGGATCTGTTGCCATGGGGACAGGAGGGGTCTTGCTGGGAAAGCAGAGGAGAATGTGAGCAGAGAGGCTGGGGACTGAGGCCAGGGTAGGGTTAACTGGAGGTGGCCTGAGAGTGCTCCCAGTCCAATCCAGATCAGGTGGTACATGCAGGTCAGGGGGTACGACAGCAAACACAGTGCCCCCTGCCCGCACCGGGCCCCTTTCCTGCCCTCCCAGAGCTGGGCCTCCCACCTGCCAGGTGCACCTACCTTGGAAGGAGAGCCGAAGGCGCGGGGGACTGGGGGTGGCGCCCCCCAGCACGGCTGTCCAGAGCAAGGCCAGTCCCGGGATCATGGCGGCGGCCTCAGCCCGCCCCATCCTGGCTCCCGGAGCTCAGGGATCAGCAGGCGCGTGTGGAGGAGCCTTGAGCCGCCCTGGACTCTGCCCCGGGATCTGGAAGAGAAGGAGTCACAGCAAGGGCGAGGGAGGGCAGCTGGGGGGAGTCCCTGGAGATCAGATTACAGCCCCTAGGGGAAGGAGGCTGGGGGGTCGCATTCCGCTTCCGAGCCCTCCCCGCCCTCCCTCAGAGAGTGCCCTGCCTGCCCACAATCACAGACACACCCACGCTGGGCACACCCTTGGGGTCACCCTGGCACGGGCAGGCATCCGCCCCACCACGTCACCCTCCTCAGTAACTCGCTCTCCCGTGTACACAGACATTAGTTCACATACTCTGGGAGCCTACTCCATGCCAGCCTGGGACTTGGGATGGGGACATAGACAGGGTCCCCATGCAGGAGGTGGCAGAGTGCCAACAAGGCCCCAGATCAGTGCAATTTAGAGGGTGCCAAGTGTGCTGGGCAAAACAAGCCGGTCACAGGAGCCGGAGCAACAGGAGGTGTCCGGCCTCTGCAGGTGGCTGTGCGCCCACAGGCCCAGGGACAGAAGCACCTTCAGGGCTGGGGCCAACGGGGTGGGGGGGGCTTGTGAGCGTGAGTGTTTCTGAGGGCTGCTTTGTGTGTCTGTATTGCACACATGTGTGTCGTGTGTGCACACACACGCCTGTGAGGCCATGTGGCATGCATGTGTGTGCACACACGGCATTTTATGCATGTTTGTGCAGCGTACGTCTGTGTGATGTGTATACCTCACACGTGTCTGTATGTGTCAAGAGTATGTGATGTGAGTGTGCCTGCACATGCAAGTGCACACCTGTCTTCCTGGACAGGCAGGTGAGCAAAACCCACCACAGCGTCAATCACTGCCTTTGACTCGGAGACACCCTAGCACCCACTCCTCAGAGGGAGCAGTGGGTCGGGGAGACTCTGCGCCTGGGCCCCAGGGGCTGGGCAGGAGCCCCCCGCTTCCCGCTCCGACTGGGGCCTGCTTGAACAGCCCCAGCTTGAGTTGGCCTCTCTCTCCCTACGCCAGCGGGCGGGCTGAGTCGGTCACACACAGAAACTCTGTGAGCTCAGACTTCAGACCCAAGAGGAATCAAGTGCAGAGTGCCAGGGGCCTGAGGCAGCCTCTCCACGCAGCGAGGGGAGCTGCCCGTCCCCCTCCCTGAGCCTCTTCCCCCTGCCCTCACCCTCGTGGTTTCCCCATCTTTGAGCCCCTCCGCTTCTCGGAGCCAGAGCCCTTCCTTGGACCCCTCAGATGGGACCAGGCTCTGGCTGCAGCGCCGGCTGGCAGGCTGTGCAGGTGCCAGCCCGGGAGCCCGGGTCGGGGCGAGGTCCTGGGGTGGGACAAGTCGCATGGCGCAGCTGCTGAGGCCCATTCCAGACGACTCCCGGACAGCTCCCCGACCCCTGCCTGGAGCCACAGCTCCCAGGCACCCCCCACCCCCCGCCCCCACCTCCTCCTCTCCCTCAGCTGACACTTGCCGCCTCCGTCTCTTCTGGGATGGTGGTCTGCGACGCCACAGAACACACAGCTGCCTTCCCAAAGACCACCAAGAACTCCAGCAGCAAGCCCCCCACCCTAGCCCCTCCTCACCCTGAAGAAGGGGAGAAGCCCAGGGGCCCACGGGCACCCTCTGCCGGCCCCTTTAAGGAGCAGCCGCCACCCCACACAGGCCGTCAAGTTACGGGCAGATCCGGTGACCGGGCAGGCAGCCTGGACGGCTGGAGAGGGCGGCCTGGCCAAAGTGGAGCGGGTACAAGGGAGGGGTGGCCAAGGGCAACCCCACCCCCGTCGGGCCTCAGGGCAGTGGGGCACCCCAAGCAGCAGGCTAGAACTGAGGCTGCCAGTTAAGCCAGAGGAGAAGGAAGCAATCTAGACCCTCCCGTCCCGAGGCTCTGCACGGCAGGCAGAGGGAACAGCTGGTGGGGGCACCCCGGGGGACCCAGGATGCAGCTGGGGCGCAGCTGCCACCTCAGTTCCCAGGAGCCAGCTGGGGTGGGAGGGGTGGAGGCCAGGGGAGGGGGTTCTCAACTGAAGGTCTGGTGGGCCCTCAGGACCAGGCCCCAGTCCTTCCTCACCACTTGGGCCACTTGGGCCCATACCTCTGCCACCTGGCTTGCAGTGGTTGCCATGACAGCCAGTTTGGAACGGGACAGGAGGGCCAGAACGTGGCAGGCAGGGCCATCAGCAGGTCTTATGCTGCCCTGCAGGACGTGGACCCAGTCAGGCACTACCTCATCCTGACAGGGTCCCGCATCCGTGCCCCACCGAACCCTGAGCGAGGCACCCACGGGTGCGTCTGTTGCAGGCAGGATGGGGCTTCTGCACCCCGGCACCTCAGTTGGGAAGGATCTAGGGGCCGGGCTTGAAGCCGAGCCTGTCAGACACATCCTGTGTGCACTGCTGGGGACACCTTTTGGAGGGGCTGAGTGTTGACAATGGCTGAGTGGAAACCTCAGGTTCACCTGGGTGGGCATGCCAGAGCCCAAGGATGACCGTCTACCCCTCAACCCCCCACCAAAAAGCATCCTCCTGCAAGAGCCCCAGGGCTGGTCAGCAGCTCCTCAGGGGGCAGCAAGGGAGGCTGTGTGGCCACTTCAAGTGCACATAGTTCTGCTGCCCGCTTCCTGCCAAGAAGTGTCTGTGCCCAGTCAGGGTGGGGTCTCGCCTCTTTCCTGAGCCTCAGGGCCTGGTGTGGCTGGCCTGGCCGGGCTGGCGGGCTGGTTGGCAGGGTAGGGTAGGGGTCAGAGGGAGAACTTGGGCCGTCGGGAGGGGCTGAGGAGGGACACACCCCTGCGTGGACTGCCGGGCTTCCGGGATGTACCTCTCCTTCCTCCCAGGCTCTGCCTTGGACCTGGGCAGCCTGCCCCGCCCCCCCCCCACCCCAACGCCAGCAAACAAAATTCTTTGGCTGTTTACAATTTTCCACCCGAGCAGCCAAGATCAGCAAGCGCCTTTGAGGTCCCCACCCACGCCCACTGTACCCCCATGTGCCCCCACTACTTTCGGTGCTTCAGGCCCAGGGTCCCAGCCTCTGTGTCATTCACCCCCAGCCCTGTGACCGTACTGAGAAATGGGACCAGGAACCCTTAATTCCCGTCTTTCCAACACCTGGGACTCAACTCCCGGCTGATGGGACTGGGCTGTCCCGGGGCCACCTGAGAACTTGGCATTGCTCTCCTTCCTCCCGATGGGTCCCCTCCCTGGAACAGAAAAGAATCCCCAGGAGTGGAAGCTCAACTTGTCCCTGTCCTCGAGAGCAGTGTCCTTTCTGCCCCTCAGGTCCCAGTGCCCTGGCCCTGGGCAGCGCCTCACGGAGACAACACTCCAGGAGCAGGGCCCTTCGCTGAGCCACACACTGGGCTCTGGAAGTCCCCAGGGGCTCTGGGATCAGGCAGCTTGGACCCAGGTCTTGACAGCTGAGGTCCCAAACCCTGCCTGCACCCCTGCCCTAGGGCCACCCCAGGCTCCTAGGCCTCCACCCTTCACCAGCGCGCCCACGGGCAGAGGCCTGCCTGGGTTCTCGCCCTGGCGCTGCCTGTCGGTGGCACAGCCTGCCAGGCCTTTCCTTCTGGAAATAACTGGCTTGGTGTGCCAAGTCCCAGCACCTGCCTCCCCGTCCCTCAGCACCAGCAGGGCCTGTCCCCTGCACCCTGTCTGGGCCCTGGGTGGTGCAGCTGGAACAGGACACCCATCTGAGGAAGGCTGCAGCCAAGCTCTCAGGGCCTGGCCAGGGCTGGGCCACCTTGGCTCCCTGCTCCCACCTGCTGTGGCCATCAAGGCTGGCGGGCTCGCTTTCCTGGTTCTGGCCACGTGGGTCCTAGGGCGTGTGCCCTGGGGACTCGGGCACAGTCCTGGGGTGAACCTGAGGCCTAAAGGCCCTGACCCTCTGCCACCCACCCCAGGGGGTCCCCTGGGGAAGGGTCTGTCCAGGCACTTCCCACCCACCCCCAGCCTGGCCTCCACGCTCCCAGGGGACCCCTGGCCCACCTTTTTGGAAAGATCAGCTCCTCCCCTCCTTGCCTGTTTCCCTTTCCTTCTGAGGGCCATGTCAGAGCTGAGGTGGAGGGGCTGAGGGAGGGGCACCAGGAACCCTGGGCCTCTGGCTGTGGCCCTGCCCCCACCGCTCCGCCCCTACCCTCCGCCTCCTGCACATTCCTCCCTGGCTGAGGTCAGCCCCTCTGGGATGGGACAGCCCCCCTTCCCCACCAGCCACATCACAGCTCTTCACTCACTCCTGTTTTTCTCATTGCTCCGAGGGGAGGGGGGCCTGGGGGTGGGGCCTCCGTCTCCCCTCCTTCTCCATAGCTGGGGGGAGGGCGGAGGGCCGTGCCAGGAACGCTGCAGAAGTGGACTGCGGTGGCCCCTGTGTCATTAACATACATTAACACAACACTACTCCCCGGAGGGCGGTCGTGGGGTTCCAGATGCTCTGGCGGCTTGGGGGTGTAACAGGGATCAACCCCCTAGCAGTCCCGGGCCGGGCGGGGCTGAGCCCTGACACCTCGGCTCCCCAGCTGTGTGTCCCTAGGGGGAAATGAAAGGTTTCAGATCGCTCCCTTGACTAGCCCTGCGGTCGTAAATTCGGGGGACAGGGGAGGCTGGGCAGGTCTGGCACACTGCGAGGCAGGGGGCAGAGGGGTGTGTTTGTGTGCACAGGTGTTCTCTCGCTGCGACCTCGGCTCTGGGCATCCTGCGGCATCCGGCCTGGGCGCCTCGAGGGAGACCGTTCCCCTAGCCTCTTCAGCCCGGCTTTCCAGGGCCCTTCTCAGGCTCGGCTCCTCTCCTGGCCCCTTTCTTCCTCTGCCACTGCCCACCCACCACCCACCACCCACCACCGCCCGCTCCCCTACACCTCCGCACACCCACGTCCCCCAGCACAGAGATTTCCCTGACCCTCCACCTGAACCTCTGGGTTCCCTCCCCTGCTGCTGGGGACTCCTCCACCTTTCTCTCCGACGAGTCTGCAACCTCCCCAGCAGTGCCCAAGCACACCCCTCCTCCTGAGAGCCCCCAGCTCAGGGAGGCCTTTCTGTCTCCTTGAGGACAAGACAAGGCTCAGCCTCCTCCCAGCCACCCCTCACCCCACTGAAGCTCGAAGCCTGACCTCTTCACCCCACCCCAAGGCTGTGGTCTTTCTGCCTGACCTCCTTCCTTCCACAGGCCCTCCTAGCCCCTGACTCAAGAGCTTGTGAAGCTTAGGGGTTCTAGGCTTTAGCCGGGCCTTCCCACCATCCCTGCTGGCCAGGGCTCCAGCCACCCCACTGCCAGGACTTTGCTTGGATGACGCCCTCCTGTTGTTAGGCCCGCCCCTCTGCCACCTGCTGGTCTCCTCTCCCTTCCTCCAGAAAGGCCCAGCCGCCTGTGAGGCCAGGCTGGAACCTCTGCAGTGCTCTGGGTTCCCCAGTGACAGTCAGCTACCAACACTCGCCAGGACCCAGCAGAGGGCAGACACAGGGAAGCAGGAGAGAGAGGGCCTGCAGGCAGCCCTCGTGGGGAACTGATGGAGAAGGGACATCTCCTTGAGCCTGCACCAACCCCTCTGGCCTTGACTCTCCACCCACAATCAGGTCAGAAAGCAGAGCCAGTGGCTTCCCATTGATGTCAACCTCATTTTTCTCCTAACCAAGATCACCTGTGGGGCTGCAGCTCCTGCCAGGGGAAAAACCGAGGCAGGGAGGAGAAAGGGTCCCATGGCCCTGCCCCCTGGGACACTGGTACCTGTCCCTGTAAGATGGACACACATATCCCTGCTGGCTTAAGGCCTGCCTTGGGTGTGTTGTGGGAACTGGAATGTCTGAGGGGGGTTTGAGGAAGGCGCAGCCTCATGGCTGGGATGAGGGCCCTGGGATCTCATTGCGGGCAATAGACAGGATGGGGATCCGTTATGGGGAGTGGGCCTGGCCCCAGACCTCAGCCATGAGAAGCGGTCCTGCCTCTCTTGGCCCTCTCCCTGCTGGCCAGAGCAGCTTGGACCTGGATGGCCGAGCCATAGGCGGGTGATGGCAGCCACCCAGCCTTGGTGGCTGGCTTAGCACTCTAGGGGTGAGGTGGAGGAGGGGGTTGATTCTGGGAGGCTAGGAGGTTTTCCTGATTTTAGGAGGAGCTATGGGGCTGCCTTGGAACATGGGAAGCGCTTCCTTCAGGCCTTGGCAGCCCCTGCAGCCTCAGAGGCCCCATCGCTAATGAGGCCCCCTACCCCTTCCGCAGCTGGTGTCTGGGCCTCTACCCACCTGCTGGGGGTGGGGGTCGGGCCAGGGGAGCTGGGGAGTGGTTGCCCTCTCGGACTTCGAGCTGGTCTCTGTCATTCCAGTCATTTCACCACCCCCCAAACGGGTTAAAAATACCAAGGCTGCCACCACATCAACAGTCTGAGCAATTACGAGGTGCAGGGCGGCCCTCTGGAAGGCGGATCAGCCTTAGAGTGGTCCCAACTGCCTGCAGAGAGCCCACCTCATACTGGGACCCACAAGCTTGGTCTGGGAGCCAGGGCCTGGGTCCCTTGCCTGGTCCTGCCTGTCTATGGTCCTGGGCCTCATAGCTGCAGCTGCCCATGGCATGGGGCCAGGAAGATGGGCCTTCTCAGGCTGGGAGAGCTCTGGGGGACACGTAGTCAGGGAGCACTGAATCTCTGCCTCCCCTCATGCAGCGCTCCGAGGGACAAGGTGTGGCTGAGGTCCAGCCTGGACAGCAACAGACAGTGGGGCATCCCCAGGAGTCAACCTCATGGAATCCTTCCTGTTGGGATGCAGGACACCTGGGATGCCCCAGCCTGCCACCCTCCATGGCTGGGAATTTCCCAACTGCCAAAGACAAGGAGGAATTGAGAGGCCACCCCCGCCGGTATTGGGACAATGGAGCCTTATGCCCTACAAATCAGAACAGGGGTAGGAAGGACAAGAGCAGGTGGGGGCTTAGTTGTCTGCACCCAGGGATGTCCTGCTTGCCAGGACCCCACCCAGAACCACTGCCAAACCGGGTACAAGGGGATCCTGGCCAGAATCCTGCATGGCCCACCCAGGGAGGGAGGCGCTGGGTGCATCAGGCAGACAATACCAGCCCCTCAATGGTCCCTCTGTGTAACGCTCCCCCTCAGGAGGGAAGGAAGAAACCGTCTCCGGTGCCCGCTTCCTGCTGGGCAGGCATCACTGCTGGGGAGCGGGGGTTGGGGGGGCGCGTCCCGCCAGCACGTACAGGGCTCAGGGAGGTCCAGGCCTGACTGCTGAAGGACGGCAGGGATGGGATTTGGGGAGGGATCGTGTTCTCCTTGATTGTCGGCCCTCAGTCCCCGAGGCAGGGGTAGCAGGAAAGGCCCGGGGAACTGGGGCGGGGACAGGGGCTGGGGAGCGTGGATCCCTTTCCGATGGGGCGGTTGCAGCCTCTCATCTCCTGCCAGCGCTCGGGGCCCCGGGCCTCTCGGGGACTGGCAGGTGTGCGGAGGCGGGGTCCCGGGTCCCCAGCCCCACCCTCTCTTCCCCCGCCCTGCCCTCCCCGCCTCCGCGGCGCCGACCCCGGCCCAGGCCGCTTTGTCACACGGCGGGCGCTGGGCCTCCGCGGCCCCACAAAGCTCCCTTTGTGCCCAGCGGCCCGCTCAAGACCCAGTGACGTCAGCCTGCGTGCCCAGCCCGGCTGGGCGAGCGTGGGCTGCGGCGCCCTCTGGTGGCCGAAGACGGAGGCCTGCCCCTCTGAGCCCCGCCTAGTCGGGGTGGCCTTCACGGAGCTCGGCCCAGAGGCTCAGCCGGACGCCCCACGGTCCGGTTCCGCGGGAGAAAGTAGGGAGTTTGGCCCACCCCACAGGCCCCCGGCCATGTCAGCTACTGGTTCCTTCAACAACGCGCGTGCACTTCCCACAGCCTCCCGGAAGCGTCTGCATTCTTTGAACCCTAGTCCCAATGGAGCTGAAGCCCCACAGCTACCCAAGCTGCCTCAGTGGCGCCTAGCTCCCAGCCTGTCCCTGACATCAGGCTTGGAGGGGACCTCTGGGGCAAAGGCCCCTGCTATCCCCAACTTTGTTTAGTGCAGCCCAAGTGCTCTGAGCAACATGTTAGACCGGGAGACGGGAGGGTGTGCAGGGGGCTGCAGCCCACCTTGCCGTGTGACCACAGCGATGCCGTCCATGGGCCTGGGAGCTCAGAGCACTTCCTTCTACACAGGATTCTCGGGCACCTCTCCTGTTCCCAGTGTGGCTGAATCCTTATAACAGCTCCTTAAGAAATCTGCCTCCTGCTGCTCCATCCAGCAAGGCTTGAAGGCCGCCTCAGCCTCAGCAATGCAGGTGGAGGTGCTGGGAGGAGAGGGCAGACATACAGGCCCAAGCAGGCAAGACTGGTCCCTGTTGGAAACCTGAAGCCAGAGGACTGGGCCTCAGTCGGAGGGAGAGCTAAGCCCCCAGGGCGCTTGTGCCCCTCAGGGTTCAGCACCATACCCCCACTGCCATGGCTCATCTGTGTGGATCTTTGCCCTCGCCCCCCCCAGAGAAAGCCGAGCAGTTCTTGGTATTTTTCTTTCTACATTTTATTATTTCAAACCAGGTGAACAATTCCATAAAACGTGAAAAAAGCAAGGAAGTGTTCAACGCTGAAGGACCCGACCTGGGGGAGGGCACGAGGGACAAGGCCCCTCAGCAGGCAGCGGCGGTTCCTAGGTTAGCGCTAAGGAGCTACATGTAGGGTTAGTGGAGCTGGGGCCCAGGGCCGCGGGGGCCGTCGTCCCGACGCCGGCAGTTGTCTGGAACAGGCCCCGCCGGCTGTGTGGAGGGCAGGGTGGGGTGCCACCCGCGCGGGGCAGCCAGCAGGAGTGGGTGTAAACCGCAGACACACTCAAGGCACGGAATCGCTGGAGTGGGGCTGGGTGGGCGCTGGTCAGGACCGGACAGTTTTAAATAGTTTTCCTCTAAAAAGTGTTCTAGGTTTGCAGTTTTTTTTCCTTTCTTTTTTTTTTTTTAAAAAGCTACGAGAATGAGCAGGTGGACTGTGGTCTCCAGGAATGGTGGCGTCACACGCTTCTTGTGCTTCTCCTTTGGGGCCTCCAAGCGGCTGTGGGGTGGGGTGGGCAGGAGGCTCCCTGTAAACATTTGGACTTGGGCTGGGTCACGGGCTGGTGTTGGGCGAAGCCAGGGGTCCCAGGCTAGAGAAGTGGGTGCCCCTCCAGACACAGGTCTTGGGAGACTCAGCATGTGCCCCCTCCCCCGTCACAGAACAAAACAAGGGTTAAAACCAGAACAGATGCTCAGGAAGGGGGTACTGCGGCCATTCCCAGCACCTGGGACAAGAGTGGGCTTCGAACAGGCAGGCCTATGGCAACCCCTCCCCCAAGTCCCTGGAACTGAGGGAGGGGACGGGGCCAGGGGGGAGCCAAGAACAGAGAAAGAGGAGAAAAGCGGCTGGGAAGGGACAGGTGGAGAGCGTGGTCCTCTTGCCCCCATCTTCCTCAGGGGCTGGTGGGAGCAGAGTCAGCAGTGGCCCTGGAGGTGGGGGATAGTCAGGGCATGGGTTGGGAGGTAGCCATTGTGTGACTCTCCTCCCGCCTCCCTAGACAATGACCCTCTCCTTTTCTTCCACCCTCTTGTTACCAGGGACACAGTGGCCACCCAGGAGCCAGTGTCTGTTGCTGGGTTACATGGGGGCAGGGGCCTGAGCACTGGTGCAGTCCCCCGCTGCCCCAGGACCCTCGGACGGGTCAGAGGAAGACAGCAGGGAGGAGCACAGAGCTGGTCACGCTGAGTGGAGGGCGGTGAGGGACCCTGGTCACCCAGCCTCCCTCAGGCTGGGCCAATGGGCTGTGGGTCGGGAAGTGAGCTTTCTCCAAGGAAGGTCAGACAGTCTTTTCGTTGTTCCGCTGCCTAGCCAGGCGCTTCTGCCGTCTGGACCACTGGGCAGAACAGAGCCCAGCCCTGCCTGTGCCAGCTCCTCAATGTCCTCCACTCAGCGGCCCTCCTGACTCACCAGCCCATGTGACCTTTGTCCTCTGCTCTCCTATGGGCACTCAGGGTCCCCACTCCCATGTGGACCCTCTCTGTCCCTTCTCTGGGCTCAGCGGCCCCACCGTGTGCCTCCCCAGCCCCCAGCCCGGCCCCCTTCTGGCTCACCGTCCTGCCAGGTCAGCTACCGCTCAGAAGAGGCCGCAGTCCTTCAGGTTGTTCTTGATGATGACGTCAGTGACGGCGTCGAACACAAACTGCACGTTCTTGGTGTCGGTGGCGCACGTGAAGTGCGTGTAGATCTCCTTGGTGTCCTTGCGCTTGTTGAGGTCCTCGAACTTGCTCTGGATGTAGCTGGACGCCTCGTCGTACTTGTTGGCGCCTGTGGGGGACAGAGTGAGGACCTGTGCTGTGAGGGTGGCAGGCGGGCCGGTCCCACGGGCACTGACAGGTATGTGAGGTGTGTGCCATGTACACGGGCGGGGTGGCCGTGTTACTAGTATTTTTTTAAGACTTTATTTATTTATTTATAGAGAGGAAGGGAGGGAGAAAGAGAGGGAGAGAAACATTGATGTGCAGGAGACACATCAATTGGTTGCCTCTCACACGCCCCCAACTGGGGACCTGGCCCGAAACCCAGGCATGTGCCCTGACCTGGAATTGAACTGGTGACCTTTCAGTTTGCAGGCCAGCGCTCAGTCCACTGAGCCACACCAGCCAGGGTAGGATGACTGTACTGTGAGTGCACACACACACACACATCTGAGTGTGTGAAGGGTGATGCCCAAGTGCACCTACATGGGGTCCACAGCCCAGGGTGAGAAGGGCCGTACATGTGCCCAAGAAGCACCAATGGGACCAAGAGGCCCACTTCCGTCCAGCAGGGGGCGCTCACAGGCCACCTGGTCACCACCACCCCTCCCCAGAGGCCCAGGGCCCACACCTGTGTACTCTGGGAAGCAGATGGTCAGGGGGCTGTGTGTGATCTTCTCTTCGAACAAGTCCTTCTTATTGAGGAAGAGGATGATGGATGTGTCCGTGAACCACTTGTTGTTACAGATACTGTCAAACAGCTTCATGCTCTCGTGCATGCGGTTCTGAGGGCAGGGCAGTGTGGCCAGTCAGCACCAGCGCAGCCCGGCCCTGCCCGCCCCGCCCCACCCATGGCCCCGTGGCCCTCACCATCTCCTCGTCCTCGGCTAGCACCAGGTCATAGGCGCTCAAGGCCACGCAGAAGATGATGGCTGTGACTCCCTCAAAGCAGTGGATCCACTTCTTCCGCTCAGACCGCTGTCCGCCCACATCGAACATCCTGTGGGCACAGGGTCACCCTAGCTCCAGAGAACAGGGTTCTGGGAGAGGATCCCTGCCCCATTTCATAGGTTGGCCGCCTGAGGACACAGGCCTGCTCACAGTGGGACAGCCTTCATGGAATCCTCCACACTAGTCCCCCTTTCCCCTGGCTCTGGGCTAGGGAGGGGCTGGTCAGCAGGGCTAGATGTGGCCACACGGGCAGGGTCAGCAGAGACGTGTGCTGCTGGCAAGTGCACAGCCTTGAGAAGCCTCAGAGTGGGGTGGGGAGATCCTGGACTAGCCCCTCACCCCCAGCACAGCCGTGAGCAGGCCTGGGAGGGGGGGTCCCTCCCTGTCACCTCAGGGGCTGCCAGGTCCTGCCTCTGCACCCTGCCCACTCACTTGAAGTGCAAGTCCTTGAAGGTGAAGTGTGTCTCCACGATGCCCGTGGTCTTCACGCGGGTCCGCAGCACGTCCTGCTGTGTGGGGACGTAGTCGCTCTGCGCGATGCGCTCTAGGTCATTCAGGTAGCTGTGGGGGTCGGGGGGTGTCAACAGAGGCTAGCACAGGGCCTTCTCACATGGACCCCTGCACTGCATTCACTGTGGCACAGGTCTGGGAGGCGCTGCGGTTTTGTGGCTGGCCAGCCCCCCAAGTCTGAGTCATGCCCACCTCGGACAGGACCCAGCGCAGTGGAGCTGCAGGTAAGGGGTGGGAGGGGCAGAGGAGCCCTTCGGTGAGGGCCCTGGGGTGCTAATCGGCGCAATTATGGCATCAGCTGCAGAGCAGCCTGGAGTGTCCCTTGATGCGGGGCTGGGCAGGTTGGGGCCTGCCAGGCCCAGTGGGCTCTTTGCCCAGCACCCAATAAAACTTGGGCTCCTCGGATCCCAGGAGCTCCGCATCACCAGCGCCCTCAATTAGTGCCAGCCCCCCTCCAGGGCTGGGCCCCGGGGCCAGCGCTGTGGCCCGCCTCAGTGCCCTCAGTGTGCTCTGGGGGCTGGGTCGGGACCTCCCAGCAGCTGCCCAACGCCTGCTGTGCCGACGTCTCACTCCTGGGGCACGGCGGCTGGGGCCAGCCCTTGGCTGCCATCAGCAGCTTGGCCAGAGGGAAATGACCTCAGAGATACAGCGACAAAACAGAAAAACAGGAAGGGCCACGGGGGACCATGACGCATATGCTGTGACCTCCATACCAAGCCCCACCCCCCACCGAGAGCCTCCAGCCTGGAGGTCCCATGATGGTTCCACGCCAGTCTCTCCCTTCTCCGCAGCACGGAGGCTCACCGCAGAACTCACTGCCCCGTGGCAGCCTTGGAGGATGGCTGTGAAGGGGAATGGGGCACATCCCTGTCCCCTGTGGTGCCCCAGTCCACTCCCACCCTGGGTGATCTTGTCAAGGCAGAAACCTGCCCAGGAGAGCAGGGCCCAAGCTCCCTGCTGAACCCCCACCCGGAAGGGCACCGGGCACACAGCAGGCACTTGGTGCGGAGTGAAGAATGGGACGAAGGGAGAGTGGCAAGTGGCCTGGAAGGTGGCTCTGTGCCCACCCTCCTTGAGTATGCTTGGCCCTGTGGTGGCAGTGGTGGACAGGGCTCACCTCCCTGCCTCTAGGACCCACAAGCTCTGCTGGTGCTGGGCCTCTGAGGCCTCTGGGAGGGGCGGCGCCGAGGCCTGGACGCCCCTTCCTGTGACTGCCTGTGCAGCTCCGAGGGGGGAGTGCGCTCACAAAGGGGCGCAGACCTCGTCCTGTCCTCGCCCCCCCAGGTATCCAGAGGGGGAGGCCGCCAGTGTAACTAGGGCGGGGCTCAGGAATCACAGCCAGGCAGGACCGCCTCCCTCCCACCTTCCTGAGGTCCTGCCCCTCTCTGACGGTCTCAGGATTTGAAGGGCAGACAAAGGGACTGGCTTGAG
The DNA here is from genome assembly GCA_007922815.1 of Macrotus californicus. Taxonomy (NCBI): domain Eukaryota; kingdom Metazoa; phylum Chordata; class Mammalia; order Chiroptera; family Phyllostomidae; genus Macrotus; species Macrotus californicus. The sequence goes on along the minus strand of VMDR010000083.1, from coordinate 103,411 downwards.
CAGAGGCAGGTGGGAGTACAGGGTTGGCAGCCTATCTGGGTGGCATCATCCAGACCCTGTGGATGTCGCCCAAAGCCCTGTGGCCATCAGTGCTGGCCGCCAGCCTGTCTGTCCTATTCCCTGTGGGGTGCTGAGCACCCTACACCAGGGCTGGCATGAGGCAGGTACCTCGGTAGGAGGTCAGCGCATCACCCTGTGGGCTGGGCCTCTGGGACTCCCGGGACCCCCTGTGACTCCCCACCTGAGTCCTGGGCTCAGCTAGGAGCCAGCAAGAGTCAGAGCTGAAGTCCTGGGATGCAACCTACACATATCTGCCACCTCCCAGGCCATCCCCTCCCCCTCGTGTCTCTCTCTCTAGACAGCATGAACTTCCTCTGCGACCTCACACCCCGCCAGCACTCTCCCACCCAGGCGCTGGCCCACGCTGTGCCCCTGCCCGGAGGCCCTTTCCACTCCTCCCCACTAAGTCAAGTTCAGAGGCCCACTGCGACAGCGCCTTGCTGGACCTACCCCAACACCCACCACACGGACACCCGAAGTTGTCTCTGCATGGGGACCTGTCTGCCCCACTCATCCCTGTGTCCCTGCAGCCTCGCACAGGGCCTGGCACAGAGCAGGTGGCAGCAAATGTTCCTTCACAACGGTTGTGTGTGAGGACAGATTAGACACGACTGGCCAGGAGGGGCTGGGCTCTGTAAGCCGCCCTGCCTGGCCTTTCTCCCGGCCTTCTTTGTTTTTTAATTGATTTTTTAAAAAGATTTCACTTACTTATTTTTAGAGAGAGGGGAAAGGGGAGAGAAAGAGAGGAAGAGGATTATCAGTGTGTGGTTGCCTCTCGCACACTCCCCACTGGGGACCTGGCCCACAACCCAGGCATGTGCCCTGATTGGGAATCGATCCAGTGACCCTTTGATTCGCAGGCCAGGGCTCAATGCACTGAGCCACACCAGCCAGGGCTTAATTGATTTTTTAGAGAGAGAGGAAAGGAACATCAATTTGCTGCCCCACTTATTGAGGCACTCGTGGGTTGATTCTTACATGTGCCCTAACCAGAGCATACTGGGACGACACCCTGACCAACTGAGCTACCTGGCTAGGGGCCTCCTGGCCTTTAGCTACCACACCTTCCAACCCAAACCCTGACCCACCAAGGCCTCGGCTGACAGTCACCAGCCTCAGAGACTAGTGATATGCTTCTGAGGGTGCTTCGGGGCCTCAGTCCTGACCACAGCCCACCCTGCCCAGCCTGGGGCACTTACTAGGCAGCAGAGTCGTTGAGCTGGTACTCCCGAGAGCGGCTGAAGCAGGCCTGCACACAGTGGTCGGCCCAGAGCCTCCGGATGATGCTGGAGAGGTCCTCAGGGAGCACCCCCTGCTCCTCGGCCACGCTGGCCAGTGCGAACAGCTGCTTGGCGTCATCCTGGGCATAGCAGCGGGCGGTCAGCCGGGCACAGGAGCACACCCCCACCCCACCTGTCAGGGGCAGGGAGGCCTCCAGAACGGGCCCTGGGCTGGGGAATTCTCAGGTTTCCCAGGACATGACTTGCCCTGAGGCCTTTTGGGAGGCAGGCAGCTGTTGGGGGTATGCGGAGAGTCCACATACCTGGCGGGACTGATCAGCAAAGTCAATCTGCAGGTTGCTCATGGCTTTGACAATGGCCATGATAGACTGGATGGTGTTGCTGTAGACAACCGCCCGGTACTGCCGGCATTCCTCCTCAGAGTAGCCGTCCTCATGGATGATCCTGGAAGCCAGGGGTCAGGGGTCAGGGTGCATAGGCCGTAGGGGCCACACATGGCCACCTGGGGCTGTTGGGCCCTGCAGGGACCTACTTGAGAGAGGACAAAACCGCCCCCAACCCACTGGGACCTGAGGATGGCAGGCTGCCTCCTCTGCACCCAGCACTTACTTCATCTGCTTGACAATGGTGCTCTTCCCCGACTCGCCCGCACCTGGAACGAAGGGCACAGATGGTCAGGGAGCCAGCCGGGGGCTGCCCAGGGAGGCCACATGCGGCCCAGAGACCTGCACACCTGGAGGCAGAACTCACCCCCCCCAACTGACTACATCACAAGATGGCACATGCAGGTGGGCCTGGCGGGCAGCAGAGCCACCAGGGCTGTAGCTGGCAGGCCACAGCGGTCAAGGCAACTTCGACACCCTAACTCTCCCCAGACCTTCGCCTCTCACAAGTGCCACAGCCCACCGTGGCCCCCTGCCACCTGCTTGAGTCCAGGTGCTCTGGCTGGAGTCTGAGGCCAGCCCTGCAGGAGTCGCCCTGTCCTCACACACGCAGGCTCTGCGGCTGGTGCTCGCCAACACGGAGCCCGGGCAGAGCTGGCGGGAAGGCACCCCGCGCTCGCTGGCGGGGCAGAGGCCCTCCTCCCACTCAGCCGGAGCTGCCAGAGCCTAGGATGGGCACGGCATCATACTCTCGTCTCCCAGACGTGGCCCAAGGCCAAGCTCTCGGTCTGCTGGCCCAGGTCTGCCCCGAGCAGATGGGGACCAGGCTCTGGGAGACAGGCAGTGTGACACACACACGCACGCGCACACGCACGCACACCCCACACTGACTCAAGGGGCTTCACTGGCCTGGCGGACCCACCCTATATTTCCCCTTGGCCAGAGCCTCCTGTGACGGTTACAGCAGCCACACGGACATGAGACACTGCTTCTCCTCCCGTTTTACAGATGAGGACAGGGTAGCTCAGAAAAGTAAAGTCCAGCTCCAAGACCATGCAGCTGGGACTCAGAAGGGCAGGGGAGCAGGTAGGACCAGGGTTCCTGGCCTGCCCAGCCCTTCTCATATTGTGGCTCAGCCCCTGTGGGAGGCTACGAACAAACAGCCAATTCCCAGCTCCACTCCCGCACAGAGTCAGACTGGAGGGTGCCGCTCGGGAAGCTGCATTTGCCAGGGGTGTGTATGCAGGGAAGCCTGAGGACCAGGGGACAGAAGGGGCGGGGGCAGGGCCCACCTCTCTCACCACTACTGAGCTCCAGGTAGAAGGCACCTAGAGGGGCCCGTCTTGCCCTGAGCCTTTGCCCACCGTTCCCACTGCTCCGGCCCCATCACTGCCAGGCACTGCCTCTTGCCACCTTTCTGTAGGCCTTTCTGCCCACGTAGTTCTCGCTGCTGGGCACACCTGACCCAGGCGTGTGTCCCAACCCTCCCGATCCCTGTGGCAGGTCTGCCACTCTGCCCAGCCCAGCGGGGTTGGTGGGCAGGCCGCACTCGGGGACTGACATCTCTCAGGGTAAAGATGCCTCAGAGGATGAAGTGGCCAACACACAAACGAACACAAGCAGCAAAAACGGCACAGCAATGACAGTAACAGCAAAGGCCAGAGTGGGGCCCGCTGTCAGGTGCGGCTCTACACCCATCACATCCGCTAGTAGCTGAATCCCCACAGCCACCCCGTGGGGCAGTGCAGTTCTCACCCCTCCCGACAAGTGAGGAAACTGGGAGGCTGGCGCCACAGGTTACAATCCCCTCTGTGTGGCCCACCTCGGCCACCAGGCAGTGCCTCCTAAGCCACCCTGAGAGCCCTGTGCTATAGCCGGACCCCTGGGTTTGCTCCATGCTGCCTCCACGCAGCAGCAGACCCCGCCCGGGCCCCAGCCCACCTGCACCTGCCCTACCTTGCTCCTCCAATCCACATGTTACCAGGAAAGGCTGAGGTACAGCGGTGGCCCTCACAGGGGTGGCCCTGGGCATGTTCACAGCCCAGTGGACTCCCTGAGGAGGGTCTGGGCTCTCCTCACAAGCGCCACCAGCTGCCTGGAATCACGGGCTTCTGATTGTCCCGGGCCTGCTTCCCAGGACAAACTCTGGGAGCGGCAGATGTGCAGGAAGGTAGCGAGCCTCTCTGTCGGTCCAGCCCTGGCACTGGGGTATGCTGCTGGACATGGGCAGCTCCCCCCTCTCCACTACGCACAGCCCAAGGGGCAGCTAGGACCCAGCACACTCACACCCCCACCTGCTGAGCGGGGACATGGGGAGAGGGCCTAGTGACTGCCTGAGTGTCCTTCCCACCCAGGGATGTGTCCCACAGAGCAGAAGGAGGGAGTGCACCCTGGACAGGGAAGGAACCAGGAGCCACAGAATCTCAGCCAGGGTCAGGGGCCTGGAGGGGCAGCGGAGGCCAAGGGTGTGCAGGAACGGGTCAGATCAATCACGCCAACCCCGCAGGGTGAGCCAATGCTCAGAGTGACAGCTCTTCAGGTCACCAGGGACCAGAGGTCAGGGTGAGGGTTGTCCTTGTGTAACTTTGGGACTTGTGTCAATTGGAGGCACCAGCTTCCCTGCCTGGCCCTTGGACCACTCTCTGGGTAAGTGGTGTGGGCCAGGTGGTGGCCCTGCCCAGCAACAGGGAACACAACACAAACTCACTTTGCATCTCCCTGATTTTCCTAGCAGGGCAGGCTGGGCAGACACAGGCAGGCAGCACCTGGGCAAGCCAGGTTGCGGCCAGGATGCCTGCTCCCTGCCCCAGCCAGCCAACGACCCACTTCCCCTGTGAGCCTCAGTCTCCCTTGGTCTCGAGCTCTAAGAGTTAGGTGGTCAATCTCTGCCCCGAGCAGGGGTCACTGCAGAAAGACCCCCATTTGACAGGTGGGCAAACCAAGATCCCCGAGCCCTCGTCCCTGGAATCAGGCGGGAAGGAGTGGTAGGGCAAGGGTGTGGTGCTGGCAGCCAAGCAGAGAGCAGGGGGAGCACCAGCTTGGAATCAGGGGCACGGCTCAGGAGCAGCTACGGCAGATGGGGGTGCCCAGAGGCCAAGTTGGGTGGGACCACAGCCTGACCCCCAGTAGAACAGGTTGGACAAGGGCCCTGGGCAGCCCACCTGTCTCACTGGTTACCCCTCCAGCGGGTCCCCTATTCCATCATGGCCTGCGACGCTCTCCGTCATATAAGCTGGAACTTGGCTCAAAGGACGTTTGCACCTTGCTGATCCTGGGCACCCAGTGCCCTCCGAAGCTCTGTACTTTCCCCTGGGAGGAGGGGGCTTTACTCACTGGCTCCAGATTGCTGCGAAGGTGCAGGGTAGGGGACCTCAACAGAAGGTGGCGGAGTATCCTGCCGCAGAGGGCCCCAGCAGGCACTCCATGTCCAGCTGCGTGAGACCAGAAGAGTCCACAGAGACTCCGGGGTGGCCGGCAACATTCCCACTGGGCCACACCTCTTCTCACAGAGGGAGAAAGCTCCACAGCCCCTGCCCCAAGGCGCAGCTGCTGGGCCCCCAGCAGGGGCAGTACTTGCCCTGATGCGTTGGGCGGCGGCAGCCCTGCGCTACAACATCTGCTTCCACTCTGGGAGTGCTGAGCCCCAGCAGAGGAGGGAACAGATGGGGGAAGGGAGACAGCACCAAGCCACCTGTCTGAACAAGGCCCGCGGGGCCTCTGCAACACGACCACCGGTCCAGCTGCTTGATCCAGCATTCAGGTCACTGCTGCCTGTCCATCTCGGACCCTTTACCTCCCAGACAAGGCTTTGCCCTGCTGGGAGGCCGTGACATGCCACTGCCCTCTCTGGCCTCAGCGTCCCCTCTGCAGAGACTGCCAAGTCTAGAAGGGCCAGCCGGTCCACCTCTGGCTTTCAGATCTCCCAGAGGGAGGTCCAGGCCTGCCACAGCCCTGGTGCCCAGGCTGGCTCCCCGGCACCCAGATCTCCCAGAACAGTCCCTTCCCATCGGTCCTGGCACCTCGCCTGTGAAATAGGACGCCACCATTACCTCCTCCTAGGAGAGGGCCGAGGATGGAAGAGGGGCTCTTCTCTTGGTGACTGGAGCACAGGGAGCACTCAGATAAAAGTTATTAGCATGACTCTCTGCCCTCCGGAAGATGGCAGATTTCCCCAGAGCTCTCGAAATGAACAATGCAGCCCAGCAGCCACACTGTACAGGTCACTACAACCACAACCTGCAGAGTGGCCTGCTGGGGCGTCTCAGGCTTTCAGACAAAGCACAGGGGAGGGAAATGACCAGCGGCTAAGGGGCTGACTCAGCAGCGGTGGTTCCCTGCCGGGACTTGTGTAACCTGGGACGGGAGTGAGAGCCACGCACTCCTCTACTGGCGTTTTGCTCTGAGTTCGCCACTTCCCTTCCACACGACCCGGCGTTCCTACCCAGCCCAGGAGGCTCACAGTGAGCACTGTTCACTGACTCCCCGCAGTCAGAAGGCTGCGCAGGCTGGGGCAAGCCCTCTCTGCAGTGGCCCCGGTGCTGGTGGGCTCCCCTGGAACACAAGGGGACAGGGAACGCTGCCAGCTGACGTGGCAGGCCCAGGGCAGAGGCTCTCAGAAGCGGCAGTGGCTGTGACCACAGGGTAGACTTGGGCAGCAGCCCAGCTCAAACCCACAGCGCCAAGCCTGCCCCCCACTGCCACAACACCCCAGCCTACCCCGATGGGGCATGGGGGGAAGGTGGGGTTGAACCCTGACAAGCCCACCCAAAGGCACCCTGGCACCACCTCCCACTCCCATCCCAGGAAGGTGCCACGTCTCCAGCACAGTCGGAGGTTCAGCCCCCGGAGCTCCTGCCCCTCCCCTGCAGCTTCAGGGTTGTGGACCTGCCACCACCAGGGGGAGCCTGGCAGCCAGAGACCCGATGGAGGCGGTGGGGGCTGGGCAGCGCTGGGAGCATCTGTTTCTGAAAAGCAGCCTCAGCTAGGGGCCTCTGGGGGAGGGGCCTGGACCCTCACCCATCACCCACTCCAGAGCCTGGGAAGCCCTCTGCCTCTGAGCCACCGCACACAGGGAACAATGGAAATGGATGGGGGGGTGGGGGGGGTGGCGGCCAGACAAAGGCCCTCCAAGGCCTGCCCCTGGCTGTGCTTCCTTCCTCCAGGTGCCACCATTTCTTGGCCCCTCTCCCTCTGAGGAGGCTCAGTGGGGTCTGGCACTGTGGGAGTCTCGGATGGGCCCTGTGTCACCCACCCATAGTGGGGGGGCCTTGCCTTTCCCAGCTGCCCTAACAAACCCAGAACTCCCACCCAGCCCCCTGCCCCCCACCCTGTCCCTGTCACTTGGGCGGCCTCCCGTGGCTTCCACGGGTTCCAGATGTCCATCAGGGACACTCTAACAACTGGGGCCTCGCCGGCCTCTGCCAAATCAGAGCTCTCTGTGCAGGAGAAACAGGCCTCAGGCCGGCCAGACGCGACAGAGAGGGATTTCCAGGGCAGGATGGACAGTCTCCCTCAGTCAGGGAGACCCACGGTGCAGAGGGAACCAAGGCACTGGGTGAGGAAGGCCAGCCGGGAGGCCCTGAGGCCCGTTCACTGTTGGCCCCTAAGGGCACCGGTCTCAGCCTCTACAGGAGCCTGGGCAGGCCACAGAGGGCCCAGGTCACACAAGGAGCCAGGCCACGAGGCACAGCCCTCTTCCTGAGTGCTTCTTCATTTACAGAACCCCCTTGCTGTTTTCAAAGAATCTAAACCCCAGCTCCCTTCTCCCTAGCTGCTGAGTCTCCTGGGTGAGATGCCCGGTGCCTGGGCCTCAGTGTCCCCACCTAGAAAACACCCTCCTCAAGGGAGTGTGCCAAGCCTCAGGCCTGCCCTGGGCCCTCTTGGGGGCCCTCACACTCACCCCAGACGACCCCAGGGTCTAGCTCCAGCCAGCAGCTTGTCTATGTTCCCACAAGCCATGGCACCATGCTGAGAATACAGGCATCAAGGGTCCCAGCGCTGGGCAGAGAAGAAAGAGGATGGCCAGAGGTCACACTGCGGGGGCGTCCTCTAGGACCTGAGGCCTTAAGAGGTCAAGAAGACATATGCTCTCTGCTTCACGTGGCCTCGTAGCCCAGAGAGGCTTGGGGGCTTTTGCTCCAGGTGTCCTAAGTCTCTCTCAGGCGGCCTGGGCCCCTGGGGCCTGGCCACACAGAGCAGCACCCCTGGGAACCTTCGTGGGGAGGGGAAGGCCACAAAGCTCAGATGCAGAGGCCAAGGGGCACCAGGACCACCTCAGCACCTGTCAAGCCGTGGCCAGCCCACACCGTGGACATTCTGCCGCCACAAAGTCCTGCACACGAGCCCACCACAGCCTGTGCTCACGCAGGAGCCCTCTGCGGGAACATGCCTTCTTTCTGCTCCAAAGGGCTCCCAGTCCTCCGCCCAAGCGAGGGCCCACCCTGGACTTTGACAGCCTCGGGGCCCAGGCTCAGGCCCCCTAAGCCTGGCGGTGGCGGGAGGAGCAAGCACAGACCCAGGCGCAGAGTGCCGCACTCTGCTGCCTGTCGATGCCCTGAGCATTACCGAGGGGACGTGGGCTGGGAGGGAAGGCAGGGCGAGGTCACCCGTGGCCACTCGCAGATTTCTGGCTTCAAGCAGAAAACAATTCATGCAGAGTCTTGGGGCCCACCCTCCAGGACAGACTGTCCCCGTTCAATTTCCTAAAAGAGGAACAGAGGCCCCCGACACAGGTCCCCAGGCATACGCAGAACACATGCGCACCCACAGCGCCTGCCTGCCGTCCTGACTCATCAGTTCTTGCCAGCTGGGCACAGACTCCTGAGAGGGAGCCATGCCATGTTCCCCAGGCTCAGTTTCCCCACCAGTGAAACAAGTGTGATGTCAGTCCCAGGCTCCCAGGGTTAAGTAAGACATGACCCCGAGGACTCCAGCTCCACGCAACAGTCAAGCCGAAATCAGAGGCAGCTGCTGGTATCCCCAGAGGCCAAGTGAGGGCACCCCAGGCCCAGTGGGTAGCAGCAGGGGGGACTCCTCGGTCTGGACCAAGGGGCCTCTGTCCACCGCCAGGCAGGGGAAACCCAGAGTGAGCTAATCCCAGGGGCTGCTGCTCCATTTCCGGGCATTCATCTCGTCCTGCAGCCGGCCTTCCGGCTTTAGAGGGCAATGGCCGCTCGGGAACGTAGGAGCAGCCCTCTGCTTTCCTGCAAGCTCTCCGGCCGGTGTCCCTCTCCCAGCCACCACTTCCTGTGGTCAAAGGAGGGGCCTGGAATCCTTCTCTGAGGCGCCACCTTCCCTGGGATGCTAGGCCCAGCGCTTGCTGGGGCAGAACAAGGGATGGAGCTGTCCGGACTGAGTCCATCCCGGTGTGGACCAGTAGTGCGGCCCAGGCGGGCGTGCGGGCGAGCCTGAGCAGCTGGGGCTCACCTGCTAGATCCCCAGGTCGACAGGGCTCACCCTCCCGCTCCCAGCACAGAGCAGGAGCAGGCCTCTGGCCTCTTCCTCTTTTGGGCCCCTCCTCCTCCAGCTGCTTCCTCCTTGTCCTCTGGTGTGGACACCACTTCCCCGAGAGGCCTAGCCCTGCCATGCAGACTCCAGTGCCCCTCCTCCTGCCTGGGACACAGGTGCCGCCAGGGACACCCTGGAACGTACCAAGCCACAAGGACACCTTCTCAATGACCCACCTTTAGGCTCTGGCTCACACAGGCCTGGCACTCACGGCCAAGCCTTGGACATACATGCAGAAATGCACAGCAAATGTTCGGTTTTTCAGCCCTGGCCAGGTGGCTCAGTTGGTCGGGCGTTGTCTTGCAAACCAGAAGGTCTCGGGTTCAATTCCCGGTCAGGTCACATGCCTAGGTTGCAGGTTTGGTCCTGATATGATTGATGAGCAACCGGGTCGATGTGTCTCTCTCACATCCGTGTTTCTCTCCCTCTCCTCCTTCCCCCATTCCCCCTTCTCTAAATAAATAAATATATATTTTAAACATTTGGTTATTCTAGGGAGGTTATTCCTCCCAAACTACCAATATAGCCACAGCCCCAAGAGACAGCACTGGGGTAAGGGTGAGGGTGGCCTGGGGTTTGTTTAGTAAGAACAAGAGCTCTAGGCTAGAGGTGCGGGCCACAGGAGGCTCCACCCAGTCCTCAGGCTGAGGGAGGGGGTGCCTCAGAGCCTCAGGGCTGCCATGGAAGGCCTAGTCCCCAGGGCACTGTGTAGGGCATTCTCAGGCGCCCCCCCCATGACCCCTTCCCGCTCACTGAACCCTGAGGCTGGGATTCCTGCCCCCACCTTCCCAGTCCTGCCTCCTGCACAGCACCAGGCTCTCGGTCAGGCTGGCTCACCCTCTCCCAGGGGCTGTGGCAGGACAAAGTCTTGGTCCCTCAGTGGCTAAGAGCTTATGTGGACAAAGCTTCCTCCATTCTGTTCCTGCCAAAAGAGTGGGTGGCTCTTAGAGACAAAGGCTGAGACAGACAGAGCCAGAGACCGAGCTCAAGGGCAGGGCAGACAGGACTGGTGCACTCCAGCCACCCAGAGGGCTGGCCCCTGCAGTGCTGGCGGCCGAGAGACCACTGGACTGACCTGACAGGCTGCCCAGGCCTGGGGGGCCCCTGACTGTGCCAGCTCCCATCTGGCAGCCCAGGCCCCGACTCAGGCACAATGGGTGGCTCAGGGCTGCCTGGGCCTGGCATGGAGGCCTGTGCTTCCCAGCTGCCCTGACTTCCACCCCCAACCACAACGGCCTCATTCTCTCTGTCCTCACCACTGCGAGGTCCTCTCCCCAACCCCCCCCCACCCCACACTCTCAGCTGAGCTCCAGCGTCACTTCCTTTGCAAAACCGCCCGGTTTCACCCAGTCCCCCGGCTCGGGGGCATCCCTAGAACTCTCAGGCTGTCCCCAACAACACAGGTCAGGGGAAGGCTGCAGGCAGAGGAGTTCACCAGTGGCTCAGACCCTGGCTCACTCAGCCCGCTCAGAAAGACAAAGCCTTGCTCAGCCTGGGGGAGGGGTGGGAAGAAGAGGCTCAGAGGCCTGAGCTGCCCCGCCCCCATTCAAATGCTAATGAGCTCCAGCCACGATGTAGAGGCTGTGGGAGAAAAAAGAGGAGCTGGAGGTAGGCCTGGGTCCCCAGACCCTTAGAAAGCCAGCTTAGTCCCCAGGGTTTGGGCTTCAAGGTCCCCACGACAGTCTGTCACTCTAGGTGGCGCCACGCCTCTGTCTCCCCACTTGCTGTCAGCAGGGGCCTGAGGTCAAGGGAGGGGGTTTCCCCGGAACTTCATACTGGGGCCAAGCAGCCTCTAGGCTGGTGAGACCCCTCCCTACCAACCTCTGGGCTCTGCAGGAGTCAGCAAGAGGTCCCTCCCAAGGTTTTGCACCTCCAGACTTCGGTGTACTGCCCCCACAACACCTGCGGCTGCAGGCAGGTACCCCGTGCCGCGTTAGGATGGAGAGCCTACCAGGAGTTCACCTGTGGCTGGCTTTCTCATCCAATGCACTAGGTGGGGCTGGGACTCGAACCCAGATCTCACGACCCCAGGAGCTGGTCCAGGGAGGGTGAGCCCTCCTATCCCAGGCCAGGAAACACACACACGCGCCCGCTCGAAAGGGCTTGGGAACCTAGGCTCGGTCTTCCTCCCTCAGTCTGTCCTCACCACTCCGCAGCCCTTGCTGAGTCGGTCCCTTGGCCCCCAATGTCTGGCCCTAGAAAATGTTGCTCACTTTTCAAGACCACCCAGAGGACTCCTCCTCAGGAAGCACCCACACTTTCACAGCACTGTTAGACTCTACCCATCACCCAGCCAGCCGGGCCCGGCTGCAGCCCCAGAAGGACTTGTCCCTGTTCACATTGTGCTCAACAGCTTGTTCTTTTCCACACATTTAACAGGCACCTACAGTGGGCCTGGCCCTTTGCAGAGACACAGACAGGACAAAGGCCACCAAACGCCCTACCTTTTCTTTGGGTAAACCTAGTGGCGCCCTGGTATGAACAGTCTGTGCTGGCCGGGCCAGCACTCCTGTGGCCTGCTCTGGTCTGACCCCAGACAGCCCTGCAACAGGCCCCACAGAGCCTGAGCTGAAGGAAGGACACAGAGTCACTCTCCCATAGGGACATCTGGAGTCCCTACTGTGTGCTGTGTGCCCTGTAACAAGCTGCAGATTGGTCAGCAAGAGCTCAGCATAGTGGGGTAAGGGCTGCTGTCTCTGAGGTGCCAGCAGGGCCTGTGGTGAGACCAGGAGGAAAAAGCCTAAGTCTCAGCATCCCCCCCAATCCTGGTCATGGGCCCTACACTGAGCCCTTCCCACCTGCCCATGACATGCCAGACTTATCTTACTGCTCTAGCTACCCATCCCCAAGGCCAAGTTCAGACCAATAGCTCTCCCTCCATTCAACAGACAAGAAGCGCCCAATAGGTGCCAGGCTCCGTGCTTAGCACAGGAGGCTCAGCTCTGCCCGTGAAGTCTCCAGGGTGGGCAGCTGTGACCCAGACAAACACCATGCTCTGATGGGGGAAGCAGGAGCAACAGGAGCCAGAGGAGGTGCTTCCCCAGCCTCAGGGAAGGGGGCTGTCAAGGACGGTGGTCCCTGAACCAAGTCTTGAAGAGGAGGCGTGAGTTAGGTGGGAATGCAGAAAGCACAAGTGAAGGGACAGATGCGAAGTGCCAGGGGCCAGCGACGGGCACTGCCTCTCTCTTCTCAGCAGGCTGCCCACACAAGCCTGTCCGAAATCAGAGACACCCCCAAGTACGGACTCTGGCTTCCTTCCCTCTAATGCCCAGCCCAAGGTCCCAAATTCCACCTGGGGATAATGGGAGGGGGGTGTCCCTGGAATAGGGCTGGCATCAACAACTCTGCTCCCCCTACCCAGCTGCCAGGAACAAACCTCTCACCAGCGTGCACCACATCTGCCTCTGTGCAGGTGACAGTGCTAGGACCGTCCTGCTGGCAGCTCTACTCACAACTCCAAGGAGCCAGTATGCGGGTGGGGCAGCAGGCGTGGTTCTGGCTGGGAAGGAAGGCTGGCAATCACCCAGCCTGAGTCCCGTTGCCTGGACAGAGTCCGTCCCGCTATGTGGCACAGGCGCCCAGCACTCGGAAGCTGCCCCAGCTGGGCTCCCATCACCTCCGGTACCTGGGTGGGAAAGGGACGGCTGGGCAGGACACTTCCCCAGGCAGCCTGGGCAGATCGGGCCCTTAACTTCAGGCAGGTTTCCCAGCCCCTTGCAGTGCACCCTCTTCAGGGTCTCAAAGCCCACCCCACACTCCTATAAGAACCTCCACGAGACCCCTAGCCTCCCCACCCTGGGCCCAAGCACAACTCTGGCCCAAACCCAGGGAGCCCATTTCACAGAGAAAGCAAAGCAGGAGGAGCAGGATGCTAAGATGGACTCCCCAGCCTAGAAAATGCTGAGCCGGACCCCGTACCCCTGGTTAAGCCGGCCCACTGTGGGAGGGGTTGCTAGGCCCAACACCTGAGCTGGGCTTCTAGGAGCAAGACTGGTGGGATGGGGCCGGGTTGGGACACAGAACAGGCCAGGAACCTGGTGTCCCCAGCCCCATCATGGGCCAGATCGGCCTGGGACGGGGCTTCCTTGAGGCCCCTGGCCAGGCACTGAGAGGCAGCAGCGCCGAAGACACCATCCCCAGGCCCAGCGGGCGACAGGCGGGCATTCCACTGAGGCGACACCCACCCGCTGCCGCACTCGCAGCAGGGACAGGAAGAGGCAAGCGCCCAACGCAAAACAGCCCAGAAGGCTGGGCCGCCGCCCCTTCCCGCCCCTTCTCTTCCTCCCGCAGTGGAGAAGCGGATGCCATTTTGAAACCTCCAGGGCTGTGCCCCCAAGGCCAGGCCCCCAGGGACAGTCAACAGATGGGCGGATGACGGAAGACATGCTGTCTCTTGGCCATATGCCCAGAATGAAAAGCCCCACTTTTCACAACCTGGGGACCCCACAGCAGCTCTGGGGATGAGGGGCCACACCCCCCCATACACTATCCAGCCTCCAGTGCTGCTGCAGGGGCCTCCCTCCCCCCAACCCTGAAACCTCCCCCAAATCAGACTGCCACCAGACACCACACCTGCTCCCAGTGGGAGGCTGGATGGGGACAACTACAGGGCCCAGAGTCTTTGCAAAAGGCCACCTCAGATGCCCACCCCCATCTGGCACCCCAACTCCTCAGCCGGCTGGTCCACTACTCCCTTCTCACAGGGCCTTAAGACCAGACAGGCCCACCTACTCCTAGCCTTTCTGCCCAGAGGGGTGCAGGAAGCCCAGTACCCGTCAAGAGATCTCCTCGGCCGGCCCGCCGGGGAGCAATATGTCGGCTGCCTTACCACTTCCACTTCCCCCCACCCCTCAAGCAGCCACCATCTTCCCTGGCCTTGAAGGCTTTGCTACCCAAACTCCTCCACATTCCCTCCTGCTCCCCAGACCTTCCCGCACCAGCCCAGGCAGCGCTCAGAAACTGGGAAACGGATAGCCATTGGTATCTCCCCGGGAAGCCAAGGCCTGGCCTCCTCCCCCAGCGGGACCAGTGGCGCCTCAGTCCAGCCCCTTGGGGGTCTAGGCCTTCTCCTCCCAGCCTGGCCCACCGATGGAGGAGAGGTGAGGGACTCTGGGGAAGACTAGGGTGTGGGAGAGCACTTAAAGAAGGGGGAGCGGCCAGGTTTGAGGAGTGATGTGTGCAGAGAGGGACCTGGTGGGCCAGAAGCACAGAGTTGGGGTCTCTAAAGGTTTGAGGCGTCCAGCTGCAGAGAGGGCTTGTGAGCAGTCATGGTTTCCCAACTGAGCAGTCCCTTGGGGTCAGGGTGCACAGGTGAATATAGGTCCAGAGTAGAGACGGGGCACAGAGAGGAAAGGAGGGAACGGCTGGGGGCCTGGCAGGGGCCCCAGGGATACTCATGCCCAAAGGGAACAGGGGAGCAGGTGGGGATAACAGGTGGTACCTGAGGGTGGGGGCTGACTGGGTTTCTGAGAGTTTAGGTAAAATCTAGGGAAGGCTGGAAGGACAAGGCAGGGGCTCTGAGGGCCTGTAAAGTTGGTCAGCAAGGGCGGATGGTCAAGCAAGGTTCTGGGCAGCTTACATTAAGGTACTAGTGGCTGGCTTTGGGGCTTGGGGTCCGGGGCGAGTTGAGGGTCTGATCTAGAGTTTGGGCTATGGATCCGCGGTCTAGGCCAGCCCAGAGTTTTGAACCATTATTTGGGTGTCCTGGCCAGGCCGGGTCGGGTAGTTCAAGTCCAGGTGTGGGGGTCCAGGACGAGTGTGGGAGTTCGAAGCCCGAGCCTAGAAGTCAAAGTCCTTGTTGGGGGTTTGGAGCGGGAATCGGGGGTCCCCGCGCAGGGCGCGGCCTCACCCAATAGCAGCAACTTCACCTCCCGCGCTGCCTTCTCTCCGTCTTCCCGCAGATTCTTGTCGATCATCTTGGAGCGCTCGGCTGCCGCCTTGTCCTCGGCGCTCACAGTGCAGCCCATCCCGCCGCCCGCCGGCCCGGCCGCCGCCCGGCCCCCACACGGCCCCCGGCCCGGCTCGGCCCCGCGCGACCCACTCCGCTCCCGCCGCTGGCCCTCCCCGGGTAGCTCTCGGGTCGGTATTTCCGAGCGTCTGCGGGCGGTGCCTCCCAGGACTCCGCGCACCGACGGCGGGGCGGGCTGGGGGTGGGGCCGGAGAGAGCCAGGCCCGGGACTGGGCCGGGGCGGGCCCGGAGGCGGGTCATGAGAGATTCTGGGCCGGTGATTGGCTGGAGGGCGGAGCGAAGGGGAAGTTAGGCGCAGCCCAGGCTCGGGCCGGGCTGGGGGCGGAGCCACGAAGAGAGAGCGAGCCCGAGCGGTAAAGCCAGCCTAGAGGGATAGGACTCAGGGCGGGCTACCGGGAGGCCCGGCTGGGACTGGGTGCGGAGCGCCTGGGGCTCAGCTGCCGGACGGCGGAGGCGGGAGGATCTTGCCGCCGGAGGGTGAGGATCCGCTGCACCTCGCGGGAACCAGCACTCTGAGCTTCTGCGAGTTGCGTGAGGAGGTTGGAGAAGGCGGGTCCTCTTCACTCGTTAAAGTTAATGAATCCAATAAACTTGTTTCGGGACCCACGGAGCCCGGATCCTCTGAACTGTGGCTTTCTCCGTCCTAGGGAAGATTTGGTCCCTTCTCTTTCTGGGTTGCACTTTTACAAAAAGTCTATTGCCATCTCTACACCTTTGTTGGGGTGCCTTCTCTAGTCTTCCAAGTCGTATCCACCCTTCTCTGATCTTCCAGGCGGCATCCTCCTGCAGGTAGCCATGCTGGACTCCAGCCTGGGACTCTGCAACCGAGACTCAAAGGAGGAGAGAGAGGGAGGGAGAGAGATGCCATCTGACTTCTGGAAACATAGTGGCCATGGTCTTATGGCCTTCCTTCCCACTAGACAGTGGCTGCAACCCTGTGACTGGGCAAAGGTGGGGTGGAGGCAGCAGCGTTTCTAGTGGGACAGCTGGGGAGACTCCAGCCCAAAGACCAGGAAGGCCCAGAAAGCCAGGAGGGGAGCCGGCCACCACCAGCAATGCTTGGCCACCCACAGCCCCTCTGCAGCACAGACCCTGCTTCCCACCCTGGCACACGTCCTGTTTCAGCTGCCAGTACTCAGGCTGTCTGCTCTCCTTGGAGTGTCTGTGTATCTCTATCTGAAGAACTCCCTTGTTGAGGAGCCATTGGCTTGTAAGTCCTCCAATGGTTCCTTCTAGGCTCCTTGCTTCCTGGAGCCAAAGCTCAGGCAGGCACCACCACAAGCATGCAGCAAACATGGTGAAGACACCTAATGTCCACCCAGGGACACAGACACTCAGGGTATGCTTTATATATGCCTCTAATCCACAGACCACTATACAGATGGGCACACACAGCCTGTCCCCACATGGACTACAAGCCCAGCTCCAAGGCTTGCCTCTTCCCCCGCCAGCTCCTCCCCATGCTTGAGAGCTGATCCTCCTTCCTTTGGCCTCCCCAGTCTGCTCCTAGCAACAGCCAACAGCTCTTGCAGTTGCTGGGCAACAGGGAGAACCTGTCAGCTCCTTGGAGGCCTGCCTGGCTTACCAGAGGTGGGCAGACATAGACCCCAATCCATGGAGGCAGGGCAGGATGGGGCCCCTGGGAAGTATGGCCTCCCCCAGCCCCAGGCCAGGTCCCATGGTCCTTGCACCCTTCCCACCAGTTAGCCATTCCCTTCCAGTTGTTTTTCCTAGAGAGTCCACCAACCTCTGCTTCTACGCCTCCGGGCTGGACTGATCCCTCTTCAGCTCCATGGGGGTCTCCAGGGCTATGGCTAGGCTTGTGTTTGCTATTCCAGTCACATACCTGCTATTCAGGGGCCCAGACCCCACACAACCACCCCCAGCCTACCCTCTCCCCTGACCACTGGCCCTGTGAGTCCTGCACTGCTCTGAGGCTTCCTCGAGACACTTTGGACACCCCCACTGACGCTGCCCTTGGGGTCCTGACCTTGTGAGCTCTTACCGTCCTACCTTTGACCACCCTACCTTGCGTCTTATCAGTTTTTTTCCCTTCTCAACTCCCCTTCAAATGTGTCTCTGTTCTCCGTCCCCACAGTCCCTTATTCTAGGCCTCCAGCCTTCTTCTTGGCTCTTCTGTTTCCCCTATAATCCATCCTCTACATGGCAGCAAAGGGGAATCTGCTGAAAGAAATCACATCACTCTCTTGCTCACAAACCTTCTGTGGCTCCCCAGTTCCCTGAGGATAAAGCCCATACACACTGCTTTGGACTGTGTAGGAGGCAGAGGTGGTGGAGTGGAAGTCGACAGCAAGGGTTCCGGGGAGCAGTCTGCAAACTTGCCAGCTGCATATTACTTTAGACAAGTACCAGAAGCTCCCTGTGCCTCAGTTTTCTCATCAGTAAATGGGCCTGGAATCGTTATCTACCCACTGCACTGGCTGAGGTCAGGACAAAGGAGTAAATGTAGGTGAAACATTCAGAATGCACCTGGCGTGTGAAAAGCCCTCAACGGGGGTGAGTTGCTATAAAAGTAACCTCTCCAAGGCCCCACAGGCTGCCCCTGTCCAAGGTTCCCTTCCCCCCACTGGCAGCATGCCAGCACTGCAGCACTGATGTGCCCTGCCATCCCCGTCCCCTCCCCGCTCACCCCTGCTCCCCATCTTTCCCTCCCTGGTTGCCAGCTGGGCATCTCTGACTCCCAGTGTCCTCAGGCTTCCCCCTCCCTAGCCAGACCCCAGTGTCCCGGTGCACCACATCTCTGACTCCACTTCCCTTGCAGCATAATCCTTGAGGGTGGCTAAATATTCCTCAAATGAAACGAATGAATCACACAAACTCTACCTCACCCTTTCAGGGGTCCCTTATTCTGGAGCTGGGAGAGGTGTAAACAGCTAATCCTGCAGACACTGTAGACACAATTGGCCCTTGTGTGTGCAAAGAAGGAAGAAATGAAGGTCAGGGAGCCTTCTTGGTGGAGGTGACAGTGACGTGGGAGTGCTACAGGGAGAAGTACATTGAGGAAGAAAAGTCCAGGAAGAAGGGACAGGGAGGTGGGACTGGGAGGGTGGCTTTGGGGAAGGGCCGAGGAGCAAATCAAGGGTCAGAAATGGAGGAAGCCCTTGCTTTGCAGCTGAGGCCAGAAGAGGCCAGGACCCATCCAAGGTCAGGTCATCCAGTGAGGGATGTTACGGGCACCTGCTTCCTTCACACTCAGGGACCCAGAAATCCTTTTGAGAGATGTCTGGGTGGCGGGGTAGGCTCCTGGCCAGAGGAGGTATGACTTGACCTTGTGCATGCCAGCCCTGCACCGCCTGGACTAGACCATAAAAGACAATAAAATGACATCCAGCTGAACCAAAGGTGGCACTTCAGCTGGAACGGAGAAGTGGCAGCTGCCAGCTCACCGGGAAGCCAGAATAGCCTTGGGGCTGACCACAGGCCCAAGAGCATGTCCAGCTTCTCCCAAGTTCCTATCCTGAGCAGCAGAGAACCCCTCTGTGGGCTGTGACAGACACCCTGGCCTACAGGCTGTAGGAAGGGGAAGCTGCAGGCACTTCCCCAAAGGCAGTTTCGGGATGGGTGTGTCTACCCCACCCTGAGTCCAGGAACAGACAGAACCCCCCAGGGATCTCCAGAGTCCAGGATCCTGACCACCCCACCTCCATGGCTTCCAGGTGGCAAGAAGTCCTGGCAAGGCCCTGTGACCACCAAATCACAGCCCAGCAGACAGGGCCCCAGCAAGCTCCTGCCTGTAGACTTCAGCGGCTAGAGCTGGCCCCTTCCTGCAGCCACGAGCCAGGCTCCACCTCCTGATACATCTCCTGCACTTCCCCCTCCCTCTTAGCCCAGCAGCAGTTCTGAGATTGGAGTTAGCTACCCTGTCCACTCTGTCCCTTCCTTCAAACCTGCCTTCCCAGGCTTCTCTCCCTCCCAGACAAATAGCCCCAAGCCTGGGAGGCCTGGGGCCCATGGTCCCCCTTCCTGCTCATTCACCTCCTTCAGAGACAACTGTCTTTGTCCTGGAAAACTCAGGCCCACCGCACTCCTTGACAGAAGTTTCTGGATAGGCTAAGAGATTTCAGCTGACATGGGTGAGGGAGTAGGGAGGAGAATCTGGGAGGAGGGTCATCTGTTCCACTAGAGTTTACTGTGACCCTACTGTGCCTCGAAACCTGGGGTGAGGGAGGCGGCTGGGGCCCTGGGCTCCAGGAGCACATGCCAAACAAAGTAAATGGGGATGAGCTGCCCAGTTTGGGAGAAAATCAACAGGGGTGACACAAGAGTCACTGGGAGGTGTATGCAGGAGGGGACCTATGAATGAAATGGGACCAATTTTTTGATAAGCCAGAACAGTGACAGGCAGAGGCAACAGAAAATACAAAGACCCCAGGGCAGAAGGGGGGCCAACCTGACCAGAATAATGAGAGCAAGAGGGACATGGGTGTGAGAGAGGTCTGTTAGGAGGCATCGCTGAAGATGTCTCGAGTCCCCAGGGCATGCTGAGGTAGGGGTGGGGCGGAGCCTGCAGCTGGCTCTGGCATCCCCAAGCCAGCCAGTCACGTCCAGCCCTGCAAATCCAACTGGTCTTGGCACTCAGGGTGGCATGCCTGTGGGGAGAACTGCCTGGGGCCTTACGAGGACACCCAGGGTGCTCTGGGGCCAAGGTCTAAGCTGAGACCCCCTCCTTGTCCTTGAAGAGTTAATGGCTCAATTTGCCACTGTGCCTGCCACATACAGTCTCTAAAGGCCACCTCACCTGGGAAACACAAGGTCCTTTGAGGGATTGGGAAGCAATAATCACCCCTATCCCAGGAGTCACTCCTCTGCTCACCTGGTTGCATAGCCCTCCCTGCCATGCTGTCCAAAGGCCAAGGCTGGCCGCCTCTCCCGTGACTCGTTAGGGCCTTCATTAGCATTGCTTCCTGGAATTTAATTTAATGAAGGAGCAAAAAGAGCCCTAATGAAGGTGACACAATAGCAAGCAGCCCATGAGGTGCCTCCAAGGCTCAGCTACCTAGGCTCTGGGGTTTCCTGTAGATAAGGACTGGGAGAAGGGGTACCTGTCCTGGGAGGAGTGGTCAGAGCCCTGGGAGCGTGGGACTCTCCTGCAAGGAGCAAATGCTGCGACAGAGCCAGCTAGACGGAGTCAGAAATGAGTGTGGCAGGGGACTGCTTCAGGCTCCTGGAGGAAAGCTTCCGAGATGCTATCAGCCAGTGCGAAGGCCCTGAGGTGAGGACCAGCATGGTGTGTTACAACACCCGCCATGCTGTGGGCTGAGGCCCAAGGGCAGGCAGCAGAGGCCAGGTCCTCAGGGCCACCAGGCAGGGAAAAGTTTGAACTTTGCTCTAAGTTTGATAGAAACCATGGGAGGGTGTGAAGGCAGAGTGACATGATCTACTATTTTCAAGTTCCCTCTGGCTCTATGAAGTGTCTCCTGTGGACAAGAGAGAAGGCAGGAAGGGAGGCAGGGGGTAATCAGCACGTAGTACAGGCTGTGAGAGGAATGCAGGTCCCCTAGGCGAAGGGAGCTCTGGGGAAAAGGGCGGGGGGCACCTGTAACTGGGCTGAGCTTGTTTCCTGCAGAAGTTTTGGGCTGGCCGGGCACCTTCAGTCTTACCCACTGGCTTGACTTCTCCGAATGGACATTGCCCAAGCACTCAAAGGAAATCAGTCTAAAGGCGTTCCTTTCGCTCCCGCACCTGCTTCCCCACCTTTGTGGACCTCTCCACCTCCTCTGCTGGAGCTCCCTCCCCATTTCTCCATCGCTGGGACGCCTTCCTATCCCTGCTCCCAGGCCTTGACCAGCGTCAGGCTCCCCAGGACCCCCAGGGCTGTATTTCACAAGGGAACAGGCCAGGAGGCGCAGGCGGGCGCAGAGCCACTAAGGGTGCAGACTCGCAGAGGCCTGTCCCTTTCTCCGCCGCAGCCCCGCCCCTGCTCTCGGCCCCGGCCCCCAGCAGACCCCTCGCACTGCCGCCTCCCCAAGTTCTGACACCTACGGCCCGCCCCCGGCCGCCTCGCCCTGGAAGCCTCCGCGCACGCCCCACCCCCCACCCCAACGCCGCGAGCTGAAGCCGGAAGCGGCCTCTGCGCGCGCTGCCCCGCCTCTTCCGGGGCCTCTCTAGGAAGGAGAGCGGGGTTTCGGTAGCCGCCAGCCATCCGGCACGGCTTCGCGGGGCAACGGCGCCTCCTGGTGGGCCTAAGGCGCAGTGCGGGGGCAGAGGCCAGCCCAGCCTCTTACCCTCCTCCCCCGAGGCCACCTCCTTCCTCGCGGTCACCCCCACCATGCCTGCCCTCCCGCTTCTTTTGCCCGCCTCCGACGACCTGCCACTGGGTGGCCAGAGAGGCCGTCCCTATACTAGGCGGCAGGCTTTCCGCGTCCTCTTGCTCAGAGCTCCCCGGGACGCCCCAACGCAGGCCCCTCCCTGCTCTGACCCCAGGCCTCCAGGCAGTCGTCCAGCCTACACCCCACGGCCCATCCTCAGACAGTCCCATGATACCCGCCTTTTTGCTTTTTCTGGCCATAGCATCTTCGCATCCTCTGTTCCAGGGCTCTCTCGCCTCCATCTCAAATTCACAGCATCGATTAGACGCTAATTTGGGTGATTATTCCTGGTGGGCACTTCCCCTGGAGATCAGGTGGTTCCGTGCCCATCGCCTGTGCCCAGCCCAGGGCCGGGTGCGCCGTGGGCGCTCTGGGTACTCGGCTCAGTTTGACCCCAAAGACGTGGGCAGGATAAGAAGAGGAGCTGGGTAATACTTGGAGGGGCTCTCAGAACACTTGGTCAGGGTTGGGTCTGGGAGTCTGGCCCTTTTCTCCGTTCTGGGAACCCTTCCAAGGTCAGGGAGCCCGAGCTTGGCTCCCTGAGGACCCCGCCGAGTATAGGACTGGCAGCTCCTGACTCACCTGCCCAGGATGCCCAGTGTGGGGGGACCCTACCCCTTACTGCAACCTCGCCTCTCCAGCCCTCCCCCAGAGCCTTCCTGCCTTCCTTCTTCCCCTGCGCCAGCCAGGAAGCCTCCATGGACTACCTTGGATCCTCAGGACCCGGGATCCTGCACAGCCCAGGGCTGATCAGCCCAGCCAGTGGCTGGGGCCACGGGTCGGTTGGGTCTCAGCGAGACCAGACCTTGGCCGCTGACTGCCAGGGGGCGGCAGAGACAGCCTTCCAAGTCTGTCTAATTCTGTCCGAGTCTCACTGAGTGGCGGGAGTGAGCAGCCTTGTGTGGTTTTGAAAGCATTTTTGTTCTTTCAGATTTTTTTCCCAGGGATACTCTTCTTTTAAAAAATTGAATTGAATTGATTGATTTTTAAAAATATTTTATTTATTTATTTTTAGAGAGCAGGGAAGGGAGGGAGAAAGAGAGGGAGAAAAACACTCTCATTCATTGCTTCCCATATGGCCCCTACCAGGGACTGGCCCGCAACCCAGGCATGCACCCTGAGGGGGAACGGAACCCAACCCAATGAGCTACACCCGTCAGGGCTGAATTGAATTTTTTTTAAGATTTTATTTATTTATTTTTAGAGAGAGGGGAAGGGAGGGAGATAGAGAGGGAGAGAAATGTCAATGTGTGGTTGACTCTCATGTGGCCCCCACTGGGGACCTGGCCGGCAACCCAGGCATGTGCCCTGACTGGGAATCGAACCAGTGACCCTTTGGTTCACAGTCCACGCTCAATCCACTGAGCCACATCAGCCAGGGCTGAATTGATTTTTTAGAGAGAGAGAGATAAAAAGACAGAGAGAGAGGAACATCAATTTATTATTCCATTTACTTATGTATTTATTGGTTGATTCTTGTATATGCCCTGACCGGCAACCTTGGTGACTGGGACACACTCTAACCAACTCAGCTACCTGGCCGAGGCCCCCTGCGCTACTCTCTATTTCTAAGTAACTTCCAGTCAATTGTTACTGTTCTGCGTTGTTTGGAAGTTAGTTGGTTGCTGGATGACTTTAAATTGAGGTCACGGCAGACATCTGATGGTTTCTCTGAGTCCCTCTATATGCTCCTTGATGTCCCTGGCTGGCTGCGTCTTGGACCCAGGATGTCGCTAGCCACCAGAGTTTGGCTGCCCTGCGTACTCCCTGATGCCAACTGTCCAAACACCATGTTCTGTCTCCCCACTCAGTTCCTCCAGGGCCTGGCCGAGAGGTCCTCCGAGACCTGCCTCCAACTCACCATCCTACCAGCTTCTTCCAGTCTCTGACCCTCCATGGTTTCTTCTTCCCAGTCTTTCTCCAAAGCCTCTGTGGGCCCTACCCCTCTCACGTCACACAAGTCCTCTCCATGTGGCCTTTCCAGCTCCTTCCTCTCTCTCCTCAACCACCACATTTGGGCTTGCCCTCCCTGCTCAAGGTCCTCAGCAGCCCGCATGCTGGTCTGTTCTCTACCCTCACCTCCTGGAGCACCTGACGCTGGCCTGGCTCCCGGTGCCCTCACTCTTCTGGGCTTCCTCCCACTGCCTGTCTGCTCCTGCTCAGCTCCGTGCTGGTTCCGCCTCATCTCTCCCAGCACCTAACAGGAATGTTCCAGGGCTCAGTCCTGACTGCTGCCCTCCTCTACGTAAATGCACCTCCCTCATGGCATCCAGGCCCCTGGCTCCGAGTACCACCCGCTCCCCTGCCTCCCCAATCTGGAGCTCCAGCACTGTCTACTCCGCTGAACTTGGGTCACACACGCAGCACCCACCTCAGCATCTCCACTTTGGTGTCCAGTCAGTGGTGTACATGTTTCATTGGCAAAGCTAATCTCCCTTCCAAGCCTGCTCCTTCCCCAGCCTCCCTCAGGGGTTGTAGTGGCAGGCGCAGTCCCCAGATGGCCTTGGAGTCACCCTTGATTTGTCTCTGTCCCTCCCCTCTTACCAAAACCATCAGGGAACCCTGCCACCTCAACCTTCAGGACAGCCCAGTGTCTCTCCTGGACCAAGCCACCACCTGAGTTGAGCCACTCCGCGTGTCTATCTGAATGACTGCTGTAGCTCCGGGTCAGGCTCCCTGACCCCCACTCAGGGTCTAGTTTCAGTGCAGCAGCCAGAAAAATCCACTTGAAACTTAGAGTTGCTACCGAGTCAGTTCCTGCCCCTGCTGTGTTCAGACCCTGCAGGCGCTCTTATCTTCCCCAGAGAAAAAAAAACCCGAAGTCCTTAGGGAGGCTGACAAGGCCCCATAACACCTGCTCCCCTTATTAGCCCTCACTGGCCCCACCCATTGTCTCCTAACATCGACGACAATGACTTCCTGGCTGCTGCTCTCACAGGCCAGGCACATTCTGCCTCAGGGCTTTGCACTGGCTGACCCTCCTGGCTGGGTCGGTTCCCTGCAGGCATCCACATGGCTTCCTCCCTCTCCAAGCGTCTGATCAAATGTCTCTTTCTCAGTGAGGCCCATCCTAACTCACCTCCAGAGCCCCTGTTCTCCATTGCCCTCACCTTGCCGTTTTTACTCCCTATAATAATTACTAAGCATCTTTCTTTTTTTAAGATTTTATTTATTTTTAGAGAGAGGGAAAGGAAAAAGAGAGGGAGAGAAACATCCATGTGTGGTTGCCTCTTGCATGCCCCCCACTGGGGATCCAGCCCACAACCCAGGCATGTGCCCTGAGTGGGAGGTGAACTGCAGACCCTTTGGTTCACTGCCCACGCTCACTCCACTGAGCCACACCAGCCAGGGCTAAGCATCTTCTAAAAAATGATATAACTTACTCATTGTGTTTCATGTTTCTGGTCTGAATCCAATCCCCTACCCAGAATATAAGTTCAAGGAAGGCAGGGTCTTTACCTTGTTCGCTGCCGTGTGCCCAGGTGCTGGAAGAGTGCCTGACACAGAGGGAATCTTAACAAAAACTTGCTGGGTGAATGAATGAACTCCTCTTCAGCTGGTAGGTGATGTGCACCTGTGCACACAGGTGAGTGGGGAGTGTGCGGAGAACCAAGGCCCAGGCTTCTCCTGGTCTATATTCACTTACTTTTCTGTTACAAGCAGTCATAAGAAAAGCAGTAAAAAGAAATATAGGAGACCTTTGTGCTGAACTTTCTGGCTGTTCTAGCTTGTCAATATTCCAAACAGTGCAAGTGTTTTGTTTTTTGTTTTTCTGAGAAATTCCTTTTTAATTTTTAGATTTTATTTATTTATCTTAGAGAGAGGGGAAGGGAGGGAGAAAGAGAGGGAGGGAAACATCGATCTGTTACCTCTTGCACCCCCCATCCGGGGACCTGGCCCGCAACCCAGGCGAGTGCCCCATCCCGGAATCAAACTGGCTTTGACCTTTGGCTTTGTGGGACAACACTCAACCATGGGCTGAACCACAGTGGACAGGGCAGAAATTTTTTTTTAATATAAAAAAGACCTGGGGAATTCTTCAAAACATACAAAAATGCTTAAGGATGACCAAGGGCCTGCAAGCCCGTCCTCGTGGAGTCCCGGTGTCAGGGACTTGACGGGTAGGGATGAAGGTTACTTATTTTCAAACAGTTGTCTGGACACTTGATTTTTGGCTCTAGTGACGAGGCCACAGTGCCCCGCGCCTGCTGCCCACCGCTCCGGCTGGAGAAGACCTTGCTGGGCAAGCAGCGGCAGTGGCCTCCCAGGGTCCTCCCGCTAGCTGTGCGTGTGGCGGGCGAGGCCACTGCTATGTTCACATCGCCCTGCTCTGAGAGGCCTGCTGCCACCCTGACCCGCAGCCTTCTCTGGGTGGAGGGAACGTGAGAAAAGGCCCCAGGGTCTGTCTGCAGGGCGGGCCCTGCCGGTGATGCTTCTCACGTCCCAGGAGCTCAGGGTCTGAGGCGGGGCTAGAGCCTCATCTTGCAGGGAAGAAGCCAGAGAGCCCCAGAGGGCAGCCGTGCACGCCAGGGCACTCTGGGCTGCAGCCACCTCTAGGCCAGTGTCCAGCTCTTTTCTGGGGCCACGGGGCTCCTGAGTGAGTCCCCAGGCTGGAGTCAGGCGACGGGGGGCTGATGGGAATCAGACTCAGGAAGCCCCCCTCTGACGGGCTGGCTCTGCTGTGGGCCTAGCAGCCACCAGCTTGAGGAAGTTCTTTCTTCAGGGGTTTCCCATGCTGGCAGCTGCCTTGCCAGTTCAAACTGGATTTTTCCTGCTGCCCTTTCCTCGGCGGCCTAGTTGGGCACAGGGTCTCGCCTAATGAGGGTTTGGTGCCAAGACCTGGGCAGCTCCATCCCGCTGGGTCTCAGCTCCTTCAGGTCCGCCCCAGGCAATCGGCAGCTTCCCAGCCCCACCCAGGGCCAGGGCACTAGGGCTGCTCTGCGTCCTTGCAGCCCTGCCCTGCCCTGGACTCCCCCACTCAAAACTCAGGCCCCATATACAGGGACTCACTAACCCACCTTTATTCACAGGGGGTTTTCTGTTACTAAAAGTATCAGCCTGACACAGGGCACAGGGTCCCTGGACTTTTGTTTGCAGACTCAAGGCATTGACAGAGGGTTGACATGGCAGCCGGAGAGGGGGGTGGGCAGGGGCCCTGCTGCAGGGCTTCTCAGCTGCCCCCAGCTCAGACCCTCTCTGAAGCTGCTGGAGATGCACCTCACGTCCCTCCTTCCGGAGGCCTCTCTCTGTCCCATTTCCTGGGGCCTCATTAATTCCTCCCCACCTCACCCCGTGAGAAAGCAGGTCTGTGCTGAGACTGGCCCAGGCCCAGAGCAGGGTCTGAGCATGCCACTGGTTGGTTTGGGAGGCAGGGGGCAAGTGGGGTAGGGGACTCTCCCTGTCCCCACCCTCGTCCCAGGGAAAGAGGCAGGAGAGGCCTCTATCAGCATCCATGTCCCGGCTCTCACCCCCTTTCCTGGAACCCAGGGACCATGGACATCAAGAATATAAAACACAGTTGGTCTTAAGTATAATATTTATAAAAGGGGGCTGCCAGCCAGCCTCTCCACCCTGTCCCAGGCTGGCCCCTGGGTCTCTGGCTGCCAGGGGCAGAGGCGCTCCGGGCCCCAGCCTTTCTCTTCTCCCAGCAGGGGGATGTGGGCCAGGGTCCAGGCTCGGGTGGGGGGAGTCCCAGCCTCCCCAGGACTGGTGAAGGTGCATGGCAGGGGTCCGCTGGGGACACCCCACCAGCTTCACACTCAAAAGAACCTGCTGGCTCCAGGTGTAGGGTAAAGGGGTCTATTCCCGGTGGTGAGGATGAGGAGCCAGAAAAGAATATCCAAGCACCTGAGCCCACGTGCCTGCAAGGGGCCTAGGGGACATCAGAAAGGAAGGCAACAGGGCTGAGGGAGAGGGGGCCCCGGGTGGCAGACCGTGACCCAACAGCAAGGTCACGGTGGAGGGATGGCTGCTGGCCTGGGTTCCAGCTCTACGCGCCCCCGCAGGCTGGCAGAGCTCAGCGTCTGCCTCTGTGCGAGGAGGGAAAGGGGTTTGGGTGAGATCTGAGGCAGCAGGTGGGGTACAGCCCCACCTGCTCCCAGCTCAGGAAGGCCCTGAAGACCAGGAGCCCAGCAGGAAAGTGGCCCAAGGGCTCTGGTCCTGGCTCTCTCTAAAAAGACCCTTCCACAGAGAGGCCTCAGGATGGGGCCACACACCATGGTGTTAGCCACGTCTTTCTCCCCGCCCCCGACGGGCCGCTGGGTGCGAGCCGGGGCTGAGGCATCTGGGCAGGGCACTGGGTGAGCAGACAGGACAGGATGGGTTGTCCTAGTGGTTTCCTCCATGCCGGCTGGTCCCTGAGACCCAATCAATGATGATGAAGCTCAAGCTCATGGTCATCATCAAGAGGCCAAGCACAGCAAAACAAAGGGCCTGTGGGGTTGGAAGTCAGGGTCAGGGCTGAGGTTGGTGCGGTCCCCTAAGCTTTACACCAGCCCACCGACCTCCAGGCCCCTCGCACCAGGATTTTGGGGGCGGATCTTGCAGGCTCCTTCTCAGTGGGCACAATACGGAAGTAGAAGACAGCGGGGAAGATGAAGATGAGGCATGGGGCAGACGTGGCACCTGTAAAAAAAACAAGGCATGGCCACCTATTAGCTAAGGTTCAGGGGTGGACACAATAAGGTCAGACATTCCTTGTGGGGGGAGGGTCTCATCTTGAGACCTCACTTGAAAGCTCATTCTCTGCTCTTGGGGGCCTCTGGAGTGAACTGGCTAGCATGGCTGGTGTCACAAGAATCTGTCAGTGAATGAAGCTCACAAAGAGGAAAGGCAAGGTGGAGATGTAGACAGAGACTCGAGGATATGGGGCTCCTGGATATAGCTATTCCTGAAGGCCTTTCTATTGTTTGAGCCAATACATTCCTTTCTGCTTGATTCATTTTGAGTTGGCTGGTGGACATAGACAACCAAGAGTCCTGGCTGTGATTTGCATGATACTTAGCCCAAGTCTGTGTGTCAGTCTCCGCAGAGTTGGGGAGGGAGTCCGTCTCCTGAGTTGGGTCACCCCGAGGATGTCTCAGAATTGCTGATCTTCCAGCTCAGAGCCCCAGCTGGTTTGGGACAATGGACAGAGCAGCTACCCTATAACCCCATGATCCTGAGGCTGGATCAAGGCTCCCCCCTTACCAACTGTGAGGCTCTGCCACTCCCTGAGTCTGAATTTCAGTTTCCTCATATGCAAAATGGAGACAAGACCCAATGACAAGACCCTCCTTTGTGGTGGCCCTTGACCCCTTGGCTCTACCCTGTGCCCTACTGAGGGGGTTCTGAGCCCTCTAAGAGGGTTAGAATACCCTGCAGGATGAAATCTCAGGTGGGAGGGCATGCTGTGCACATGGCCAGCAGCCATCACCTAAAGGTAGGGTGTGAGCTCAGGAATCTGCCAGGATTTGCAGAAGAGAAATTTTCTGGGGCATACCCAGCAGGGCCAGACCCTCACCGATGATCCCGAAGATGCCCAGGATGTTGGGCGCAAAGATGACCAGCAGGTTGATACAAGTGAGCAGGCCAATGGCAATGAGCGTGTGCCGCAGCCAGCTGAACTCCTGGTCCTGAAACAGCATCTGCTGGATGGCGCGTCGCACCTGGGGCGTAGGGAGGCATCGGCCCGTCACGGCATCCCTGTTGGTCCCACCCCCACTTTCCAGCCACCCAGTCACCTTCCCACGGGCTCACTGGAAACAGGACGATGGGCACTGTGAGCGTGACGGCCGTCAGCACGGCCACGCGCACACACAGGATCAGCACATCAAACGGGTCCACCTTGCTATAGGTGTGCAGCAGCTCCGACTCCACCCCGTCTGCGGCGGGCAGGGAGGGTGGTCAGCTGGCAGCCCAAGCAGAGGTGCTTGGGCTCTGAGCCCTGGTCCGCCCTGACACTGGGGGGAGCGGCACGCGCCTGGCCCCCCAGCCTGGCTCCTGCCCCCGCCCGGAAGTGCAGCCGTACCGTAGAAGGTGAGGTAGCCGAAGAGGGCGGCCAGGAAGTACATCACATACATGACGGCGATGGACAGGTTGGAGATGTGTTGCATCTTCTTCTTGGAGGGACTATGGGGGGCAGGGGAGGGGCTTGGTGCCAGGCTGGGCCACACTGGGAGACCCCCATGTGCTCAGGGTCTGTCTGGCATCACATCCTCACCACATGGCAGCAAGGAAGCCTCCTTCTTGCCACCAATCATCACCCAGAGCAGCCATGGAGACCTTTGATAAAATGACTTGGCCCCTGTCACTGCCCCCTTGCAGGACCACATCCACTCACCCCTCCCCAACCAGCTCAGGCAGCCCCGCCCCCTCTCAGCCTCGGAACCTACTCCTTGAGCTCCGTATAGATGGGCAGCACCTCTGGGTGGCAGACGAAGGCGAAGGCCATGATGGGGATGGTGTATGCCGTCTGGGGGAACATGGAGACTGTGTCAGGGCAGTCCCCACACTCTCCCTGCGCCTCTGCCCCCACCCCGGGCCTGTCAGAACCTGTATGTTGAGTGTAAAGTAGCTTGGGGTGCAGATATCTGAGGTGCCGGTCTCCCCCAGGAGTGGTGCCTCCTCCCTGCTGAACTGCATGAGGCTGAAGTTGCCTGTGATGTTGGCAAAGTTGGAGGGGAGTGGGCAGGGCACCTGGAACTTTTTGTAGATGACCTGGTGGGGGGTGGGGCACATGAGAGTGTCAGGGCAAGGCGCGGCTGCCTGGGAAGTCACTGAAGCCACGACAAGATCAGGACTGCAGGAGCTGCCTTCCGACAGGGGAGCCCTGAGGAGACTGCCCCCTCCCTCGACCAGCGTGGAGGGCAACTCACTGCGATTAAGAAGAATACCATGCAGCTGAGGGAGAAGCCGCTGGAGTAACCCAAGTAGCCTGCGAAGTTGGGGAAGGGGCGACTGTGAGACTGGGGATCCCCGCGGGGACATCCTTCCGACATGCCCTTCCAAGGCCCTGGCGCTGCCACACTCACCAAGCTGCCGCATCAGTGCCAGGGGGAGAATGATGGTGACAGAGACCAGAATCACCAGGTAGTTCCCATTCACATACCAGTCCCTGCCAGGTGGGAGTGGGGAGCCGAGGTCAGAGCCCACGCATCCCTGGCTCAGGCCACGGGCCCCCACTCCCAATCAGGGTCACCAACGGTGCCACTGAGTGACCTCCAAAAAATACTGGTCCACATCTCGGAGTCTCTGTGCCCATCTGCAAAGCGGGCATGCTCTCAGCACCCACCCAGCTGAGGCCAGGGCTTGATGACCGTTCTGACTGGAGTCCCTGCTGCTGGTTTTCTCAAGATGCATAGGTCTGTGTCCAGCCTCCTCAGGGAGGGACCCCAAGGGGCCCAGGGGTGTGGGTGGGATGAAAGCCTGGCTCTGGGGGGGGGGCGTATTTGCCATGGGGGCTCAGGGACTTGCCAACAACCTGTGCCCCTATGGTCCCTCCTGGCATCCTGTGTCCTCCTGCCCCGCCCCAGTGGACAGGGGTTGCAGGGAACTAATGGGATAAGGAACGGGACCACCCTTCAAGGGCAAGCCCAAAGGCCAGCTCCTTAGGAAAGGCCCCCAGAGAGGCAGTTTCTGGCTGTTTCTGACCTCCCAGCCTGGCTCTCAGCCTCCCAGCCCCTCTGCTTGCCTGGGCTGTTGCCAAGCGTAGGGCCTGTCTTCTCTGTCCCCACTCACAAATGCGGTCGATGCCGTCAGTGCTGCCTAAACTAGTGATGGGCAACTGGGACACCATGGGCTTAATTTCTCGGTGGAAGGGGAGGGGCTAACACTCAAGCCATAGTCAGGAATAGCAAGCGCTTAGAGCTAACTAAGCCTCAGGCTCTCCAGCCCTCTCTGCTCACTGGCTGGGCGGGGCTGTTCCTCATGCCAGCCCATGTAGCCCTCCTGGGTTCCTCTACGTGCTCCATAAATGGGGGTGGACTGAAGGTGGGTCCCACGGGCAGCTCTCTGCACCCCCAGCAGCCACTGGTAGGGTGGGTCTCTCTCTCCCGCTAGCCTGGCCGGGGCTCTCAGGGCCAGGGGTGGACATGGAGGGTAGACTGTGGCCTCCCACCCTCACCCGGCCCTGCCCCACCCTCACCCGGCCCCGCCCCACCCTGGGGCTCACGCAGTTTGTGCCTCCAAGTTCAGGAAGGTCTGTATGACAAGGGGCAGCTCGGACTTGATGATGTACAGGTAGCTGGACATGGCTGGAGGGAGAGGGACGGTGGGCACCAGGGTCAGTGGAACCAGCTGCCATCTTTCAGTTGGCCCGCCCACCCCCGGTCCTCCTGAGTCAATCCACCAGCCGCACCTCCGATGTTCTGTAGGGTGATGGCCAAGGCCGCCGCCAGCTTTCCCGGGGTTCCAAAGGCACGGTAGCCCAGCTGCTCGTAGGCACGGATTCCTGTGGGCACAGGGCGTCAGGAGAGCCAGGCCACCCCTCCCAGTCCTCCCTGCCCTGCTGCAGGCCCGTCTGAGGCTCACCCACAATCCCCGAGGACTTGAGTAGGAGGTGGATGGAGTAGCTGGAGAGCAGGGCTACGGCTGTCAGCAGGAACCTGGGGAAGACGGGCAAGGAAAGGCCACTGGGCTCCCCTTACTGGGCTCCCCCCGGCTGGCACGAGGCGATGAGCTTTGGGAGGCCTGGGCTTTGGGGTCGCTGGCCAGGTGTCCGGGCAGGTGTGGGTGCACGCTCAGCAGGCCCAGGGCCGGTTTGACCCAGAAGAGGCCCTGCAAGCCCATCTCTCCTTGAGTTCTTGGAACAAACATGTTTTCCACTTGGCTGTGGGGCAGAGCTCCCAGGTGAGGACACGTGTGCCTACACAGGCCTGGCCACGGGGCTGTGTCCATCACGTGTACACAGAGAAGGACAGACAGGCCTGTTGGCCTGGCCCCACGTGGCCGCCTCAGCGGGCATACTGGGAAGTGAGGGCTATCTGTCTGGCCGTAGCTGGTTTGTTCAGCCATGGTTTGGGCTGCATGTGAGTGCCCACCCACTGCCACCAGGGCCTTAGGATAGGAAACTGGTGGGTCCTGGGAGGTCATGGGTGGTGGCCTGTTCAGGATTCCTGTCTGTAGAAGGGGTGCAGATGCACTCACAGGAAGAGGACGATGCCCGTGTTGGCCATGGCGTAGGCCAGGCCCAGGATGCCGCTGCCCATGATGGCATTGCTGAGGTTGAACACCGACATCCCGAACGACGTCTTCCCCTCGAACTGCAGGGGGAGGGGGCTCAGCAGGCATGGAGGACATCTCCACGCTCCCTCCCTGCCCCTCAGCCTCCCACTGCTGCCCTAGAACATCTCATTCCTTCCTCCCTGCCCCCAGCGGCGCCCCAGCCCCGCCACTGCCCCACTCACGTCAGTGAAGTGTGGCTCCTTGCTGGGGCTTTTCTGGAGGAAGCCCTCGCCCTCCACACAGCTTCGCTGGGGACCCTCAACCCTGCAGGCACAGGCCAGGGTAGGCAGCTCAGCTCCAGCCCCTTGCTCTGCATCCTGCCCGCCCTGAGCCCTGACTGGGTCCCTGCAGTGCTCACCTCTCATCGCGGGCTGTGGGCACGCTGACCGGGTGTAGCCCTTCCGAGTGTTTGCCATTGGGCACCAGCTCCACCAGCTCCGTCTGCAGAGGCACCTCCATGCTCAGGGGACACCACGGGAGCCCAGCTCTCACCCCAACACACTCAGGAGTCTGCGGGGCACATGGCCTGTCAGATTGTCCCTGCTCCTTGCACCCAGGGCCCAGCCACCCAAAGGCAGTTTCAGCCACAGGCGCACTGCGCAGAGGGTCACTCAGGACACATGTGCACAGGCCTCTCTACCCAGGCCTCCCTGGGACCTGCCTGTGGGGAGCAGAGCTCGGGTGCCTGAATTCTCCAGGACATGCTGAGGGGCACCTCAGCCAGCACATAGTGCTCCCTCCACACCCCAACACACACACACACACACACACCAGCCCAGGCAAGCCCCCAAGGCCTCAGTTTCCCCATCTGTGCAGTGAAGTTCAGCTGGATGACCTCCGTTCAGAGCCCAGTGGTGCCAGGACTCCAGAATGCTGAGTCCCAGGCCTATAGCCCCTGCTGTGGAGCAAGCCCTGGATGAACCCCCTCCCTCAGGTTAATACTGGGAGACAGTTTCCTGTGCTGGCCCCACGTGCCAGGGGCCTCCCGGCCAACCTAGAACGGCACTGCCCGACGGCGGGAGGCCTCAGGAGAGGGTGAGGGCTGTGGGCCCTGTGCCCAGCTGCCCGGCGGGCACTGTTGGCAGCCAGAACAAAGGGCCCTCTGTGGGCTGGGAGCTGGCGCCGGGGACGGCAGGCGCAGAAGCTACCCCCCCCACCCCGGAGCCAGGAGGCCTGAGGCAGTGCTGGGTGGCTGGACACCTGGGCCCTGCCCGCCTGGCTGCAAAGGGCCCTCAGGGGGCCTTCCAGGAAACGGGTGCCCCAGGGCCCAGTTCTCTGGGCCACACAGGACTCCCCCTCCACACAGCCCTGGCCTGAGGGCCACCTTTTCTTTCCAGCCTCTCCTTCCCTGCTAGGGAACCCCCCCACCCTTAGGTGCCCATCTTCCAGGAGTCTCGAGCTGACTCCCCATTTCCTGGAGCCCCGGGCCAGGAGCTCAGGGCCTTGGCCGGCTGTGGAGGAGCCTTGACCATGCAGTCAGTCCCGTTCCTGCTCTTAGGGTGTGGCTCTGCTAGACCTCACAGGGACCAGCTCCCTTGCTCTCCACCCCCCAACCCTGTCACTGCCCAGACAGCTCACTGGTCCTCCAGGCCCTGCGGCTGGGAGCCACCTACCCAATGCCCAGAAGGGTACCTGGGCATAGTGCCCCCAGGATCTATAAGGACATTCTGAAGACCAGTTGAGCCAGCAGGAAAGCTGAGGCCAGAGTGGTGACCAGGGAGGGGACAGCACTGCCAAGCAGGTCAGCCAGAGCCCAGTCTTGACGCCGTGGCACCCCCCCCCCCTCTGCTGGGGAACCTTGAATCCTGCCCTGGATCCTCTAACTCCGCTCCAGATCCTGATGGTCTCTGATCTGCTCTTGAAGTTGGAACACCAGGGACTCTCAAACTTAACACTTGGGACTGGGAGGTAGGGGAGGCTAAGCTCAGGCCTCAGTCCCCAGGCCCCAGTATCCTAGGGGCAGCAGCCACACAGAACTGGCCAGAGGACCACCTCCCTTCGCTCCAGGCCAGAGTTCAGATCTCAGGCAGGCTGGTCCTGGGGACCCTTCACCTGGCACTCTCGGACCCCCTTGATCTGCCTCTCTGATGCTGGCGTCTGGAACTTTGTCTCCTCCAGCCCTGCCCATTCTGGACCCTGACACGTGAACATCTCTTCTCGCACCCTGTTTCCTTGGATTAGAGTCCCCGAGGTCAGCCTATCTTCATGGCCCTGCCCCGAGCCTCTCCATCAGCCCCTCAGAAGATCCCAGCTGGGCATGGAGGTGCAGCTCTTGGCCTCCTGAGTCACTCCGGGGTGCCCCTGGCTCTCAGCAGGGGTTGCCCTTGCTGAGCCTCCCGCCCTGGGCAGGCTAGGGCAGGCCCTCAGAGTGTGCTGAGTCGGCAGCCTAGACAAAGCACCCTTCTCTGTCTTAACATCCTTCCCTAGCAGCCAGCACGGCCTCCAGGGAGACCACAGCCCATGGCACGGTCATAGCCAAGGTGCCTGAGGTCCAGGCTCTGGGTTCACCACTCCCCCGCAGGATCTGAGCTTAGACTCTCAGGGCCTTTCTCTTACAACCGGCCGCTGCTGGTTCTTGGGGTGGCCTGAGATCCCGGAGGGGATGTGGAGTTCCTTTCCTCAGCTGGCTCTCGGTCTGGAAGTGGCAGAACCCCTAAGCACACTCCTCACCCTGTGGCTCCTGCTGCAACCAAGTGTGTGCCACGTAGTGCTAGGACTCCCAAAGGGGAGAGTGAGGCATCAAGGGAGGCTTCCTGGAGGAGGAGGTGATGGAGTCAGTTGTGAAATCCCAGTGGGAATCCCCAGGGTGTGGAAATAGGGGAGAATGTCTCAAGCAGAGGACACAGCAGGGGCAAAGGCCCTGAGGTGTGGCATGAGGCCGGCTATGTGGATGAAATGAAGGCTCCGTGGCCACAGACACACCTGTCAAAGCCTTGACAGCCAGGTCAAGGAGCCCACACTTCATTCTGGAGCAGGGCTAAGGGGGGCAGGGGGCAGGGGGTGCTGGGGTGATTAGCACTGGCCTGGCACATGGACCCCAGCCATTCCCTGGAACTTGCAGCCCATTTTTGACACTGCCATCCCTTCCCTCAGGCCTGCCACCTCCCAGGCTTCTTTCCATCAGGGAGTCAATGCGGACTCAGGGGCGACTCCTGCCCAAGGACAGCTAGCTGCCAGCGGTCCCTGATCCATGGTGGGGAAAGACCAGGGTGGACACTCTCAGTCTGAGGCAGACCTGGCCCTGACTCACCGTGTGACCATGGGCAGAGTGTTCCCCACTCAGGACCTCAGAGTCCACCTGTCCTGCAGGGGTCCCATGAGGTTTGGCCAAAGCTGGGGACAAGTGAGGAGCCTCCCCTAGGACTTTGTCCCCAGAGCAGGCTCCTCAGAATCAGGCCCTGGGGTGGGGAGACAGATCACTGTGACCTTGGGCAGGTCATCAGCATGGCATCTGTCACGGGTGCAGTGTGGGCTCCGGCAATAAATCGATGGTCCAGGCCACTGCCCTGGGGCCTGTTTGCTCTCTGGGAGATAAGGGCCAGGCGGGCACGGGAGTCACAGGGATCTGTACAGCAGGTGATACCCCCCCCTCGTGTGTCACGGGGTGCGAATTCGTCAGGCACACCTCAGCAGGTGTTGAGTTTGGCTAATTAAAGATTTCAAGGCCCAGGAATCCAGGCCACCGCGTGGGTCGGCTGCTGTGGGAAGCACACCTCTCTGCTTTCTTTCCCAAGGCTCTGGGACGGAAGTGGCTCTGCAGTAACAAGTTGGCTACAGGCGGCAGCCACACTGTCCTTCCTCAGCCCAGTGACCACAAGTCTTGGTGGAGGCACAGACCCCACAGAGCTTGCTGCCACGGCCCAGGCTTCTTGTGTGGGGGCAGCCGAGGTCTGGGGGATACAGCTGGCCTGGCCCGAGGGTCCACTGTGATCATGAGGGGTTCAGGCATGAGGGTTGCCCCCATTTCCAGCTCGCCCATCTTTATCACTCCCCTCCTCGGCTGAGACAAGGTGCCCCTTCCATCCTGGCACCCCTCTGCCCACCTGCTCTCCAGGCTTCAGAGGGAAAACACCCTCCTGAGACAAGCTCTCAGTCAGTAGGGGAACTGGATCCACTGGACAGGTCTGGATTGTTTTCAAGGCACAGCCACAGGATGGGTGGGAAACTGATTCTAAGACCAGGAGTCTGGAAATAGGGTGGATGGGAGGGTGCTCAGAGGAGGGGAAGGCACTAAAACACGCCCTGTGTCCCCCTAGACCTACGACCCCAGACCCTGAGCCCAGCAGACCCTCCTCCACCCACTCCTCCCTGTTGTCAGCAGCACTGGGTAGGTGGCCCGGAACACTGCTGTACCAGGCACACCAATCCCTCGTCCCCTAGCTCCCTGGCCCTGGGGTCTGGGGTCTGTGCTTCTGCGTCTGGGTGTCTGGAAGGTGGGGACAGAAGGTGCATTTCCCTGTGAAAGGGCACATCTTCTAGACTCCCAACAGATGCTTAGAGCTGGGCCTAGCCCTAGACACCTAGGCCTCCCCTCCCCCGCCCCCTAGCCCCGCCCCCTGCTAGCTCAGACTGACCCCGGTGGAGGCTACAGCTGGAACTTCTTGGCTCAAGACTGGACCAGGGCCAGCAGCATCCCCCTCCCCCCGTTGCCAGCCTGCTGAGAGGGACGTGCAGCCTGAGGCCCAGCTGAGGCAAAGGACAGGACATCACATGCCTGCGGCCCCCCAGGACCAGGGGAGACCCCGAGCCAGCCAGCCCAGCCTCCTCCCTGCTAACCCGGAATCCCCTGGAGGCGGCCAAATATTTGGACAGCCGGACTTCTGGCCCCAAAGAAAGCTGGAATGGGGGCCTGGGGCAGCTCAGGACTCATTGGAGACCCCACTGCGGGGGTTAAGGGCAAGGTCAGCTTGGAGGAGAGGCTCCATCCAACGTCAGGAAGAAGCAGAGAGAGGCAGAGGCGGGGAAGAGAGAGACAGGGAGAGAAAACACACATGCACATGCGTCCAGCATACTGATCCAGACGGAGAGGCGCTGGGAGTCCGAGAAACGCGAATGGACAGAGAGGGATGCAAACAGAAGAGTACACAGAGAGAGCTGGAAAGACGTTTGGGCAGGGAGAGAGGGAGATGGACAATTGGAGAAGGCCAACCAGGCAGAGAGAGCCAGATGGAGAAAGGACAGAGACAGACAGCAGGAGACAACAAGGGACAGCCAACGAGAGACAGAGTCCCAGAGGCACAGGAAGGGGAGAGGAAGCCAGACACCCAGGTGAGGGGGCAGCAGACCCAGTGTGCACCACAAGGATGGCCGGGCAAAGCCCTGGAGGACCCCACAGAAAAGCCTGCCACAGCATTTCCAGGTTCCCATAAGGGCAGGATATGCCCCATTCGCCAGGCATAGGGACATCCAGAGGGGAGGTCTGAGCCCAGCAGGGCCACAAGGCCTGCCCGGCTGGAAAGAACCCCCAGTCCAGCACCTGTGGCTCATCTCCCCATACAATGGGAAAGATATACGGAGAGGACGGCCAGCGGGAGTGGCCCCATCCTCAAGGGCCATGCACGTGTGTAGACGTGCCAGCGGAGAGGCTGTGTACAGGACGTGGCCCGCAGAGCGGAAATTCAAAACCAAGCCACCCCAAGCTGCTGGCCGGAAAGCCCCTCCTGCCCCAGCAGCTGGTCCTTCCCTTTGGTCCCTAGAAGCCCTGCCTGGCCTTCTAGAGCACCCCACCCAACCTGCATTTGTCTTCCTATCCAGAGTCAAAGGCCAGCCCTCCACCCACCAGACTGAGGGTGCACAGGGCACATGGCAGGTCCTCAGTAAACGTCCTTAAACGAGTGGAATGTGTCAAAGGTCCTTGACAAGCCCCCAGCCCATCTGACAGCTCCAAGGGGCACTGGACTGCCCCCGCAGTGTTTGCACTGGAACACCCTCCCACGGGACCCTATTCTGCTACAGTATCAGCCCTGTGCACACAGGTGCCAAACTCCCCCAAACGTGTTTTCCCTCAGACCAAGTGTCTTTCCCCACACGCAGCCAAGACTTTCAGGGTGCACTCAGTCCAGTTCAGAAGCCTTTTCTGACCCCATCCAGAGACCATGAGCCCCCCAGCCTGTCCTGTTTTGCCTCAGTTTCTCCATTTGCCCAGGACTCCATGACTACTTGCTGAAGGCAGTAGGCACCACGACGGGAGCAACCAAATCACATGGTCTGGTACCTGGGGCCGTGAACTGGGTGTTTTTTTTTCCCCCCTTTGGACCAAAAGGACTAGTACTGAGCAAAGGGGTGGTTTCAGAAGGCACTGAGGATATGTGCTCTATGGGTCCAGGCAGAATAAAGTTCTGAGACATGTACCCCCACCTCTCCCAAGTCATTCCAGTCCTCTTGGATATACGTCAGGCCTGGCCTCATCCACCCCTGATTCTTCCCATCTTTGGTGCTTCCTACAGGAAGCCTTCCAGGGTTGTGCAGAAGCTTCCCCTCTTAAAATGGAACTGTCCCCAGAAAGCTTTCTGTGCTCCAGACTGAGAACCTGTGAGGGATAAGCTTCCTTTCCAGAAGGAACTGAGCCCCCATGCCAGACTTGTACTGAAGAAGAGGGCAGCAAATTCAAAGGCCTCTTCCAGGGACAGCACCGTGGCCCCAGGCAGCCATGAAAGGACAGGACCCGCAGGCTGAAGGAAGGATAGCCGCCCTCAGACCTGTCCTAGAGCCTAAACCTGGTCTCAGGGTTCAGGTGACGGTGGGGGAGAGAGGGCGGATCCCCCTAGGCCACGCCCCCTGTCCCCCTCCCTGGGTGTAAACAAACGCACGCATTTGGTGTGGCCAATCGAAGGGGCCAACGGGGCGGGGCGGGCTCCTGCAAACCGGAGTCCAGCTCCTTTCCCTCGGGGGATACGCGGTGCCATCTCTCCCAGCCCCGCCCGAGCACCGGGCGGCGAAGAGCGCACACGGAGCCTCGCTCTCAGACTCAGGAGCCACACGTGCCCGGTGCCCGCCGTGCCTGTTGGCCCGGCTGCAAATGGCACGGCTCTAGGACCAACATGTGCCCCGCAGCCCCTCAGGCAGCCTGGCCCGATCTGCCCTCAAACCTCTGCGCAGCGCGGCCGGGATAAATATACCCGGACTTCCCGCATGCCAACCGGGCCGCTTTGCCTGCCAGATGCCCGTCGGAGCAGCGCTCCAGGGCCTGCTCCCGGGCCCTCTTAGCCTCCCCTCCGGGGCCCTCTCCGGCCCGCCTCCACAGACAGAGCTTCAGGAAGCCCATCGGGTGCCACCGACCTCCTGCTGTCCCATCCGGCCCTGCCGAGAGGCCCCGAGGAGACATTGTACCTCTCCAGGACACCTGCTCAAGCTCGGAGCTGAGTCTGACTGGTGGGTCTCCAGACCTGCGTCCAGAGCGCGCGGGGCTCTGATTCTCAGAGCCTGGGGCGCCTGCCCCAGGCGGGGCAGGCGAGGGGAGCTACCCAGAGCCAGGTTACGCACGAGAGGGTGGGTGGTAGGGCTCAGCCCGCCCGGTGCCCCCTGGGCTGGGGGTCGGTGCCCCTAGCAGTACCTGGTTTCACGGGTGGGACGCGCGGTGCTCAGCTCTAGCTGGTGCTGACCTCTCTGCTCCCGGCCGAGCGCAGCGCAGGGGGATGAAGGGCGCCCGGCCCCGCCCCCGGCCCGCCCCCCGCCCTCCAGTCCCCCGCGGCCCGCGGGAGGAGGGGCTGGTCAGGGGCGAAGCGGGGGCCCGGCCCAAGGAGCAAAGGGGCAGCCAGAGTGCGGAGCAGCCCCTAGCCAGAGAGCAGCTGCCCCGAGAGGGCTCAGTGGAGTCCTGTGGGGAGGGAGGGGCATGCTTCAGTCCAAAGCAGATGCCCTCTGAGTGCCTCATTAACCCCTGAAATGCTCTGTCCGCATCCCCCTGGGCCAGAAGGGGCTCTTCAGCCAAGCGGAGTGGGAACAGGGCGATGCTTAACCTCAGCGGAGGGTGCTTGAATGGGGGACTCTCAGACGTCACTCAAGCTCCAAAATGTCTTTCTCCCGCCTCCTCCTTCCCAAGCAGAGGCGGGATAGGGTGAGGAGGGGGCCCCGCATTATTTCTGTCTTCACCCCAGATGTTCAGAAGTGATTGAGGCTAGAACAGATGGGGCAGGGGCAGTGAGGTCAGGGGGAACCAGGCTTGGCTCACCTTGAGCCTTGCCTGGCTTCTGCCCAGCCAAATTCCCCATTTCTTTATTTCCAAGTAGTAGGAGACAGCTGTCAATCTGCCCATGGAGAGTGGGGTCTGGGACTTGGTGCCCTGGGGTCAGGGGTTTTGGGGTGGCCCTGTTCTCGGCTGGGGGCTCCCATCCCACCCCTACCTGCTTCCCACCCAAGACTTTGGTGCCCAGAAGTGAGTGGTGGGTGTTAAGGCCCCCAGTTCCAGCCAGCAGGGATCTGAGGGAGACCTTGACCTTGGGAGTGAGCTGGTGAGGGGGGAGATTCCCAGAACATCTGTGTCCTTGCTTCTCAGCCTCTGGCTCTGATCCGATTAATCCCATGGCTTCTGCCATTCCTGGGCAATCTGGATGTCTCTGGGTCCTGTCTGTCCCCCGCCCCCCCCCCCCCCCCCAGGAAAGGCCTCACCCGTCTGCTGCCCTGGGCTAGGAGTCAGGGCTCCTGGACTCTCTTCCTGCTGACTGACATCACCAAGCCTTAGGTGCCTCAGTTTGCCTATGTGTCACAGGAAATGGCTCTGTCCTGAGGGCCTGAGGGGAGTGGGTGAAGAAGCGAAGCTGTGAGCCAAGAGCAGGGGACTCGGCTTTGGCTGAGAGCCAGAGGCCTGGAAGAACCTCAGAGAAAGGTGCTAGGGTAGTGCCGTCCCTGCAAACCCCAAACTGCCCAAGCTCTCACCCTGCTAATGGCTGAAAAGTGGAAGGGACTGGCTTTCTCTCCTGACCGGGGCCTGATATAACCCCCAGATCACAACTAACCTTGGTCATGAGGGACCACAAGACTCTCACCCTCCCAAGGGGCTTGGGGACTTCCCACAGGGCTGTCAGACAGGAGAGGTGCTGACCGGATCTCAGGCCCTCCCCCCTCCCACCTACAGACATGCTGGATGCTCACAGAAGCCATTTGTAAAGGGCTGGGGGCTTCCATTGGCAGTTCATGAGGGGTCAGTCCTGGCTTCAAGGTCACCCAGTATGTGGGGGTTGAGGTCCTCAATCCAGAATGGCTGTGTGGGGTCCCTGGGCCAGGCCAGTTGTGGCCAGGCTGGGGGAGGGACTGCCTGTTTGTTGA
Organism: Macrotus californicus; assembly: GCA_007922815.1. Lineage (NCBI taxonomy): Eukaryota > Metazoa > Chordata > Mammalia > Chiroptera > Phyllostomidae > Macrotus > Macrotus californicus. Next base: position 61,461 of record VMDR010000083.1, on the reverse strand, counting down.
TGCTGGGCCTGGGCCCTGGCCAGGGCAAACACAGCTCTGAGGCCTTCCCCGCCACCTGCCGAATCTCCCAGCCCAGCCTGTGGTGGCCGCACAGCTGGCAGCCAGGTTGGGGCTCTGAGAGCTGCCGGGTGCCGCCTCCCAGAGATCGGAGGGGACATCCATCCTCGCAGCCGCTGCACGGAGGGCAGCCGCCTGGCGTGAAGGCTGGCAGGAAGCTCTGTTGCTTTATCTCAGCCTTCAGCCAAGTCCCAACTTTACTCCTCAATCCCTGGAAACCGAGGCACAGGCCCAACAGACTGGCAGACACGTGAAGCAGGACGCAGGGTGCCAGGTCACTCAGACCCTCCTTCTAGGTCCCGGCACCTCCATGCCCTCCTCCCTCTTCAGTCTCATCCTTCTGGCCTCCAGCTGGACAGCCTCCTGCCCCACGCACCATCTCCCTTGGCACGCCCTCCACACAACAAGCCCAGACCCTGTCTGCCCACAAAGCCCCATCCTCACTTCCCACTCAGTCCTACCCCAGCCCAGCATCGGTGTTCACTGACTCCGCGGACGCCCTGTAGACACCTGCCTTGCACCCAGCTGGCCTTGCCCACATCCTCCCGGCCAGCAGGCCTCTCCACCTCCCTCACCATGCAGCAGGCCACTAGGGGTTCTGCCTTCACTTCCCTGTGCCTTCGCCCCCTGGTCCCCAACCTGCCCCACCTCCTAAGCCAACTCCTACTTGTCCTTCAACCCCCAGCCCGAGCCACTGGGGAGGGCTGGCTCCTCTGATACTTCCCGTGGCTGTTCCTGCCCACCCCTCGGCAGCCCACACCGCAGCATCTCTAAGTGCCCACTGTAGGCCAGCTGAACAGAAAAGCTCATGCCAGGCTGGAGGACAAGCCTGATAGAGAAGCAACCTGTGGCTTGTGTCTGCGTAGAGGGAGAGAGGCACCCACCGGGGCGGGCAGGAGCAAGGTTGCTCCTCAGGGAGGAAACAGCCGGCCACAGGGACACTGGAGTGTGACTGTGGGATGAGCACCAGCAGGTGCGGGGCCGCGTGTGGGGGCAGGACACCCAGCATGGCGTCAGTGTTGGGGGGTTTCTAGGCCTCACAGGACGGTGGCTCTCCCCTCTCAGCCCACAGGGTTGAAGACTTATGCTTCCCACTTCTGGCTACACTCTGCCCCACTCGGTGTCTGGGCCATTCCTCTGTGAGCACAGCAGGGGCTCAGTTGGCGCAATACCCAGGAGGCTAGAGGGGACCCTCCTCTTCAGCTTTTCCCCTGAGTCCCCAGAGCTGGTGACCTCTTGGCTGAGGCCTGTCCCCACAGTCTTGGCGTGCCTTCCCTCTCTCCCCTGAGATCTGGCCCCCAGCGTCTCTGGCCACTGAAGCGGCTTAATGAGCCCAGGTCACGTGGACCGAGCTCCTGCCTGAAGGGAGGGCCCAAGCCCCCAGCGGCCACCCAATCAGGCCCTGACGTCAGTGGCATTAACTGTCTGCCAGGCTGGTCTAATCTCTGGTCAGTGGCTGGGCCAGGTTAGTCCCGCCAGAGCCAGAGCTGAAGGCCATGAGGGCCCTCAGGGGCACCTTGAGGTTGCAGGTCAGGCGGGACGGTGGTGGCCATAGGTGCTTACAGTAAATGCCCCCTACCTATGGTCCTGGGTTGTGACCATGGTGCCAACCCTGGGCCTGCTCTCTCCGACCCTCTGCTGTTCAGGAGCCAGGCACTGGGCGCCCACCCTGCTCCGTAGGGTGTGATTACACGGGTGTGGTGAGTGGGGCCGAGGAGGCTTGCCAGCTGTGGACAGAGCAGCCTGCGTCCAGGCGTCATCCCCAGCCTGTGGAATCTAGGACTCTGTGGGTAGAGCCATGCATGGGAGGAGACTCTCTGGAGAGTGGCATCCAGCCCCTGCACGGTGTTCGGGCTTCTCTCTGCCTCTTGTCCAGGAAGGCTCGAGAGTTCTTTACCTCACTTCCATGACAAGGTGGCTATGTGAAAGACCCCATTTGCCCACCTCCCTTGGCAGCTTCCTCCCTCTCTAACCCACCAGCTCCTCAAAGCTTCCTGTCTCCCTCCTCACCTCCCCCTATTAAATCCTACCTTTGCTGTCACTCTCCCATGCCCAGCTCACTCCAGACGGAGGTCCTTAGCTGAGATGAGCAGCCCCAGCTCAGCCAGGCCCCGGACCACCCAGTGGGCACTCTAAACCACTGGCCGGAGCCCCATCCTCCCCTCTAGCCTCTGAGCAGCACCAGTGTGGCTGCCCACACATGTCCTGGGCTCCCTGACCCAGCCAGGATCCCCCCACCACCAGCTCAGGTCTGGGAACCCTCACTCTCCCCTCTCTAGCCCCCCCTTTGTTCTACAGGCTCACAGCTCCACCCTCCCCCGGACAATGAGGATGCTGCCCAGCCCAAGTACCCACCTGCCTCGGGGACATCTCCCCCAGTGGCCACAGGTCTGGGAAACCCAGCCCCTCCAATGTTCCCCTCAGTCCCAGCTTGGCGGGGGCATCACATGCACTCGGTCAACAGACAGGCCCAGGTCCTGTTGCCAAGCCCAATTCCTTGCAGACCCTGGCACCTCGGGGTAAGGAAGACATGTCTTGCCCATGGATACCCCGGCCCACTTCTCCCCTCCCCCATGCCCATGCACACCGGTCCCCAGGAAACACATGTGCCCCTATATATATGTTTTTGTGAAAAATTTCAATGATTATTTTTTTCCACAAGCAGATTTGGAAAATATCACTGATGACCTTATTTCCATTAAGGCCAGGGAAATAAAATTATAAATTGTTGTAGGCATAAGGAAAATATTTAAGCTTAAAGTAGTATTTTGAGTTTTAATATACCTACTATGAATTATTTCAATGTTTTTGCAACTAAAGTTATGTGCAAAAATTAACCATTAAAATACATAAAACCATATACAGGAGTGGACATTTTTCCTGTTTCTTCAGGCTCCAATGTGGCACCAGTACGGCTTCAAAGGGCTCTCTCGGATTTTGTTTGTATGTGGAATTTTGATGTTTTGTGCATCATGGATTTTTCTGCGGTCATTCTGATTTCTAAGAGAGCTGACCAGTATACTGCTGTCTGACCGCTGAAGTGTCCAGCCCGCCCTTAAGCTCTGCACCGCAGGTGCTGCCTCGTTTGCCTCATTCCGCCTGACTCCAGCTCGGCAATTCCATGCTCGCTTCCAGGGCCTCCGAGACCTGTCCTCTTGTGGGGGAGGCCCAGGCCTCCGGGCTGGCCTTTGGCACTTTCTACTGTCTCCCCACCCCCTGCTGTACTGAATTCCGGTGGCCGCCAAGCCCCTGTTCCTGGGGCTTATACACCCTACTACCCCAGCTAGAATGAGCTTCTGTCTCAAAACTCCCCCCTGCCCTGGCTGGTGTGGCTCAGTGGATTAAGCATTGGCCTGTGAACCGAAAGGTTGCTGGTTTGATTCCGGGTCAGGGCCCATGCCTGGGTTGTGGGCCAGGTCCCCAGCTGGGGGTGTGCGAGAGGCAGCCTGTTCATGTTTCCCTCACGCTTCAATGTCTCTCCCTCTCTTTCTCCCTCCTCTCTCTCTAAAAAGTCTTCAAAAAGTAAAAACAGCTCTGGCTGGTGTAGCTCAGTGGATTGAACGTGGGCCTGGGAAGCAAAGGGTCGTGAGTTCAATTCCCAGTCAGGTCACATGCCTGGGTTGCAGTCTGGGTTTCCCAGTGGGGGGCGAGCAAGAGGCAATCAATCACACAGTGATGTTTCTCTACCTCTCTTTCTCCCTCCCTTCCTGTCTGTCTAAAAATAAATAAAATCTTTAAAAAATATAAATAAAAACAAACCACCTCCCTCTTGATCCAAGACCACCCCTGAGAACATTTCCCACGGTTTCTCTGCCTCTTGATGGGGATCAAGAGGCACAAGTCTATCCCATATTCCCAAGAATGCCCCCACCATGTCAGGCCAGGTGCTTCAGCCTGGAAGGAGCCATCTTCCCACTTGTGTCCAGCCCAGCCCTGGGCACTTCACAGATGCTCATGACTCGTGACAAATCAATTCTCTCCCCTCCCCCCAAGAAAGGACAGCGGGACCCGATGAAAGGTTTATTGCTGAGTCTGTGCATCTAGCTGAGGGGAGTGTGAATCCTGCCCTGACCCTGCTAGACAGAAGCGCCTGTCCTCGCCTGCAGTACAGGTCCCGTCCATGGACATCAGCAAGCGCTGGGTGACTGAGGAGCAGTAGGGAATGGGGATGAGGGAATGTGGGCCTTTGTCCCTCAATTATTCCTGCCAGGGAGTGGGCCCTGAATAGAAAGAGCAAGAGAAGCTGCTGGTAGGAACGAGGGTCACCTGGGTTTGCTCGTGACCCTACCTGAGGTAGACCCCTGAGGCCTCCACCCTGTTGCCCATGCCCTGCCTGGGGCTGATCAATGGGAGCCGGACTCTGCCCTCAGCCACCCCTCAGGACAGTTCAACCATTGGCCACCACTGGTGTCAACAGTACCCTCCCTCAATAGACCATCCCCTTGGCCAACTGGCCTGAAGTACTCTGGGTGGGTGGGCAAGGCAGGGCAAGGATCTGGTGTCCAAGGACGGAGGGGGCAGAGCCTATGGGGGAAGGGGCGAGGGGGCCGCTCTGAGACTGGCACAGGGGGAAGGGTCCGGCTTGACTCTCTCTCTGGCACCCAGGGGCTCCCAGACCTGCCCCCACTCACTAATTCACCTAATGTAGAAGCAGCACGGGCCAGGGTTGGCTCAGACTTTGGACCCCTGGAGCTGCTGGGAGGGACAGTTGCTGGCCACTGGGTAGACAGGTGTCAGACTTGTCACATGGAGGTGGTGAGGCTGGAACAGGCTGATGGTAAGCAGCAGGCCTGCCTGGAGGAGGGATCCTGGCCTGCCCCCTGCCCTTCAGGAAACTCTAGGAGGGAGGGCTGTTTGCGGAGCCCAGACCCACCGGGTGAGTCACGGGCCCCCTGGGGCGGGAGAGCTGCTGGAGATTGGTCAGTCGGGCACTGCTGAGTCACTGTGTGCTCCAGCTGCCCCAAGTCCTGCTGGCTCCTAGCTGGGGCTGGCTGTGGTGGGTCCTGGAGGCCAGTGCAGCCAGGCCGTGAAGGGCAGCTCGGGAGCTGGGGGCACCTGGCTCAGGGAGGCCTGGGAGCCACAGGGGAGGGTCAGGAACTCAAAGCCAGTGGGGCTCGGGCGTCTTGGTTCTGTGGCTGGTGAGGCCACAGGCTGGGGTCCTGGAGTCCTGGGGGAATGACTGGGTCCTGCTGGCTGAGGCTACGAGGTAGAGAGGCTACAGGTCTCAGGACAAGACTGGCTTCAGGAGCCTGAGAAAAGAAGGAAGCTTGTCAGCACCCCCTGCCCCACAATAATGGGGCTTAGGCTGAGCCTTTGTGGAGGTGGATTTGGGTGCAGGGCCATCTGAGGGATTGGGGCCTGGTCCAAACAGATTAAGTAGGTGGGACTTGTGAGCCAGGGGAGGGGCCTAGGGCAGTGGGGCGGGACCTGAGGAGCCAGGGTGGGGCCGGGAGGCAGAGGGTTCTGGGAGTTGGGGGTGAGGCAGTGGAGTGGGTAGGCTGTGGCGAGGCCGGGTAGGGATGCGGCCAGGCACTGAGACCAAGAGTCACTACAGGGAGGCCTCCGGGCTAGGAGACGCCCACCTCAGAAGAGGCCGCAGTCTTTGAGGTTCTCCTTGATGATGATGTCTGTGACGGCGTCGAAGACAAACTTGACGTTCTGCGTGTCGGTGGCGCACGTCATGTGGGAGTAGATCTCCTTCACGTCGCGTCGCATGTTGAGCTCCAGGAATTGCACCTTGATGTAGTTGCCCGCGTCCTCGTACGTGTTGGGCCCTGCAGGGGAAGCGGGCTCTCACCCCCTGCCCCCGGTCCTCCCGGGAGCACGGAGGAGGGCGGCCCAGATCCTGCGGGTGGCGCCTAGCCCTGCCCTGCGGCCGGGCGGCGGTGGGGCGGGGTGGTTCTCACCGTCGTAGTCGGGGAAGCAGATGCTAAGATGCGCCTTTTTTATCTTCTCGGAGAACACGTCCTTCTTGTTGAGGAAGAGCACGATGGACGTGGTGGCGAAGTAGCGGTGGTTGCAGATGCTGTTGAACAGGTGCAGGCTCTCGTGCATGCGGTTCTGAGGAGGGCAGAGGCTGTCGTGCACGCGCGGCCACAGGCAGCCACCCGCTCCTTCCGACAGCTTCAGGCCAGCCTCCCCTGGGCCCTCTCCTCTTCAGACGGCTCTGGAACGCACGCCCCTCCCGGAAGCGCCCTGCCCCCGCAGCGCCGGCCCTGCTGGGCGCTCACCACTTCGTCGTCCTCCACCAGCACCATGTCGTAGGCGCTCAGCGCCGCGATGAAGATGATGCAGGTCACCCCCTCGAAGCAGTGGATCCACTTCTTGCGCTCCGAGCGCTGCCCGCCCACATCGAACATCCTGCGGGGCCGGTGGGGCCTGAACCCGTGCGTCCAGCCCCCTGGACACGCCCGCAAGCCTCCCCTCGCCTCCCGAGGCTGTCCCGGGCGCCCTCCGACCGGAAGGGCGCCGGCAGGGGCCGGGCCTTTCTGCAGGCGGGATATCTGGGAAGGGGCAGGGCCTCTCACAGGTACGGGGCCTCGGGGCGGGGAACTTGCGGGCAGGGGGCCCCTGACGGCCGCGGGGTCGTACCGGAAGTTGAGGTCCTTGAAGGAGAATTGCGTCTCGATGATGCCGGTGGTCTTGACACGCGAGCGCAGCACGTCCTGCTCAGTGGGCACGTAGCCCGGCGTTACCAGGCGTTCCAGGTCCGAGAGGTAGCTGCGAGAGAGCCCGGGGTGTGGGTGGGTGGGTGGGGTGCAGGGGCGTGGCCGGCCCGCCAGCGCCCCCGCGCCCTGCCTGCGCGCTCACTAGCCCGCGGAGTCGTTGAGCTGGTACTCAGAGGCGCGGTCGAAACAGGCCTGGATACCCGAGTCCTTCCACAGCCGCTGGATGATGTCCGACATCTCCTTGGGCATCGTGCCCTCCTCGATGGTGTCCGCCATGTGCATCAGCTTCCGGGCATCGTCCTGGGGACAGGGTAGGTGTGGTTGGTGGTGGCCCGGGACTTGAGCCCGGCCCCGCGACTCGAATCCTCTGAGGCCCGGCTTAGTCCGGCTCAGCCCGCCTCCTGGCACACCTGGCGCGCGGAGTCTCCGTACTGGATGTTGAGCGTGGTCATGGCGCGCACGATGGCTAGGATGGACTGCAGCGTGTTGCCATAGATGATGGCGATGAACTCCAGGCACTCTTCCAGCGAGTACCCGTCCTGGTGGATAATCCTGCGGCCGGGGCGATCCGGGGTCAGCGCCTCGTGGTCAGTTGGGGAAGGACTGGCCATGTGCGCACGCCCCCCACCCCCTCGCGGCCTCGGGACCGGCACTTGCACTCACTTCATCTGCTTGACAATGGTGCTCTTCCCAGACTCACCGGCACCTGGAAGGAAAGCCGCGCCTCAGAGCCGCGCCGACCGCACCTCCCTCCCACTCCATCCTGTCTCCTGCTTACAAGGCTGGGGAAATGGCTAGACCGATCCAGAGCGCCAGCCTAGCCCTCGGTTCCACCTGTTTTCCTTTCATTCCCCCAAAGTAAGGTCCTGACACCCTAGCAGAAAAACGTTTGTAAATGTCAGGAGTGACGGAAGAATGCTGAGGACGGGCATCAACGACCTCAGCTGTGCTGGTGAACCTGCAAATTCCGGGTTTCCTTGGTCTCTATTAGTCTGAGACCAAAATAAAGAAAACCTGGACCGCCACCTTGTGAAAACATGTGGGACTGCATGCCGGGATTATTTGAGCCGGGTCGACCCCGCTTTTCAGCTGGGATGGGGAGTCTCTGAGGCTCAGAGGGCATTAGCACCTTCGGTGGGGGAGAGACAGAGCTGACAGCCCCTCTAAGCCTGCTCTCGCCGGGGTGTTGGGCGCAGTTAATGGGATTTCTGGCTTAGCCTCTCTGTCTTCCTGGTCTCTGGAGAGCCCGGGTGGAGCCTGCACCCCTCTCAAAGCAGTTCCTTCTTCCCCTGAGGGGTGGCAGTGGCCTCGAGGCACTGGATGAAAACCCCATGTCCCTCACTGCCACAGGACCGTGGGCATGCTTTATCTATTCCCCTCTGTGCCTTAGTCCCTTCCTCCCCCTGTAGCTGCTTTGCAGTTCTTCCCACAATAAAGCTCTGAAAGCTGGGGACCACTGGGTGGTCCTAGAGGCTGCCCACTTTCAGGACTGTGACCTCCTCCCCAAGGAAGCAGCCCTAATGTGGGACCCCCCCTCCCCGGAGTTCCCTGGTTTCTGAGCCCTGCCTGGCAGGGCCCTCAAGCCCAGCCAGGGCAAAAGTGTGTCCGTAAGCACATGTCTACAAGAGTGGCTGGTACACACTTCTCAGGAGGGGAGGCTGCCAGAGGGGGGCCCTCTGGAGAAGGATTCCGTGGCATGCCCAGCCCTCTGGGGAGCCAGGGTACCACCAGTCACGTCCGGCCTAGTCCGACCACGGCTCCCACTCTGTTCCCTGCCCTGCCACAGGCTCACTGTGCTTCCAAAGTCATCTCTCCTTCACAGAAGGACCACCTGCCTGCCCCCTGATTTTGTGGCAGTGGCCCCACCTTGGCCCACACCCCTACCCAAAAGCAGCAGTTTCACAGTTCGGGCATCCTTCTCAGCATCTTCTTTCAGCTTCTTTTCTAGCTCCCTTGAGTGCTTCTCCTCTGCGCTGGCCCCAGCCCCCATGGCCCCAGCAGCAGGTGAAGGGTCGGGGTCAGCTGGCTCTTCTGAATGGAAGGATCTCCAGAGCCGGACTCAGGCCAGCCTCTGGCCTCCCTGGACACTCTTCTGGCCCCAGAACTAGCAATCAACTGGCTTTCCAGACCTGTGCAGGCCCTGGTGGGGCTACTTAGTGGGATTTGGGTGCTGGGGGTACCCAAGAGCCAATCAGAGACAAGGACAGGTGAATCCAGCTCAGCCCCCAGCCCTTCTAATCGGGCTGGCATGGCCCCAATCCTTCAACTGCTGACTCTGCACCCCCTCTACCACCCCCTCCAATCCTCCAGGAGACACCCTGGGTGGGGAGATACATCCATCTCCTGCCCCTGCCCTGGAGGAGGTAGACATGTCGGGGTCCAGGCTCAGAAAGGGGAGGAAAAGGCCTTGAGCCAGTGGGGTGGGGGCCATGGGGGTGGGGCTGGCAGCAGGGAGTAAGGGGGAAGTGTGCACTGAGCACCTGCCCAGTGCCCAGCGCTGGGCTGGGCACTGCTCCTTGTCTTGTGAGCTCATGCTGGCCCTGGGGGAGGGGCCCACATCATGAAGAAGCAAAGGCTCAGAGAGTCACATAGTGGGAGGTGATTGGGAAGGGCTGGGTGACTCTGGACCTGGGTTCCACGCTCTTCAGGGAGTCAGAGGCAAACGTGGACATTGCATTTGCACCACACGAGAGGACTATATCCAACCCAGGCAGGGCCGTTGCACGCTGTGTGCCAGTGGGCCTGGGTGTGCATGCACATCTGCTATGTGTGCCTGGGGGGGTGTCTATCTTTTACTGGCCCCAAGTAAGGCAATGGCATGTGCCTTTGTGAGTGCGTGTGTGTGCCTATGCACAAGTCTTTGTGTACAAGTGTGCACACATGTGCACTTTTGTATGTCTCTGCACACATGTGCTCGTACACAAGTATGCTTGGGTAGGTTAACATGTGCACAAATGTGTGAATGCATGTGCATGCATGTTACTGTGTACTTACCTGTGTGCTTGTTCATGTACATCTACGCATGTGTATACCTGTATGTGTGCACTTTCCTGTGCTCCTTTTTTAAAAGATTTCATTTATTTATTTATTTAAAATTTTATTTATTTTCAGAGAGAGAGGAAGGGAGAAAGAGGGAGAGAAACATCAACTGGTTGCCTCTCGCAAGCCCCCAACTGGGAACCCAGCCTGCAACCCAGGCATGTGACCTAAAGGGGAACTGAACCAGCAACCTTTCAGTTCCCAGGCCTGTGCCTCTTTTTGTGCATGTGTAGTTCAGTGCAACAAAGTCTCAGACCTGCAGAGGTGGCCGAGCTCTTCCAGGGAATGTTTTGCAGGCCTGCTGTCAGCTGGGGAAACTGAGTCCCAGAGCAGATCTGGCACTTGAAGGGGAACGGAGGGGTGGGGCCCATCTGCTCTGCTCTTGTTCTGTGCCCTGTGGGTGCCCTGGGACCTGCCTAGCGGCACCTCTGAGACATGCCACTTTTGGGGTCTGTGGTCTGTGGGTGGGTTCGGAGGGGACAAGGCCTGTTGCCATGAGGCAGCAGCTCCAAGGAGCCTGGGGCGTCAGTCCCTGCGCTGTGGAGAGTTCCCACCACCCATCAGAGGATCCAAACCCTGGGCTCCCAAGGCTCCCTCCCTCCAGGGGGCCCGAGCCTCCTGCTTGGACTCTGAAAAATCTGGCTGCCTTTTAGCACTTGACTCTGCAGCCCGAGACCACGAGGGGCTGCTGGGCCACAAACCCTGAGCATTGAAGACTGTCCCTGACACGTGGGTGGGGATGCTGACTCCTGCCTCAGCTTCAGCTCTACTGTTGGGGGAGGGGTGATCTGTCCAGGAGCGAAAGGTCACTTGTGCCATTTCAGCCTCAAGTTCCATCTTCCACCCACATTGTGAGGCCCAGGAGGGGTCTCTGAGGCCCTTCGTGCACTCACTGCCCAGGGATTTGGGGGTACAGGAGCCCAGATTTGTTAAACTGACAGAACTCTGGTTTCCACATATCGAGTTTATTTAAAGTGGGACAAACCACTGACTCCTAGTTCCCACCTGGCTCCTTGCTACCAGGAACGGCCCTAAGCCCTGCGGGGTCCACAGGCCTCCCCAGCCGGGACGCCCAGCCCCACTGTCTCCCCCTCCTCCGCAGCTCCTCACCTATTTGCTGTCCCTGCCTCTGCTCACCTGCCCCTGCGGGGCCCTCACTGAGAGCCGCTGGAAGCAGGCAGGAAGGATGGGGCTTTTGTTGCTTGGGGGAGAAGGGGAAGCTGGACTGTGGGGCTGTGGCTTTGTCTTGCCAATTCTGAGTCCCTAGTGCTGGCACAAGGCGGGACACAAAGCCAGGTGCGGTGAGTGTTGAGCAACAATCAAACAATCAAATGGGTGAATGGAAGCTGGCCTGCAGAAGAGAACCTGTGGGATCTGGTGGGCAGGCCACACAGGGTCCGGGTGCGGGGGCAGGAGGGACAGAATCTGGGCATGGGCTGAACCCCCATCCTTCTTCCCCTGCCAAGGAGAAAAGCCAAAGTCCAGTCCCAGAGCCAGTGTTTATTAACAAGATGGAACCCAAGGGTGGCGGTGGCCTGGGCAGCAGAGGGCCGCCAGGAGCCCCCACCCACCTCCCCAGCGGCCCCCCTGAGCTATTTACACCCATCATCTGAAGTGGTGTGCAGAAGGGAGCCCGGGGAGCCCCACAGGCCCCGAGCCTCCGCCACAGCCCCCTCTGCCCTCAGCCCTGCTTGTGCCCGGCCCCTCTGCTGTTCTCCCAGCCCGAGTCAGTGGCACAGACAAAGCGAGGAGGTAGAGTGGCCGGGCAGGGAGGGAGAGGGGCAGGAGGGGCTAGCCAAGCCATGCAGGGCTCCTCTTCTCTTGTCCCCAATAAATAGAGAATAAATACCCAGGAGGGGGCTGGCCTTGACTGAGTGTCCCCCTCCCAGGCAGGGGTGGGCATCCCATGCCGGCACCTCCTTCCCTCCCTCTCCAAGTGCATCTGAGCCCTCCCTCCCCCCGCCCACCCCATCTCCAAAGCAGTCAGTCCTCAGTCTGTGCTGGCGGCTCAGGTGGGCGGCACACGTTGGCGAAGGTGTGCAGCCCGTCCAGGGGGCAGGGCAGGCTCCCTCCCTGTGTCCTGTAGGTCCCAGCAGCAGCTGTCGGGCAGGTGGACCCCCAGCTGAGTTGGGGGCCTGTGCGGTCCTGGCCGGGCTCTACCCGCCGGCTGGGCCTGATTAGGAGGCCTCTGTCTCCTGCTGTCTCTGACCAGCACAGGTCTGAGTTCTGGACGATGCTGCCGCAGAGGCAGGCTATGTACAACCCACCAATAAATACTGTCTTTGCAGGGGCAGGGTGTGTATAGAATATAGATATTTTATATATATATATATATATATATCTTTTATATTAAAAGGGACAAGGGACAGGCTGGCCCATTGCCGGGCTCAGGCAGCTGGCCTCATGTGTCCGGCGGGTGGTGGCGGCGGTTCCGGGGCTTTTTCTGGTCCTGGGGATCAGGAGGCCTGGGTGCCCCTGGGGCCTCCCTGGGGCTGGGGGGCACGTGGCGCCAGTAGCCCTGGCAGTACTGGTGGATGAGGCCCACTTCCGGCTGGGCCAGCAGCTGGGCCAGCTCCTGGTACGAGGGAGTGGGGGGGCCGGCGCCTGCAGGCGGTGGGGCGCTTACGGCCGGTGGTGGGAAGAGGGCAGCGTGGACAGCATCCCGGCCTAGCACGTGCAGCTGCACCCGCGTGACGACGTGTTTGAAGTTGTTCTCGGTGGCTGTGCAGGAGTACAGGCCGCGATCGCTGAGCTGCAGGGCGCGAAGCAGCAGGCCCTGCTCGGTGCGCAGGAAGCGGTCCTCGGCACGGATCTGCGGGAGCAGGGAGCGGGGCTCAGGGGCTGTGCGGCCACCTTGCTGCCCCAGCCAGCTCCCAGATCGAGCCGCCTCTGCGGCTGCTCCGTGGAATGGCACCCACGTGGAATTTCCATAAACCGAGAAAACCCACGTAGAGGTCTCACATGACACCCAAATGAGGCACCCGTACAGTGTCCGTCTCAGGAGAGGGACTGTTAGGGAATTCTGGACCACGAGGGAGTTCTGGAGCACACACAGAGCTATTTAATGAGAACACCCAGCTGGGGCTTCCTCAGAAAACTTCCGCGGAAGGAGGGAGGCCTGGAAGGCACTTCCCTAAAATGAGGGCTACCCCACAGAGCTTCCATATGCTAGGCCCACCCCCAGGAGGTTTCCCGACAATGAGGCACACTTTTCATGGAAGCACACATGGCGCTTTTATGTACAGATGCATGCCCATACACGGCTCCATGTAACATGGAAACCCTGCAGCATTCCCACTCAACTAGGTGACTTCTTTGTAGGGAAGGGAGCTCGGGCTGGCTCCCGTCAACATTTCCCCCAGCTGGGGTTTCTACTGTAGGGAGGACTCCTGCACCCACGGGGGGGGCGAGGGGGGGTGGGCTGCGGGGCACAGGAAATCACCTCCCGGCGCCGGTCACTGGGATCTCGCTGGAACAGCCACTTGACGGTGGCCTGGGGCGAGCGGGGCTGGCACTCCAGGAAGGCGGCACTGCCCGCCACGCCATACTGCACAGACTCCAAGGCATTCTTGTTGGCTGGGGAACGAGAAGGTGCTTCATTGAAGCGGCAGGGCCTCTGGACAGAGGGCGGGCTGGTGAGGAGCCGTCGCTGTTGCAGAGCCCATGCAGGGACACCCACCCACAAAGGCAGGGACGCACCATCGGGCATCCACTCCTTGGGGGTGGGGGCTAGGGACATCCCATCTCTGAAACCCCAAGCCTCCTCACCCTCACGGGTCACATGAGACTCTTCCCACTGGGGCCCTGTGAGCAGCTGGTGGGGGAGGCACACTCACCGTTGGAGTTGAAGCCACGGCACTGCCTGATGGGGTTCCCGTGCCGGACATCCTGACGGCGGCTCCGCCTAGATGAGGAGAGCTCCTGATGGAGGGTGCCTAAGAAAGCTTGCCCCCAGGTCCCCGCTCCCTGGAGATGAGGGCTCAGATCCCCGCCCCGCCTCCCCCCGCCCCGGGTGATATCACATCCACCTCCCAACCCCCAGGACAGGGCCTTGGGTGTGGTGGCTAAAATTCCAAGGGTCTGGGGGTCCACACCTCTTGGAGGATGCTGTGTAGCGGGAACAGGCCTGGCCATCCCAGGCACAGTAGGGGTCCCGGGCGAGGCAGCAGTCGGCACAGGCAGCCCCATATGCCTGGCAGCGGTGTAGGCTCAGGTGTGTGACACCCACAGCAGAGGCCACGTACAGTTGTTGCTGGGAGAGGGGAAGGGGCCTGTCAGTCCCCTCCCACAGCCAGCCCCCATCCAGAGCCAGCTGGGCTGGGCTCCTCCCTTCCTGTTCTGTGCTTCAGTTACCCCATCTCTACTCCCAGACCACTCCAGCAAACTCACCCTCTTGGAAGAGATGGTCATGGTCTTAACCGGTGCTGGGTCCTGGAAGAAGATAAGGATCAGCTTTGGGTTCTGGGGAGCCCCCCCACCGGCCCTGCCCTAGAGGTCTGCAGTCAGGAGCCGGTACCAAGGAGGGCCTGGGTGAGGGCAGGCCTGGGGTGTTACACCGACCTTGAACACCTCCACCTCCTCCAGCATGAGCTCCTCCATCTCCTGGTCATCCTTGGGCAGCACAATGACCTTCTGCACTGTCCCGCGGTCTGGAACGGGCCGGGCAGGGCCTCAGTGGGGCTGAGGACACTGGGGAAGGGGCACCAGCCTCAGCCCCTTCCCCCACCAAGGCCCAAACTCCAGAGGGCAGTGGGGCAGCAGCTCTGTGCCAAGGTCGAAGAGTTTCCCCAGTGACGGGAAGAGGTCCGAGGGGATGGGCTCTGGATAAGGGGTGTCAGGGCCAGGGCCAGGGCCTGCCCCTGCCACCCAGACCCTCATTTGGGCACTGCTGAGAACAGGAGGCTGGAGGTGGCCCCCTGTCGAGGGCTACTGGAACTGGGGTGGGTGTGCTTGCACGTGTGCACACGAGAGTACGTGTCAGTATTCGGACGCAGGGATCCTGGAGGTGGCTGCCATCTGCTCCCCTTTTCCTGCTCATATGTGGGTTCTCAGGCACCCAGTGTCCCTGTTCCCCTGGTCCCTGGGGGGTGAGGATGGGGTCTGCCCACCCCTAGTCTCAGTTATCCCGGCAACAGGAAGAACGCTCCAAAGGATGAAGGTGGCAGAGCTGACCTGGACCCGCCTGTAGCAACCCCTAGTAGCGTAGGTCCCAGCCCCACGGGTCAGCACCCTCCACCCAGCGGGCCCTGCGCAGGAGGAGCCGGGAGCAGCAGTGGGTACCTGTGCCCAGGAAAAGCACCTCATAGCGCCCATCGGCTGCATCCACCTGGTCCACGGCGACAGTGGTGAGCCGGTAGGGAGCGCCTGTGCGGACCACCAGGGGTCGCCGCTGCAGCGGGTACACGGCCTGGTACATGAGTGGGTGGCTGCGCATGAAGTTGATCACTTCGTCAGGGTAGTCCTTGGTGGACTTCATGGACGGTGTGAAGGTCCCACCAGGGCACTGCAGGCAGGTGAGAGCGTCAGGCTAAGGCCACCCAGCCAGGGCTCTCTGAACCCACGAGCTGCAGGAGAGGCCTCTGTTCCCACCTCCTCTGCCTGCTCTGCTCTCCCGCGCAGCCAGGCTTCTGCCCGCACCCAGTCTCGCTGCAGGGCCTGCTCCAGTGGAGATCCCAAGGTCCTGCATCGCCAGGTCCCACCGCCACCTCCCTGGCCTCATGTGCCACGACCTGGTGGCAGCATTCAGCAGAGCTGACCACTCCCTGTCCATGTCCTCAGCACTGATGTCTCTTTCCTCTCTGGATGTTCCTCGCCCCTCCCCCTCCCTGCTCAGCAGGACTGCAGGCCCTCCCCACCCCTGTCCAGCCTCCCAGTTCACCTTTGGGGGTCAGCCTCCCTGAAACCAGTTTCTGTCTCAATCCCAACCACACTGAGAGGGAACCACCCACTGCATTTGATCAGATCCCACCCCCTTGCCTATAGTCAGCCCGCTAAGCTGAGCGCCCATCCACCATCTTTGCTTCAGGATCCTGGTGGGGTTGCCTCATGGCCTGACACTGTGTAAAGGGTGTGGGGGTGGGGGGTGTTGGCGTTTTTAAAATTTCAGCGTTACTGAGGGCGATGGTAGGTTCACATGTGTGCATGGTCCACCTCCCCCACCTGTGAGCTGCACGATGGCGGGGCCCCTGTCTGCACAGGGCTGGAACCAGAGCAGCCCTCCCAGAGGGCGCAGAAAGGGAGAGGCAGGGGGGTCCTCACCGTGCCAGGCCGTGGGTAGGGCATCTTCCCTGAGAAGGGCATCCACTGGTAGTTGGGGCCCTCCTTGTGAGCAAAAGGCCCGTTGAAGACCATGCGTATGTCCGCCATGGAGTAGACGCACACGGCTGAGCCTCGGAACACGGAGCTGCGGGCAGGGCGGGCTGCTGCTGTGGACGGGGCAGACCCTCGGCCCAGAGCCCCTCCTAGCCAACCCCACCCCACAGCTGGTCACCAGGATGGGGTCCTCCACAAGGCATAGCCCCCCAACACAGCCACACTCTGCCACTGCTGGTGTTGGCCCCAGCCTCACCCCGAGGAGGTAAAGACTGCATAAATGACGGGGTTCCTCACATCCTGGGTCTGCTGGACAAACACATCCTCTGAGGACAGAAGGAGAAAGTGCTGGGAGGGTGCCATAGACAGGAGCCCTAGGGCCCCGCCGCTCCTGCCCAGGGGTCCCACCCAAAGTGCCCAGATCAGCCACCTCCCCTCCCATGGGAGCCACAGGACCCCACCGCCTGCCGGGTGCTCACGGAGCTCATCAAAGTGCGTCTCGATGCCATCCTCGCCCGGCACGGAGCACACCAGTCGCGCCTTCAGGAACGTGCTCCACTTATTGACCAGGCAGCAGTGGCCACCGTCATCGTTCTGGGGCAGGAGCAGGGGGCTGGGTCAGATCAGTTCGCCCAGCCCCAGGCCCCTGCTGGGGAAGGGCTGACAGAGCAAGGACTGGCCCGCTCCCCTGCAGTGCCTACCAGGCAGATCCGCCCGATGCGGGCATACACCGCGGGGCTCTGCGACGTCTCTGCTGACCGCTCGCGGAAGAAGAAGTAGAGCTTGTCGTCATTGCGCTCAGCGCTGTCCGGGATGAGCTCCGCGTGGATGAAAGAAGGGTCTGCAGATGGGCAGGGGCCAGTTGGGCCAGCTCTCCCCTGACAACGCCTCTTTCCCCAACAGAATCCCCGCCGAGTACAGGACGACACCCCAACTCTTCCCCAGAGGAGAATCCCACCTCCCCAGCCAGTCAGGAGGTTCCCCGACCCCAGACAGGCTCCACCCCAGCCCTGCCCCACCCCCAGGGCAGGAGGGATGCGCCCACCATTGAGCCACCGGGAGTTGTACTGATCTGTGCGCATGGCCGTCTGCTTTCCAAGGGTGCGGAAGATGGCTGCGTCCGTGCCCATGAAGTCGATGTACACACCAGCATAGAGCTCCTCATCTGTGGGGGGCCAGTGGGTCAGTCAGGGGGGCCACCCTTTGCTAGGGCCAGGGCACAGCCCAAATGACCTGCAGGGCAGGGTCCTGTCTCCCCTGCTGGCCCCCCCAGGGCACGACCACATCACCCGTGGGGTGCTGGTCCATGTCTGCTGGCTCTAGGGAGCCTGGGATTAAGTGGCACTGAGCTCTGATTAGCAGCCAGAGCCAGTTTCTGTGGGGAGACACCCCCACCAGGGCTGACTGCAGGGGCACCTGCGGTCCCCAGGCACGGGGCTGAGGAGGGCTGTCAGCCCCATGGTATGGTGCTCCCTCCCTGTCGATCCGATACCTGTCAATAACCTCGAGAGCATAGATAAGAATAAAATGGAGTAAAATAATTAGGAAGTAATGAGTTTGGAGTGTTTACCTCTTTAAAAGTAATTGATTTCATTGTGAGTTTACATAATTTAATTTTGAATAATAGCTGTTTGACAGCTGGCTCACAAAACACCTGGAAATGGAACCACCTCACCCGCTCTAACCCTTCCTTCCAGACTCCCCTAGGCAGGCCCTGCCTTCCCGTCGGACCCCTGGTCTGGGTGCTACCCTCAGGCTAGGACCCTCTCACTCACCAGGAGGAGGAGGAGGACAATGCCCGTCCGCTGCCCCGGGGGCCTCTCCCAAGCCTGAGGTGGCGTGATGCCCAACGGCTGCTCTGGGAGGCAGACTGGGATGGGCAGCCAGAAGGTAGGCACAGTGCAGGGCCCAGGGTCAGTGGCGGGCTCCCCCGACCTGGGGTAGGGACAGCAGCTGCTCCCGAGACCCCAGACAGGGCCTTCCTCAGAGAACACTCCCCAACCCTCCCAGACACCCGGCCAGACCAGAACCAAGCTCACTCCAGTGGGCACGGGGCCAGGACTCCGGGAGGCTCTGGCCTTTGCATGGACCACACCGTGGACTTCAGGATAGGATGTGGCCGCCTCAGCACCCCCATCTGAGGGGCTGGGTGGTGGCTCACATGGCCTAATCACAGCCACTCAGCTCACATTGGGGCAAACTGTACCCTTCTCCCTGCCAGGTAGGGCCCCCTGTGGGGATTCAGGGCCAGCATGTTCAACCTAGGACAAGTGTTGGTGCTACCCCCCCCCCATAGGCAGGGGCCACTTTCCGGCTGTAAGACCAGGGTGGGGTGGGGCACTCACTGATGAGGGCTGAGGCTGTGTCCAGCTTGGGGTCGTATGGACACTTGCCCTTCCCTGACTCGAGTCTCTCGGGCTCCAGGTAGAAGATATAATCCTGCAGGGCAGAGGCAGGCTCAGCATCGTCCAGGCCAGTCCCACAGCCAGGGAGGGCAAGGGTCATCAGGCCCCTGGGTAAAATCGGGCCCCCAGGGATACCCTGGAGCCACCCTCCTTTACTCCCCAGATCTCGCTGGGTTTTAACTCTGTCCAACCAGGTGTCCCAGGGCAGGGCCACACTGCAGGTCTCATGGGAGGTGCTGCCTGGTCCCAGGTTTCAGAGGGTTCTGCTTGGGGGGGCCATGAGAGGGGTGGGCTTACAGGGGCTAAAGTCCCTGCATGCCAGCTGGTTCTGGAAGGCTCTGGCTAGGGCCCCCTTGGGCCAGAAAGGCACAGCTTTGTGAGCTGTGGCTGCCTGTTCTGGGCCAAGAAGGGGCTGCCAACCTGATCAGGACAGCGTCTACTGGCCAAGGGCCCAGCTCCTGTCCTTTGCCATCAGGTCCCACCAGTTCAGAGGGCTCTGAGGCCACTGTGTCCCCAGGCTTTGTGCCCTACCTGTGGTTCGCAGGACAGACTAATAGGCCATGGCCTTTTCCTGCCCCTCAGCAGAGCCCCCAACTCCACATGTCTCCCTAGGGAGGCAGGAGTTGAAGGGTCCAGCTCAGACCCCACGGAATTCACAGAGGCCCCCGTGCCTCCCAGCTTAGCCCGGAAGATGCTGGGAGGCAGGCTGGTGAAGGCACTGGGACCAGGATGAGCTCACGGGGACAAGAGAGGGAAAAGAGAGAGGCACAGAGGCAGAAGGAGGTGGCAGCGCGGGGGCAGGGATGGTGATGGGAAGGTGTACACAGGCCCGATTCCAGTTACACGCTGCACAAGCGACTTCCTGCACACGTGGGGCTGCACACAGAGCTTGGCACACATCACTGGCAGCGCACAGAACCCACTACTCACACCCCGGGCACACACACGCAGTCGGAGCGGCCCCACTTTCTAGCACGGCCCGCCAGACACACATGCTCGAGTGACCAATCGCTCTCACACACCGGCAGCCCCGGCCCAGCCCCAGCCCTGCCCCCAGCCCAGTCCCGGGGCCTGACCAGTGACAGACAGCTCTGCCCCTTCCACCCCCGGGGAACAGGGCCTCAAGCGTGTGAGTGTGCAGGACACCTGTGCTAACCGAGGACCCAGCACAGGAGGTATGGGGCATAGATCCCTGAGAGGAACGTGTCACCACACACAAGTCCCACTCTGGTGCTGAGTAAGGGATGCGTTTGCGAGCAAACGACAAGTGCCCAAGTGTATGATGGTGTGTGCTCACGTGTGTCTACACACACATCCTCAGGGCTGAGGCATGGCTGTCCCCAGGGCTCCTGTCTTCCCCACCTGGTGGCTTCAAGAGTCCTTGCCTGCAGGGGTCCCACTGAGGCTGACTGGAGTCCAGCTGGGACTGCCTTCAGAATCACTGCAGGGGAAGGCCTGGGAAGGGGCACAGAGGGGAGCCCCCGGGGAGGCTGGCCTGGGGCACAGGTTCCTGGCTGGAAGGCCAGGCCCAGGAGAGTTCAATTCAGAGACAGGGCTTCCTGGTAAGGGCCTGGAGGGATGAGGCCCACCTGGCGTGGGGCTGTGGGCGTCGGGCGGAGGGCGCCATCCGTGGCTCTGCTGCCTCGGCCTCGGACCACCTGCATCTGGGTCCAGGGAGTGGCCTGAGAAGATGAGGAACAGGGGTTAGAGCCAGGGGCGGCAGGGGCCGGGGGAGCGGGCTTGGGCTGCCAGCCTCTCACAACACACATGCCAGGACACACGTGAGCACCTGGGCCCCCAGAGTACACACATGCACCTGTGCACACACACACACAGCTGGGCTCACACCGGCGCACGCACACGTGCCCCTAGGTCCAACCACTCTTGCACATGCCCTACAAGGTCACACTAGCTGCACACATGCCCGCATGGAAATGGAAAAGGGCAGAAGCAGGCGGGGGGACGGTGGCAGAGCTGGGGAAGGGGCAGCTCTCCCCCAGGCTGGGTGGCAGAAGCTGACCCAGGCGTTCAGCCTTCTGACGCTGAGGCCCCTGCCAGGCCCTCTGGCTTGGCTGCAGGGCACGGTCCACAGGCGTGGCCCAGAGAACTGCTGGAGCGAGTGCTTACTACGCGCCAGGCCCGGCGCTAAGGGCTTTGGGAATGTTAGCTCACTGCCTCCTCCTCACACCGACCTGTGAGAAAGGCAACTATTAGCCCCATCCTCAGGGGAGGAAACCGGGGCTCTGAGAGGTGAAAGAAGTCACTCACCCAAGGTCACAGGCCTGGGTAGTGGCAGGGCTGGAGTTCACGCCCAGCCTCCCATCAGGACCCTGGAATGGAGCCTCCAATGGGGGCAGCACAGAGTGGGGATGGCTGGGGCTTACCTGGGCCCGGCGGCCACGGTTTACATAGGTGCACATGGGGTTGTAGGCGCCGGTCCCACACACGTACAGGTGTGTTCGGTTCCAGGGCTGGATGAGCCTGACGAAGTTCCCGCACTCACCCTGGGGCCAGAGGGAAAGCCAGGGAGGTACCCAGATGCCTCCCTGGAGTCACCTGCCCGCCCTTCCATCCCCCACTTGTGGACCCCACCGCACTCACGTTGCCATCCTTGCCGGAGAGCACACACTCCTCAATGCGCTGCGGGGAGGCCGCCCAGTGAATCTGTCAGAGACGGGCGTCAGGGTGCGCAGCCTGCTGGACAGGGCCCCCGGCCCTGCGGCCCCATGCACCCCAGTGCTCCGCCCAACACCTGGGGTGGTCCTTACAATGAGTGGCTCGCGGTTGATGTCGTGCAGGTCCAGGGACAGCACGTAGTCCTTGCTGCCCACGTACATGCGGTCGTGGTCTTCGTCCTTGAGCAGGATGCGGTAGTCAGTTGTGTTGAGCAGGAAGTTGAAGAAGTGGGCAGTGCCTGTGGCCTTCAGCTCTGGGAACAGAGGGCAGGGCGGCACTTAGGACCCTTAGAGACCTGTCCAGTCATACCCTCCTTGGCAGAGGGGGTCCCCTTCCACTCGGTCATCTTAACCCCCAGCCTCCCCTCCAGGGAAGACTTAGCTCCCTGTCCAGTCCCTGGTTTGCTGGGAGGAGAAAGCAGGACAGGTGGGCAGGCCAGGGAGGGGCCACATCCAAAGCTTGGGTCCTAATTCATCGGCAACCCCAGCCAGTCTCTGGGTCCCAGTGAGAGGGCAGAGGGCAAGAGCCAGGGACTGTGACCACATCAAAGAGAGCTTGCTCTGGCGGGGGCTGGTGCTCCCCTGCTCATTCAGGGCAGGCCCAGCATCCCACGGGGGCCTAAAGGGTTCTGAGTGGGAGGTAAGGGGAGGTACATCCAGGACAGCCCACGGACGCTGGCACAGAGCCAGGCAGAGGGTGATGCTGGCACACAGCAAGGTCCCCACCTTGTCTGAGCGGGTTAGCCCAGACACAGGCAGGCCCTGCTGGAGCCACACTGCCTCGTGGAGTGGGCTCTCCCCAGGCCCCACTGGGCTGCTAAAGGTGGGGCACCCTCGGGTCACTTTGAGGCAGCCAGGAGCAACAGCCTTTTCGGCAGGAGTCCAACAGCTGGGCCCTCCCACCTCCAGGTTGCTGAGAAGGCTCCTCCTCCCTAGGGATGGAGGACAGGAGGGGACTTAGCAAATGACAGGCCAATGACAGACACAGACTCCAGGAAACTCGGGAACCTTCCTATGGGAGGGGGAGCGCCAAGGGGTTCCCTGGCAAGCCCCTCCTGCACCCACGCCTCGCTATTTTTAGCTCAGTGGAGAGGGGAGATTGTAATAAGGGTGATGAATATTCACCAGCACAGGAGACCTGAGATGGCAGCACAGGAGAGCATAGGCATGTCTGTGCAGGGTGCAGGGTGCAGACGTGTCCGGAATTAGACGAGGCATCCCCCCATCATACCTGCTCCAGTTCCCTGCCCCGCGTCCCGCCCCACGGCCGGTTCCCCACCCCACAGGTGGCAAGCCATTGCACAGATGGGGTAATCAAGGGAGAGGTCTGGAGAGGGAGAACAGCTGGGATCCAAGGCCCTAGAGGGCTGCCTAAGGTGGAACCCGCAGGTGGCCCCCTCCTGTCAGTCAAGGTCACCCTTGCTCAGGCAGCTGCACTGGAGTGGCCTGGCTGCCCTGACCACTGCTGTGTGCAGGGTCACCTGGAGAGAGCGGGGCGCCATGCCTGCTCACAGCTTTGGACACAGCTCCCAGATGTGCCAGGATGGGCATGTGCAGTGCACCGGCAGCCAGGGGACTCCCACAGCAGACCCAGAGCCCATGTCTGAGGACTAGAGGGCAAGCAAAGGCCTTGCCCTGTTCAGCCCTGACTGTGTGGCAACAAGAGAATATAGGTGATGACCTTGGCCAACCTCTGGGACGCAGGGACGCCGAAGGATCAAAGGGCCGATCCCTGCCTGGCTACGGCCTCGCCCGCCTGTCCGGCGGCGCCTCTGAAGTCCTGGGCAGGGCAGCCTGGGCACCTGTCCTGCACCTGTTGTTGGGCCACTCGGAGTCCCCTGCCTGGCCACCCCGCCATAGCGACAACAGGAAAGTAAACATTCCCCCACCCCCAGGGCCAGGAAGTGGCCAGAGAGGAAGTAGGGCTGCCAGCGGAGCCCCCCCAGGCTGGGACAGCCAGCCAGGGGTTATTTATACCCTGGCTGGGGGCATGGCTTGGTTGTGCCCTTACCAGTCCTGCTGGGCCAGGGGCGTCTGGGGGACAATGGACGGGGAGGGAGGCAGAGACTCAAGTTGGCACCTTCAGACACAGGCAGTGGGTGCCGGGGAAGCTCCCAACATTCAGCCCCAGGGAGGGAACCAGGCGTGGTCCCGACCCTCCCTCCACCTCAGCCCAGCCTCGGACTTCTAGAGTTGAGCCCCGCCCCCACTGCCATGCTGCGACTCCCCAAGCTCCAGCCCCAACTCCAAATCCGCCTCCTACAGGCTCAAAGCCCCAGCAGGCTCCAGCCGTCTGTAGGGGAGGCAGGGGACAGGCCACTCATGCTGCAGGTGAGGTGACCGAGACATGCACGGGGAGCAGGGACGAGCCATGATCTGACGTCCCACTTTCAAGCCTCCGCACTCCTGCCCTCAGGTGGGAGTGGGGCGAGGGAGCCCCTCACTGTCGTCAAGCACCTACACTGTGCAAAGCCCTGCGTTCACAACATGCGGCTCACAGACGAGGCGTCCGAGCACAGCGAAGGGAGGGGGCGTGCCAGAGTGCAGGGCAGGTGGGCTTCCCGCCCAGGGCCACCGCCTTTTGGACGGAAGGAGGGGTGGCCCAGTCAAAGCCAGTCCTGATGGTGGGGACTGCCCATTGGGACGGGCAGGGCCGGAAGGTGACTGACTGTCCTTCACCAACAGGGCACATGATTCAGGACCCCTGATTTCCCTCCCAGTGGTCACGGGGTATGGCGTCAGTGATGCCATTGCCACAGGACATGACGTCTTGGTGACTGAGGAAACTGGTGGGGGTGGGGTGACCGTGAGGCCCTGTGGTGTGGAGAGGGGGTGGGGCAGAGGGCTTGGAATCTGGGTGTGATGCTGCAGTGGGCTTCATGAGTCCGCCAGGGTACTCTGCCTCACGTCCCTCCCTAGACTGTTCCTTGTGCTGACATCCAAGGGGATCCTGGGGAGGGAACACTACCACTGAGCATCTTTGGATCCTCCCCCCACCCAACCTTTCTGGGCCATCTCTGCCTTGTCAGGGAGAAGAAGTTCCTTCACCATGGATGCAGGCCTCCCAGAAGTCACCATCACTTCTGCTCTCAGCTGTGTCCCTGCCTCCCCGTTTCCGAGGGCTGGGGTGGGAAGTGGAGAGGGCAGTGGGCAGGAAGGGGCTTCCTGTGACTCAGCCCCAGCCCTGCCCTAACTCCAACCTGTCTCCCCCACAACCCCCACGCACAAGAGCAGAGCGAGACCTCAAATTATCCATCCAGAGCCAGGCTACCGAGGCGGAGAGGGTGAGAGTTCCCCAGGGTCCTGGGGCGAATTGGATGGAGGGCTTCAGCCCCACTGCCCGCAGCTGGCGAGCTCAGCTCACTCGTGCCAGACTGTGCGAAGGGGCTCAGACAGGGGCCCATGACCGCCCTCCGGCCACAGTGCCAGGGCAGAGACGTGTTCACCGCAGGTCACCCAAGGCGAGGAGCAAAAGTGGCATCCTGTCCCCCTTCCCACCCTACCACAGCACCGAGGAACTGGGGGTCTTCCTTCCAACAAGAAGCCCCAGGCAGGGCAGGACGCGGGGCAGGAGCCCGGGGCCCCTCTCTGACAGCCACAACAGCAGCCCCAGTGCCGGCTCCCACGGACCCCCAGCCTCTCTAAGAAGCAAGGACTCAGGACAAGGATCTGGCGGCCAGGGGGCATGGGTGTGTGTGTGTGGCTGACGTGGGCCCAGTCTGGTCATGTCCTCAGACCAGTCCTCACCTCTGCCCCACTTGGCCCAGGCCTAGTCCTGGCAACAGGAGTGTCACCGTCCCCCACCCCCATGGCACTACTAAGGGAGAGGCTGGGCGCACTCAAGGGTCGGTGGGTGTTGGGACTCAAGTCTGGATAAGTTTTGACCTTGGGGAGGGAGGGTGATGTGCCTGGGGAAGTGTCCTGGCAAGGGCACCCCACCCCTTACCCTCACCCAAGCTGGGCACAGGTTGGGTGGGGCAACATCCGGGAAGGCTTTCCCCGTCATCAGGGAAGGAAGAGCCTTTTCTGGCACCAGACACCTCATTTCCGCAGCTGGTCCCGGCCTCTAGCCCTCCCCCACGGCTATTAGACGCTCAAGGTCCCGGTCCAGAAGGGCCTGGTGGAGGACCAGATATAGGAACATCCTCAGTGTGTAGAAGGCTTCCTCCAGGGGTCTCTGTCCCCTCCTCTCTGGAAGCAGCCAATGATGCCTCACTTTACAGGAGGTGGTGGGCGGGCGAGATCAGCACTGGGGAGGCGTGTCTGCAGCCCTCGCCCTGCAGACCCCAAGTGGGGGGCCCCAACCCCTGCTGCCCGTCTCCAGGACAGCAGAAAGGGGCTCCTGCAGCAGAGGTGGGCGCCCGCCCCCTTGGTTACAGCCCCACAAAGCAGCAGGCCTTGACTGACAGCGGCACTTCCCTGGGCTGTGCTTGGGCGCTGAGGGGGTGATAGACAGGTCCCTGCAGCCCAGCCCTGACCTCTGACCTCATGTGGGCTGGTGCGGCCCTAATCCCTGAGCTGAAGAGAAACGAGGTTGGGGGTCAGGGGTGGGGGTGCTGGCCAGGGTCTCCGTCAGCCCTTCATCCTCCTGCCCTTCTGAGGAGGGAAACTGAGGTGGACAAGGAGACGGCAGCAGTGGCAACAGCATGAGTGACAGAGTCCTGACGGCCCCCACCGGACACCTCCATGGGCTCTAAGGAAGGGTGGCCCCCAGCCCCTTTCTCACTCCCCCAAAGCTGTGAGGGGCCCCCGGGGAAGGCCCAGGAGCTGGGCTGGCCCCCTGGCTCCTGGCCTAATCCTCTTTTAATGAGCGGCCAGCCGGAAGGCCTCAGGCCCTGGCCACAGCCCTGCAACCCCGGGAGCCCCAGCCAGGCTGAGCTGGGAGCAGGACAGCCCCAAAGACGTTGTGCGCACCTTTCCCCTGCTCAGCGTACCCAGCTCACCGTGCCCCAATGCCAACAAGACTCTGACACTGGCCCAGGCAACCCAGGGCCCCGGTGTCAGCAGGGGTGTACCAGCCAGCGTGACACGCGCCATGTTCCCATAGACCCTCTCTTGGGCATTTCCCATTATTCGGGTCCAGGTGCCACATGGGCTGGGCAGGAGAGGTCACTGATGATCCAGGGGCTGGCTCTCCAGTCCCTCCCTACCCCCAGGATGTTCTTGATGGAAACCCCTAGAAACCAGATCCAGGGTTTGAGCTGCCTCCTCCTCAGTACCTATCCCCTCCAGTCCCATCCCTGAGCCCAGCTCTCCAGGTCAGAGACCCAGAAGCCTTCCCAGTAGCCACTGACATTCGCCCCTCTCCCTACCAGGCAGGTGAGCCAGGTCGGTGCCAACAAAACCAATTACAGCCGCTCTCACACAATTAGCAACTAATTATGGCCTCTAGTCCATTCAGCATAATTAACATGTAAATGACTCAGTGTGTTTATATTCAATAACTACTCTGATTGAATTTAATTTAAACGTCTGAACTAGGGACCCAGTTACCGTGTTTCACCACCTAGAGCTGTCCCTTCCTGGGACTACTCGCTCCTCCAGCGAAGAGGGACCAGAGGTCAGGGCGGAGGGGCAGGCACCTCAACACTGGTCTGTCCTAGCAAGGATGGGATGGGTGCAGCCCTGTGTCCCTGACATGCCTCTCCCAGGGGTGCAGGGGGGCATGAGTCGGAAGGACAGTGAAACCCTCAGGATGGGAAACCCTCTGGAATGAGGGGCCCCATCTTAAGGGTTACTGTAAACACCCCAGCTGTTCAGTAAACAGCAAGCTGGACAGGAGCCTGAGCAGAGGAGCCACCCAGCTGGGCTAAAGCTCCGCTGCAGGCCTGCAGGCTTCCCTCGCATTCGGGGAGCGGGGCTGGGGCTGGGGGCTGGGGATTGGGGGCTGGGGCTGGGGCACGCTGTTCCCACGCCCGTTCCGCCCCAGCGCCCACCTGCTCCGCCCAGGAGAGGACAGGCTGGGGGCACAAGAAAAGCTAGGAGGCAAGGGGCAGTAGGGTCACTCCCTGGCACACAGGCCTGTCGGAACCAGAGGTTCTACACTTCTCCCCTGCAGGACGTTAGTGACTTTCAATCATTTTGTCCCAACAGTTAGGGGCTCTCCAGCCTGGGCACATCCGCTGATCACTGCCCACCCGCCCACCGCAGTCTTTCTAGGCATGGGCTGGTGGCTCAGGGGGCCAACAGGTCCCACGCGGGCCCTAACAGGGCACACAGTGATTGTGATAAGATCTCTGGGCATTCACCAGCCACGCGTGTTCAGAGCCCAAGCCCAGCCTGGCAAAGACACAGTGCAGAGGAGGGGCCGGGCAGCGCGGCCCTGCACACAGAGTGGGAGGACGGGGGCTGGGTCAGGCAGACGGCTTGCACAGAAATGTGCCCTAAAGTGTGCGGGGGTGGGGGGAAGAGGGATTGGTGGTGAGGGGGAGGGCTGCCCTGACCCATTTTTCAGGTGGGGACAGTGAAATGACCGCCAGCGCCTCCAGCTCCACAGGCCTGGGGACCGACCCCTCCTCCCACATTCCAGACCTGGCCCGGAAACTCCCCATTCCTTCCTCAGCCACGCCGCCTCCTCCTGCCCCTGCAAAAGACAACAAACTCTCCACGGCTCATTTACCCCATAAATCAACCGGACAGACAGCCAGGGATGGGACGACAGGCCAGCCCCCACCTCTGTCGCCCTCCAGACTCTCGGGCTCCCTGCAACCCCTTCACATCACCCACCCAAAGATCCCCAGGATGTCCCAGACAGTCTGGGCCCCCTCCCCCACACTTGGGTGGGGAGAATGAGGCATGGCACAGGTAGATGTGTGCCCAGGGTCAGCCGTGGGGGATGCCATGAGGCCAGGGCAGGAACCCTCCAAGGAAGGCCTGCAGTGGGACAGGAAGGTGTGGAACAAATGACGGCGGCAGCCCTGGGCAGAGGCCCCCCGGAGCACCACCCACTGGACCTCGGTGATGAGGAGCCCACGAGGCCCCCACATATAGCTGCTGTTCTGCCAGGGATAGGGTGTGACCAGCAGGGACAGGGGCCCTGCCTCGGGTGGGGAGTGAGGGCGCCAGCACCGGCCTTCAGCAGGAGGCAAGAAAGCTCTTGGCTGGGTGCAGAGACCTCAGAGGACAGAGCATGTCCGGGTAGGAAGCCAAGGACGGGTCAGGGTGGTGATGGGAGGGGTGCAGGCAAGGGGAGGGTTGGGGGAAGGAAGGAAGAAGAGTGGGGGAAGGGGGGTCTAGAGCTGAGGCCACATGCTCTGAAGGCTTCTGGGTCCCAGAGGGGCCAGCAGCTTTGGGGCTGCCCCTGCCTGAGGAGATGCAGCAGACAGCCAGTTCTTGCCGGGCTGCCCCAGTGCGGACGCCCCAATCAGCTCACTGAGGC
Source organism: Macrotus californicus (assembly GCA_007922815.1). Taxonomy (NCBI): domain Eukaryota; kingdom Metazoa; phylum Chordata; class Mammalia; order Chiroptera; family Phyllostomidae; genus Macrotus; species Macrotus californicus. The sequence goes on along the minus strand of VMDR010000083.1, from coordinate 32,927 downwards.
CTCCCTCCCCCACAAGCTGGCCCCCTGGGTCCTCCACAGCCACTACCCAGGGCCCATTTTCTGCTGGATCAGGACCAGTGGTCAGCGTCTGAAGCCCAGGGGACCGCTGTCCCCTCCCTGCAGCTGCTCAGTTGCCTTGGTGGGATGGTGGAGGGGGGAGCCTGCAGACCCGCCAAACTCAGGCACCCACGTGAGCTGGGCTTGGGATTCAGACTGAAGCGTTCTGGCATCCAGGCCTCTGGCAAAGGCCCTCTTTCTATTTCTAAGAAAAATGCAGCAGGAATCTTCTCTGCTTCTCCAAAGTGCCAAGGGCCCCCTTGAGGCAGAGCCCAGATGCCCAGGCCAGCGCCAGGCCAAGCCAGCTCAGGCTAACAAACTCTGGGCCAGGTATGTAGATGCCCAAGTGAGCGGCCCAGGTATGGTCACCCCGGCACAAGCTGCAGGAGGCAGAACAGTGCCCGGGGAAGGCCATTCCTACTGGTGTGGGCCCCAGCCAGACCAGGGAGCTCATCCCCGGGGAGCCCCTCCGAGGCATCCCCTCCCCAACTGCATCTCTGTTGTTGGATTTTCCCCAGGATAGGGATATGTCACCTTTGCCAGGATTAAAAGGAGCTTAAAAATCACAAGGAGAAAGTGCAAACGACATCCTGGCACCAAGTGCAACCAGACTCCATCCAGCACTTTGCCCTTTCCGGGCTCTACAGCACACCCCCACCTCTGTTCCTGCTCCTCCCTCTCCCCAGACCTCCCTTCCCTTACTTGAGAGGGGCTTCTTCCACCAAGAAGCCTGCCGGGATGCCCACAGAAGCCACTCTTCTCCTCCTGACCCAACTCCACCCACAGAGCACAGGGCCCCTCCTGCAGTCCTCACCAAAGGTTAGAAATCCAGAGGGGGGCAGTGCGGGACTCCTTGGGCAGCCTCTGGGACCAGCCCTCACCTGTGGGCCATGCTCAGTGGGGCTCCTCATCCCTGAGACGCCCATCAGGAGGCTGCCACCCTACTCACAAAGTTCACCCTCCCAACAACACAATGAGGTTGGCACCGTTTTACAGACGAGGCAGCAGGGACACCTGAGGGACTTTGCTATTCAAGGCCCACCCACGGCTGGGAGGCAAGCAGGACAGCCTGACCCTTCGGGACGCTGCTTCCACAGGACGAGGGAGAGACCTGGGTTGAGAGAGGCTAGGGCACTTGTTCGAGGTCACCCAGCTGACCAGAGTGGAATGGGGTTTGTTTGTCCTCAGGGCCAGTCCTCTCAGCCCCCACCACCAACCCCTCTGCATCCAACCGAGCTGCAGGGCCTGCTTGCTGCCCTGGGAACGTGGGCAAGGAAGGGAGTGGGGAGAGTCGGATGTCTCCCAGGAGTCAGAGGCCAGGTACCGCCCCACCTCTGGGGGGCCACCAGGTTGGGGTGCACACACACAGGTGCAGACAGTCCGGAGCCCACGCTGAGGCTGCTGCCTCCAAAGCCACAGGGTGAGAGATGCTTTTATGAGCTGGGATGAGATTTTTATCTTGGCGGTTTCTCTTTAAATTCTTTACGATTACAAAGCAGTGGGGGCTGCCAAGGAACATGATTTACTCCTTGAGCATGCACCAGCTCCCCGCTCAGTGCCAAGGGAAGCTGGAGCCCGGGAGGGAGGGGCAGGTGTGGCACCAGGGAACCAGAGACAAGGCTGGGGCTGCTGAGGCCCAGCCGGTGGCAGTCCCAACTGAAGCCTGGCTGGGCCTGGCAGGACCACAGCTAAAGGCCCAGCCCTTGGCCCCGCTGACTCAGGCAGGGTCGCGGGCAGGTTCTCTGCAAGCACAAGGACCTGCCCCCACTCCCTCCCAGGCGGAGGCTGGCCAGCTGAGAGGCAGGGAGCCAGCCCCCAGGACCTCCCAACTCTCTGTAGTGGCCACTTCCAAGTTCCCTCCCAGGAGGGAGGCAGCTCCCTTTTCCAGGAACACTGGTCCCAAATGCAGGGATCTGGGCTCAAGTTCATGAGTTGGGTCTTCCTTCCTCCCTCTCTTCTGGCTCATCCTGAAACACCCACCCGTCCTGGTTTGCTCGCTCCAACTCCTCCTGTAGGTGTCCAAGGCACCTGACCCCTGCCAAGCTCCCTGGTGCCACCCCTGCAATCTGAAGTTCCATGCCTATCTGGCTGACCTGGGCCCCCTGCAGGTAAGGATGGGGGGGGGGGCCCTAACTCCCTAGCCCCACCCCCACCCCTGTGCATCATGCCTGGGGGCGTGGCAATGTGCCATCAAGGCTTGCACAAGCCCCACCCACAGTGACCCCTCCTAACCTCCAGCCTCAACATCTCCTAACAAGGAAACCGGGAGACTCTGGCTCTCTGATGCCATATGAAAATGATGTAAGTGGTGGCACAATTCTGGGCCACCTGGGCCATTAGCCGCACCCCCTCCCCAGGCTTAGAGGCCCCACCCACTGCTCCCCCAGAACCTCCCGGGCCTGGTTTCCTTTCCTGAAGGGAAAGTGCTTCCTAGGGGCACGAGAAGCTACCCAGTGTGACCCCAGCCCTTTCCTTGGGAAATGAGGATGGGATAACTAGAGCCAGCCCTGCAGGATCCTGGAACCTTGTTCTTAGCTCCCGGGGCAGGGCTGGGGCTGCACCCCTCACTCGCCCTCCACTCTCAGTCCTGGAACAGCCTCAGACATCAGGCAGAGCCCAGCTCCATCCTGGTCCTGCTCCTGGCCACTTGGGAAGCCTGTGGATCTCCTGCCTCAGGCCCTGGGGAGATGGCCACCTGGTTATCGTCATGGGCACCTACAGTTATCTCTATTATTGGCATCTTTCCTGACCTCCTTTGGCAAAGATGACCATCTGCTCCATCTTCCCACCCCTGCCTCAGTTTCCCCTGTAGCCCAGCCACCTCGTATGTCATCACAAGACCTCTTTCCCCTACCGAACACCTCATGGCCCCAAGTCCTGGCCAAAGCCGGCCCAGGCAGCAGCGCTGTATTGTGGGGTGGCTTCCTGGCAAAAAGTAAACATTCCCCAAGCTGAACAAAGGCCCTGGCAAGGCCCTGGAACCTCCCTGCTGCAGCCAAAGTGGTGCCCTCTCAGGGTTGAGGGGGGAGCTCCTTCTCCCAGACCTGGTCAGTGACTCTGGGGTGAAGGGGACCCCAGGCCCAGGCAAGGAGGGGTGGAGAGAAGGGGGTCCTGCTGTCCAGGCTCTCGTCCCAAGCCCCATGAACTCTCATGGGCACCTTGCCTGCTCCTGGCGATCTTGACCCCTCACTTCTGCTTGACCTTGGCTGTGCTGCTGATGGAAGCTCAGGAGGTGTGCCACAGGAGCCCCCAACTCTGACTGAACCCTGGGTCTCTGCCCCCTTATACTCTCTCGGCTGCAGGCAGACAGTCAGGCGACAAGCCCGAGTCTGGCCTGGTCCCTGCCTTTGTTCCTTTATCTGCCCCGGACAGGCTGGCCCCTCATGCCAGCACCTCCCAAGTGCAGCAGGACGCCGGCAGGGGAGGGGACGAGCCTTGGCCGAGTCCCTGAGACCTGCTATGCCAGCCGCTATACCCATCCAAGGCACAGATGGAGAAACTGAGGCATGGAGCCAGAGTGACCACCAGTGCTTCTGAGAGCAACCCCCTGTGCCAGCCTTGTATACCCAGGAGGAGAAGCAACCCACCCTCTCAGTCCCTGGCGGGGCTGGGGGACCCGTTTCTACAGGTGCTGGTCTCTGTTCTCACTCCACAAACACTTGGTGAGGTCTTACCCCTTACTGAGGGCCACTTCAGAGACATGACAGGGCCTGGCGCACAGTAGGCACTCAAGTTTCGGCTAAACTAAGTGACATTAACCACAAAACTAGGACACAAGGTCAAGAGCATTAAAGGAAGGACCATTAGGGCAGGGAAACCTACGTGCGCAAAGGCACTGAGGCCCTGAGATGGGGAGGCCCCAGGCATCCTGCAGCCCCACCCAGACTGCCAGCACCGTCAGCATCAGCGCCATGGTAGGCTGACTGCCAGAAGCCGGGCTGCCAGGAGTTGGGCTTTTAGTCACCGCAGGTGTTGGCTTCAGAGCTAATTGACAGGGAATCGACCTGACTGATGTGGGCGTCAGGCGTCGACAAGACCAGGACACCAGGGTTCTATTTCTGGCCTTGCTTCTGCCTCCTGCCTAACCTTGGCCTTGCCCTTGCCTGAGCCTCGGTTTCTCTCTCTGGAAAACCAGAACAAAAGCCTTTGCCCCTTTGCCCCTGGAGGTCCAAGAAGGTTTCGAAGCAGTTTGCAAAGGACCTCCCTGTGTCTCATCCCGCCTGCTATCTCTCATGGGTCCCTAGGGTGATGAGAGGTAACACCCAGAATGGGTGTCTGGGCTTCAGGGTCCCTGGGGTGTGGAAAGCAAGCCACCCTCCCTCCCTGCAGGATGCTCTAACCCTGCTGCCTGCACATGGGGTGGGGAGGGGGAATCAGGCCCTTTCAAGATTCATTAATGTGCTCCGAGGAATTCTACCAGGGAAGGGGGTGGACAGCAGAACAGGTATCTCATCTTCCAGGCCTGGGAAAGGGAGCCGCTCCCACAAACCAAACTGCTCCAAGCTTCAGCCCACTTCCCAGGCCTGCAAGGACTCCTTCCCGGCCCCCTCAGAGAGCCATGCCCCGCTGTCCCCACTAAGCGGCAGAGGCAGGACAAGGTGAGGGGAGGGGCTCTGCCAGGGGACACAGGGACACGATGAGGTGAGGGCTGGGTCTCAGCCAAGCCTGAGGAAGGAAAAAGGTCAGCCCAGCCTTTCACCCCAATATGTGTGCCCGGAAATCTGGCCAGCCAGGGCTGAGTCGCCCCGCCCAGGGCAGGCGGCTGGACAATGTGACCTTGGGCCAGAGGAGGGCCAAGGCTGAGACTCAGGAGTGACCCCAGGTCCCCCAGACCTAGTGCAGACTCTCCTGGTCACACAGACCTTCGAGGAAGGGACTAGTCACGAGCTGGATGTGTGTACCACGTATGGTCACCTGCCCGGTGGCTTAGGTGCCAAGGGGATGGAGCTGCGGGACCCACCCCTCTGCAGACTCCAGCCCAGCACTGGAACCTTCCACAGTCTTCCAAAGCAGACACGCTTTCCCAGAACCCACCAGGTGGCCTTCCCTCCGAGCACAGCTCACAGCCCCCTCCCCTCGCTCCGGGGAAGCCCTCCCCCATGGAGAGCCACAGGAAGGTTCCTGAAGCAGCCACGCCCTCACAGAACTGGCCCTGCTCCTCCAGCTTCCCGAAGCCTCCGTGTCTGCAGGAGGGTCCGGCCCTCCACCCCAGGGACTGCCCAGGGCAGGACCCCACGCATGGCAGCGGCAGGAAGGGATCCTGCACACACCAGTTTGGGAGGTGTGGCAGCTCCAGCTTCCCAACAGGCGCTGCTCTGCATGCCTGAGGCTGCCTCCCCAAGACCTCATGTCTTGACTCCAACTCAAGAACCTTCTTCAAAATGTCTAAGTGGCCCTGTCATCAGCCTTTCCCAGCAGGTCACAACCTCCCTGTCCCCACCACACATACACCCAGGGCGACCCATGTGGCTCTACATTTTGTCCCTGTTTGCCCTGGCTGCTCCTCTTTCTCCTGAGCAACAAGGCCAAGCGCTGTGCACAGAGGATGAGGTTTCGGAAGAGCAAGGTGGCCTCTTACCTTTGAAGGAGAGCCGGACCCGAGGTGTGGCCGGGAGGTGGTCCTGGAAGGGGGTGGCCGGCCAAGCCCCCATCACTAGGGAAGCCCAGAGGAGGAGACCAGCGACAGGCATTGTGGGGGGGCCCAGGACCCGGGAAGTAGGCTCAGCTGTCTGGACACCTGGGAGGGGAAATCAAGATTGGAATGTGAGAGGCAGGTAGGGGAGTCCTGCCCTGCCCACATTTCCCTTATGCAATTCTGCCCCAGGTACCTCGATTTCCCGATCTGAAGATCTGAACAAATGGGGTTATGGGTGTCTCCTCGTTCACACCCTCAGCCTGGAGCCATGAACGCCCCAGCGTGCAAACCTCATGTACTTTCTTGTCTTTGCTTTTGTCTGGGGAGATGTAACCAACAGACCCAAAGATCAAGCAACCAGGTGCAGCCTGAGGTCAGCAGAGCTAACAGGGGCCACTGCAGACTCAACCCCGCCACCTCGGGCCCCCAGTACCCTGAGTGCCGTTCACAGGGCCCAGCTCGGCAGGCAATCTCGCAGCCCTCTGCATCCCACGGGCTCTCTTCCTGGTACCCACCCCCAACCACCAGGGCTGCCCTGTCCCTCTCCCAGCTCACGGGCTGGGGGAAAGAGGTGGGTTCGGCCCTGCCTGCTCCAGCGAAACCTCCCCTCCCAGTACAGGAAAATCGGGACCTGGCTGTTGGGGTGGGGTACGTGGGAGAGAGTGGAGGATGAGGGAGACACGCGCAGACAGCCTACAGGGGAAGAGATACAGCAGCCAGAAAAGGAGAGGCAAAGAATAGCAGCCTCCTTTTACTGAGATCACAGCAGGAGGGATCCAGGTCAGACCTGCAGAAGGACTTCCTGTTAGGAAAAGTTCTAGTTCTGCCTGGAGAGGGTGAAGAAGGGGCGCTAGAATGGCTGGCTCACCTAGGCAGGCCTGCAGTCTCCCCTGCAGAGCTCCCCCACCCCCAAGTTTCAATACTATGTTTTTCAAATATTGTCTCCCGGGGAAGGCTTGCTGTTGGGTAAACGCAGCCCAGCACCAGTTGTCGGAACATATTGCTCCCTCCCGGCAAAAACCAGCGCCAACTCCCAACCCCCCACCCAGATGCACTGGAGGTGGGGGCACCAAGGATGACAATATGAGCCCCATCCTCCAGTTCTGCCCTGTCTATCCCCTTCTCCCATGGGGGTCAGGACCCCAGGTCAATTTCAGGACCTGGGGTGGGGTGAGGCCTACTGTGACCTGTCCATCCCCCTGCACTGGCTGACACAGGTTGAAGCCAGGCCCAGGTGCCACATTGGACCATCAGGCCCCACGAGACAGACCCTGCTACCCTGCCTTGACCCCCGTCTCCACAGCCTTTGCCTCTCCTGCCCCAGTAAACCCCTCGTGGTTCTGCAGACAGGAAGTGCAGCCTCAGGCCCCCTGGCCCATTCCCCAGGTGGTGCCCTCAGCCTCTCTGGAGTGCCTGACACACCTCTCCAGTTTCTCCAATATGCCCCCATGGCAGATGCTCCCTCGGAACCAGCCCCGCCCCCTGCCTGCTGGAGCACCAAGCTGGTGCCGACTGAATGGCAGGCTCTGATGAGGGGGGTTAGGGGTCAGGGAAAGGGCTGTGCGTCCACATCATCCTCGGGGTACACCGGGAGGCCCCCACTTACAGTTGTGGATAAACACACACACACACACACACACACACACACACACACACGTCCTCACTTCGTGCCCACACAAGTCTTAACAAGCATGTATTTGCTCAAGAACTTGACCTGCTGGTGGGGTGGGGCTCAAGGAAGCTGGGAGACACTGTCCTGGCTTGGGGAGGTCAAGATGCAGAAAGCGTCCCTCGGAGAGCTGTGGTCCCATGTGCCAGGGGCTCAGGCTGATTCGCCTCCCCTCCTCCCCATGACCCCATTTGCCCTGCATCCATTTTCATGGTGACAAGGTCAGGGTCACCGAGGACAGTGTTGGAGCCCCCCAAGGTGTCCAGGAAGGTGGAGGGCTTTGCCCTACTGGGCCCCTACAGGGAACTCCACAGTGCTCTGGCCCTTTAAAGGGGTGAATAAGGGACGTTCAAATCTGCTGGGGCCTCAGGCCCAAGTCCAAGCCCCCTCTGGCAGCCAGGGGGCTTGGAGAAGAGAGAAGGGGAGGGGAAGGAGGGAGAGGAGGAAGGGGACAGGAGGAGACTAGGGGGAGGCATTTCTGCAGTCACCTCCCCTCTGCCAACCCCTAGAGGCATTCCACTCAGCCCCAGCCCCAGAGAAGCCCCCAGTCAGCTAGCCCAGGTGGGTGGACAGAGAAGGGACAGGCACCGCCACCTGGGAGCCCACCAGGAGGAGAGCAGAGAAGGAAGGAAGGAAAGAAGGCTGGTGGGAGGGAGCAAGGGAGGGAGGCAGGCGAGAGGGAGGGGAGAGGGAGGGGAGAGGGAGGGACGGAGGCGCTTGAACAAAGAACCGAGGGGCTGGGGCTGGCAAGGGGTGCAGGAGGGGGCGTTGGATCGAGGGGGTCTGGAGGCACCTGGGCTTGGGGCAGGGGGCTAGCTGGTAGAATCGTCCAGTGGGCTCCAGACCTCCCAGGCTGAGGGTGGGGGTGGGGGTGGACAGCCTGCCTCAGGGAAGGGAGGTAGGCTTCTCGGAGCTGAGAACTGCCAGGCTGGAAGGGAGGTAGGAGCAGGGGCTGTGGGGGAACATGGGGAAGAAATTATTAACAGCATCCCACCCCCGACCCAGCTCCTGGACACTCGTCCTCCTGGTTCTTCGGTTTCCCCCCTCCCCCAACACCCCGCAGACCAGGAAGCAGAGCTGGGATTGAAACCCTTCCTTTCATGGTGGGGGTGGAGGGGGTTCCCAGTCAAGGTCACCTGGGTTTGGCTCCATCCTCCCCCTCAAGGTACGCCTAGCAGAGCAGTGGGAGGCTGAGCCTGGGCTGCCGGCCTTCTTTCCCCCCAGCCACAGCCACACTTCCGGACCTGGCTCCTTCAGAACTGAGGGGCAGCAGCAAACGTAGCTGTGCACAGTGCCCGCCCCTTCCAGGACACCCACCCCACCGGTCCGGGCACACTCCCGTTGCGGCCTGGGAAAACACTCCAGCTCCACCTAACCCCGGGCTGCGGTGAGCCTCCCAACCCCTGGGTGCAGTTTCCACATTCTGGGAGACAATCTGGGTGAATTCGGGAGGAAAGGAGCCACCAACCTGGCCCAGCTCCAAGGCAGACCCAGCAGCGCCAAGTCCACCCCCTCCCCCAGGTGTTCACGGGCTGCTGTTCACAAGACAGTTATCTCAAGAATGAGAAGTTATTTATCCAGCCAGGCCCCCAGCTCCAGCTCCAGGTGACCCCCTCCTACCACCCCTGCCTCACTCCTGGGCCACCTTAACACTTTCTGGTCCCACCTGCTCTAGGAGAAACCATCAAGCCCCTGGTGTCCCATGCTCCCTTCACTGGGGCCCCAGTATGCCCAAATGGGCGGCAGGCTCTCCCAGTTTACCTCAACCCCACATACACCTGGGTCCCTAATGGAGCAAGACTCCCTGCAGAAAAGCAAACCCAAGCTGGCACCTGGGGGCCAGGGGCTGGCACAGTGCTGGGAGAAAAGCCTTGGGGCTGGCGGTCCTCCTGCCCTGCGGGTGTGGGAGACTCTCCACGTGGGGGCAGCCAGCACAGTGCTTCCTTTGAGCAGAAGATCGTCAGATCGGGACACTGAGGCAGGCAGGGCGCACCTACCGGGGAACGGCGCTGCCTGAGGCGTTTGTGCGAGAGAGGGCTGAGCCAGGAGAAGGGGTACTCGGATTCCCGCTCCAAGAACGTGGGAGTGGGGGGCGCGGGTAAGGGAACACCCACCCACCGACCGACCCAGAACCTTATGGGAAAAAGTTGTTTTGCACACTGGAGACTCCGCAGGCCACATCATCCACACATCTCCATGTCACCCCAAATGCAAAGGGTCCGGGCAGACCGAACAGGTACAGCGCCCACTCTAGTTCAGTCGCCCCTGTGTCTGTGGTAAGCCCCCTGACCCTCCGATGCCTGCGCCTCGGACACTTCCGCAGAGTTGCAATGCCGTGGGTCCCAGAGGGATCGCAGGGTGCCCCGCCGCCTGCCTGCTCCCTCCCGCTTCCCGCTGCACTCACCTCTTCCGCGGCGGCGGGGCCTGGGCTCCCGGGCGGCGGCGGCGGCAGAGCCGCTCCCAGTTGGGCCGGCCCGGGCTAGTAGCCCCCCGGGGCCATGGCCCTGCCCGCGCCCTCTCGCCGCTGTGCCTGAACGCGGGTCGGCGCCGCGGCCCCGGCTTAACGGGTTCCGAGGGCTTCAAGCGCGTCAGCAGCTGAGGCCCCGGGCCCCAGCCCGGGCCATGGGAAGGCTCAGGGGCGCTCGGGGCCGCCTTCCCCCGGGTGGGCTGCGGGCGCCCCCTGGCCGGCGCGCCGAGGGCGCATTCCCCGGAGCGGGACGCGGGGCGCAAGGCGCGGGCAACGGCGCGCTCGGCTTCGGGGCGCTGCGCTCAGCTCGGCCCGATGGCGCTGTGCCTGCCTGGTTGCTGGGCTAGGGCCCGGCGGCCGCGCGGGGATGCGCCGCTCCTCGCCGCAAGCCCTGGCCCTTCGCTGCGCTCGGGGCTCGCCGGACCGCGGCCGTTCGCTAGCTCGCTGGCTCTGGTCTCGCGACCACAGCCGGGACGGGGTGCTCCTAGCCGCGCGGGGAGCGCCCCTAATTGGCCACCGTGGGCGACATTTGCATAGCGCGGCCCCGCCCCGCCCGGCCCCACCCCCGGGGCGGGACCCGCCCGGCCGCCACCCCGCCCCCGCTCCACCTGTCCGCTGGCTCGGCTGGGGTCTCCCAAGCGGTGGGGCAGCCCGCGCCAGGGGAGGTTAATCTGCACTCCGCGCCCCCGCCCTGGCTTCCCGGGCGGCGCCCCCGCCCCGCCCTGGCTTTGTCTCTCGGTGGATACACCGAGCTCCGGCGCCTGGTGTTTACCCGGCACTCAACTCCCTGGCGGGAAGGGCAAGCGCGCCGGGGAGCAACGAGCCTGCGCTCACCTGCGCACCCGTGGTCGTGTCGCTCCTGCCCACTCCCTGCCGGCCGGCCGCGCGTGTGAGCCCCGCAGCGCAGGACCCAGGACTGCCCCGGACGCTCAGCAGGTGGCGGTGCAGCCCCTGGGACAGCTGGCACCGCTGGATGCTCCCCACACCCTCCAGCCCAGGCCGGGTCGCGCAGTCGAGCCTCACTGCCCTGTCCAGTCCCTCGTGGGCTCCCTGTGATGCCCCCTAACCTCCAGCCTTATTTCAAGCCAGCAGCCCCAGGGACCCACCCATTATAGTTCTATACCCCAGAGAAGCCAGACAGCCTCTCCTAAAAGGGACATTTGCTTTCAAATGGCCTTGTGATGACCCCGGGGCCCTGCAACTGAACGGAGGGACCCTCTACCCAACCCAGCCCCCAAGGTCATGGCCTCACCAGCCAGGACCACAGTCTCAGCCCTGCCCCCCGGCACTTTGCTAAGGTCCCAAGGGGCGGTCTTTGTCCACTCACTTCTCCCTCTTCTATTCCTCCTTCCCTTCTTTTCCTTTTCTCTCCTTGTCTCCTTTTCTGTCCTCTCCTCCCCCAGCCCCTTCTCCACCTTTTCTTCCCTTACTGCTCTCCCTCCTCTTCCCCCCACCTCCTGTCCTTTCTCTAGCCCCCCTCTCAGGGCTCCTCCCCTGCTCCCCCTCCCCCTGGCTAACCAGATCCTCTGGAGAAGGTCTCTCTCCCTCCAACCTGGTGGCTGGGTGACTGCAAAGGCAGGGTGGTGCGGGATGTCGAGGACCCTGCTGACCAGCCTTGGAGTGCTGGCCCACACAGGCTTCCGGCAGGGGCTGGCTGTTTCAGGCAGGAAACCCCAGCTTGGAGTCATGTGGCTGCCATGACAAGGCCTAAACCTCTCTGCCATCTCTCCTCATCCCCACTCCTCTGGACCAGGGTTACCTGGAGGTCACCACCACTGAGCCACCATCCACAATGCAACTTATGCCGCCATTACTGTGGTTTCCCCCGCCGTCCCTTCCACCACCGCCAGCCCCAGCTTCCCTCATAGCCCCACCACCATGGTCACCACCACCAGCGTGACCGTCATTATGGTCACTAAAGCAGAACTGTCAGGACTTGCCAAAGACTCCAGGGCACTGGGTTGGGAAGGAAAAAGACTCAATGGATTTGTCCAGAGAGGTCCACTGACACACACAGAACAGGCCCAGGGCACGGAGGTCTTGGGGTGGGGAGTGGACAGGGAGCGGGAAGAGAGCTGGAGCTGAGCCTGGCTATACACGGTGGAATGCCAAGTCTCTCCTAAACAATTTGAGAAGGCTGAATAATCAATATAAATAAGAACAATTATGGCTGCAGCAGTGAATCTGCACTGCACCCTTGCCCTGTGCTGGGCTGAACAGTGTGTGTGTACATGTATGTGTATGTGTATATACATGTGTGTATACACGTGTGTGTGTGCACGCACAAATATATATATATATATATATTTGGGAGCAAATTGTAGAGCCGTCCACAGCTTTGCCTTCCATTCTTCCACTTCAGGTGTCCACAGGCACCTTGAAACCAGCCTCAGTGCCAGGTTGGGAGCCCTGTGTGCCAGGTTGGTGGTTATTCAGCCCAAGGCCCTTCACAATCCCCTGTGAAGCAGGTCCCGGCATCCCCATTGTACAGGTGAACAAGAGGAGACTGGGCGGAGCTCTGGGAAGGTTCTAGGAGGGAAGGGCTAGGCCATGGGGCCCCATAGAGCCAAGGGCCTGCAGCCCAGATGGACTCTCTGAGCTGGCCGTGGGTGCTGGAGCCCCACACGGCACTTATGGAGGTCAGTCAGTCTTTACTGAATGAATCAGAGAGCAAATCTCTGCAGCACCCGATCTAAGAATCAGAGAGGAAATCACAGCCAAGAGCCAAGTGGCTAGGAGCCAACTCCCCCCCCTACAATCCAACCCCTCTGGACTCTGGGCCCCACCCAAGGCTGTCCTTGCCACCCAGGGTCCTTCTGTCTCCCCCTCCAAAAGCCACTCAGCTGTGCTAACTTCACCTGAGAGCCACCCAGGATGCCCTGTGGAGAGGCCCCCTGGCTAGGCCTGCCTCCTCTCTGCTGGACACGCAGATCTCAAGCATGCTTCCTCAGCTCCCTCACGGCCCACCCTGGCACAAATCTGGACATGCAGGGGGGTGGGGGGTGCAGAGATGGTTATGCCAGGTCTGGTTCCCTCACTGACTCAGCCTCTGAGGCCCCCCTCCTGGAGCTGCCCCCACCTCCTTCCCAGATGGCCTCTGGTGCCTACAGGGCAGGCCCTGGGCTGACACCCTGAATGTGGGGCTGTGGACTGAGGTGCCACACAGCCCCACAGCGGGTGTTGCAATTGGGAAGGAATTGGCCCCCTTTGTCTCAGCCCCATCCCAGCCTGACAGGTACGAACAGAAGGCAGGAGAGCTTTGAAGGTCTTCTCCCCCCCCCCCCCCCCCCACCCCTGGCCCTTCAGGCTGGTCCAGTCTTTGTTTCTGGCGGTGCTCCTGTCTGTTCCTTTTCCTTCTGTCTCTTCCAGCTGTGCCATGGGGACTGAGGTGCAGCCCTGGGCCTTCTGGTGCCTGACCATCCTCTGTCTGTCCACCCTGTGGCCTCCATCCTCAGGTGGGTAGGGGGAAGCCCACTATACAGGGTAACTGGAGAGAGACTGCACTTTGGGCCTCTGCGTCCGGAAGGCCGGACTCAGAAGGCCTGGGCTGCTGAGGCCCTCCATGCCCCCTGGATGAAGGTGTCTACTAAGCCCGCACTCCCCCCTCTGGCCTGGTCTCTGGGGAACCTGTTTCCCGGGCCTAGCAGGCTAAGCAAGCCCTGGCCCGCCCAACCCTGGCGTGGCTGGCTCAGGTTTCCCCACTTTCTGGTTTTCTCATCTCCCCTGCCCCAAGCGCTGCCTGCTCTATGGCCCAGCCCCCACCCGCCCGCGCTGCCGGAACTGGATCCCAGAGAGGGGGAGTGTTGGAAAAGGGGCCAGGGAGGGGGTGCAAGGAGGCTGCTCCGGCAGCACCAGGAGGGGGCGGGCATCGAGGAGTCACCGGCAGCCCCAAACTGGAATGGGGGTCGGCTCCTCCCGCTCAGCCTTTTCCTGCCCAGCCTGCCCCAGGGGCTGGCTGTGAGCCGATCAAAACTGGAACGACCCACCTCCCTGGCCGCTCCCCAAAGCTGCCTGTAGGCCTTTTCTGCTGCTGTCCCCTCTACCAGGAATGCTCTTCCCAGATTTCAGTGCCAGTATAAACCCCGTGTTTCCTCTAGATCGGAGCTCGCACCGCCTCCTTCACCCAGGAACACCGTCCCTTTCTGCACAAGGGCCTGGCCTCTCTTCTTCAGGCTGCCTCACCCCAAGCCTCTTCCAGGAGCTCTCCCCGCCCAGCTCTGGATCTTTGCACATGTCGATCTCCTGTGCCTGGAAGCTTCCCTGTTCCCTTCTAGGGCCTCAGGCCTCTGGGAAGACATCACCCCCAGAAAGCCAATCTTATTGGCCCAGCCAGGAGTTTCCTTGGGCCCCCACTGGTCCTGCTGCCCCATCCAGACCCTCCGAGATCCTGTCCAGGACCCAGGCCCCTCTGCATCCTCCCAGCTGGGCCCCACGTGGGCCTATCCTACTGGCAGCTGCTTCTCATGAGTTGAGAGGGAACAAGAGGGGGACACAGGGATGTGACCCTCACATGTCCCCCCCCCCATCATGTGTGTGTATTTGTACTTGGGGGGTGAAGGAGGTGGGGGTTGGGTGGGCCCAAGCTTGGCTGGCTGCCAAGTGACCCATGACTGTCAGCCAGCCTAAGCATGTCCTGTTTAGACAGGGGCCAGACAGCCATCCCTCGCCCACTCGGGCCTGCCAGCCCCTGCTGGGGAGACCAAGTCTCGGGCCCAGAGCTCGGTCTTTATCTGGTTGCAGAGAGGCCTCCTCACCGAGTTGGGATGGGGCTTCCAGGTTTCTTTTGCATGATGGCAGAGGCCCTGCCTCCCGTGCCTGGGCCCTGGGCAGCCCCAGCGGGGCTCAGGTGGAGCCGGACTGAGGAGACAGGGTCAGTGTAGAAAAGACCTAGGATCTGGAGCCCAGCCTGGAAGCTCCAACCAGCAACTTGTTGGCCTCTTCCAAGTGAGCTGGGGCAGCTCCAGCTTCTCGTGCCAAGAAGCCAAGAATCAGCCTGGACTCTCGCACTCACAGTTGCATCCAAACCATCAGCAAATACTTTCAACTTTACCTTCAAAATATACGAAGTATCAGGTGACCACTTCCTGGCCCGCAGCTCTGCAGCCATTGTCCATGAAGCCTCCACGTCCACAGGAGCCTCGTCTGTGGCCTGACAAATACAGGAGCCTACTCACTGGACTCCCTGCTGCTCTTGCAGACTGCAGTCTAGTCAATCAGGATCAGGGGGTTGCTATTAAAATGGAAGCCAGGTCGTGTCTCTCTCTTGCCCAAAGCTCTCAAAGACTCTTCTTTGAGAGTCAAAGCCAAGTCCTTACAGGGGCTGTCCCCCCAGCCCCCTGCTCACCTCTGGACTCCTGCCCTCTGCTCTGGGCTGCACCCTCCTGTCTTCCTCCCACGCCAGGCCCACTACAGCATCAGGGCTCCCACTGACTGAGTGGGAGTGGGCCTCAGCCCAGGGCCCCTCTGTCCTCTGATCAAGCTGCTTTCTACATTCATCTTGGGGTGGTGCAGGGTTGGCTGCCCGTTTGCTGTTATCTCCTCTACCTAGAAGCCGGGCTGATCACAGAGTGTCTCAAGCTGCAGCAGCAAGGACTTAAGGTAGACTTGGCCGTGAGTTAAAAGGCAGTGGAGCTCCAGTGCGGAGCCCCCCAGGGGCAGAGGTGCCCCTCAGAGCTAGGCGAGGTCTGGGCAGCCCCCTGCATGAGCTGACTGTGATGGGCTGGGATCCTGTGGGGTTTCTGGCTGCCTCCCAGGCCCACATCTGCTGCACACACCCCTCCATGTGTCTGTGTGGCCACAGTCCTGGGGGAGGGGGCCCAAGGAAGGTCCTGCAGCCAGGTCTGCAAGCTGGGATCTGGACTTACTTAGCTCCAAATGACTGGGGAATGTCCCTTCCGTGACAGCCATGGAGTGGCTTCCCCTGGTCCCCCACTACACACAAGGAAGTGGACCCAGATGAAGACGAACCCCTGGGAGGGAGCGGGGCTGGCGGGCAGACCAGGGCACCGGGCCATCCTGGTCCTCTTCCCAAAGCCTGTCTCCAGTCCGCACCCCCTAAGGAAGGGCTGTAACAGGAGGTCACTGTCTATACCCTCAGACCAGAGACCTAAGCCCAGAGCATCCTGTTTTGGTCTCCACCCCCCTCAAGCCAGACACAGGGGATCCGGACCAGTACTGGGCTGTGGGGCTTCTGCGGCACAGCAGCATTGGGACGGCCCAGGAGGAGGGCTCCTTGCAGAGAACCCCCTGCCAGCTTGTGGCCCCAGTGCCTTGGAGGAGGGTCAGGTAGCAGGGCTAATGCCAGGCAGCGTGGGGCTGGGCCTGCCCTGGCTGGCCTGGTGCCAGCCAAGCACTTCATCCAGCTGTTGAGCCTCTTTGCTCCCTGGGCCGAGGTTGGCAGGGCAGCAAAGCCAAGCCTGGGCCCCCTATCCTGGGACATGGTGCCTTCCTGTCCTATCAGGGTTTGATTTCCAAACAGAACTGACAGAGCTGCTCCCTTGGCCATCCTGGGCCTCTGACCCCACACCCAGGAATCATGGCCTCCACCTGCACTGTCTGTAGAGTCCTAGGAAGGACCCGGCCTCTGGCTCGCCTTGGCTGGAACAGCACTGGGAGTCCAATCAACGCAAGGGAATACCCTGACCTTGAAGAGTAGCAGCCTGGGCAACCTTGTCTGGGGATTCGACCAGAGCACCCTTGAGTGTTGGGGGGCAGCTTCTGATTGAGAGAAGACTAGGATTGGCCCGAGGGTAATGAGGCACAGCACCGTCTGATTTGAGATTGTAAAGGATTCTCTGATTCCTGAGGGGCCACAGAGGAAGCTACAGGCATTCAGGAGAGAGAGAGGACAGGCTTAGGCTGGTCACTGGCGACCCTGCCAAGTGTCCTCCGAATCAGCCGGGGTCCCCTCATCTTTCCTCTGGAGCCCATCTGTTAGGTCTGACCTGAGATCTGGGGGTAGGGAGAGAGGCCTTGTCCCTGGCCCCCGTACACCCTGCACGTAGCCTGGCTGGCTGGCCTCCCTGCCCCCTCTCCTGAGACAGTGGTTGAAGCTTTAATCATCCGAGGACAAGTTTCTGCAAAGCTCATATTAGCTACAGGAAAGAGCAGGGACCAGCCTAGATGGAAGGATAAGGGAAGGGGAGAGGGAGGGATGGGGCAAGGCCTGCAAAGGGGGTATCAGAAATCTGCACCACCCTCTGGCCTGTCTCCAGCACCCCCAGACTGAGTTGGGGGCCTGGCTCTTGCCACCCTGAAGGACACACTCATGCGTGCACAGCCTGCTTGAGCACCTACTCTGTGTCACCTCCACCTCAGTCACAGTCACACGGGTCACCCCGTCATTGTCCCATCTCAGCCTGCATCTAGGCCCCGCAGGCTGCAGCTCAGCCCCTCCCTCGGGTGTTACCCCGCCCCAGCAGCGGATCAGTGCCTCCCAGACATCTGTCCCAGCCTGAGAGGAATCTGAATTTCTTGGGGGCCCAAAGATGAGATCTCAGGCAGCATCCCAAAGCTCTGGGACGACACAGCCCCTCGGGAAGCCCGCATTTCCCTGCCAAGGCTCTAGTTGGGCCCACTCCCCAGGAGGGGCCCGGCAGGACTGGCTGAGGCCTGTTCTCTAAATAACATTGTTTCTTATTGAAGTTAGTCACCCACAGAAGGGTCCTGGTCCTGGACCTTTGGCTTGCTCAGGGCTCTGGTTCTGCAGTCTTGGGTTATACAAGGTGTTCCAGGCTGAGTCCCCACTGTCCTGGGGCCTTCCACTGGGGAAGGGGCCCTGGAGGGCAGGGGTCAAGGCTGAGCTGGAGAGAGGCACAAGGCATGTGTTCCCACCAGCCGCAGTCTGAAAGAAATTCTGTGTTCAACCGTGAGCACCACCCTTCTGCCCCCTGGACCTGGTGGGGGTGCCAATTCCTGCTCCCTCTGTCACTTGTTGATCAAGGGCACTAACCACCGCCCCCTCATCGATGGAACTGCATGCCCTGTGGATATCGGACTCTAGAGAACTCAGCCCACGGGTCCCCAGGATGGGATCTTCACACCTTCCCATGTCAGGGACCCCCTACCCTCTCCCAGGCCAGACCATTTGGCAAAAGGGGAAAACAAGGTGAAGGCCCTAAAAGTCTGAGTCAAAACCAGCAAAACCCAGTCTGCTGGCTAAGGGACCAGGAGGTCACACAGAGGGGTCCTGCAGGGGCTCCCAGACAAACCTCAATGGTGGGGAGCCACATCCCCAGGGCCTAGCTGCGCGGTTCCTTGGGTCTCTGGAGGGTTCCTGCAGGGCCACAGCCTCATCACCCCATTAACACATGGTTCCTAAGCCCTTGCCCAGGCCAGTCTCCCACCCTAGGCAGGCTCTCTGGGTCTTTCTGGCCTGGCTCAAACGCTGCTCCCCCCGAAAGTTCTCCCCAGTTATCCAGCTAGTCTTTGTCCTCTGAGCTTCTGGGGGAAAGTCCTCACTCTGCCTTTTGTCACAGTCAAACGTCATTCACTCGTTCATTCTCACTATCATTCATTTTGCAGACATCACACGCGCCTGCCCCTGCCCCAGGAGCTGGGCGGCAGAGGCCGACGTCACCTCATGTCACCCTCATTCTGGACCATGAACTTCAGAGGGTCCGGTGGAGTCTCCCTGGGGCAAAGGGTCCACGCTGGCTCTGGGAGGACAGTAGCCAGGCTGGGCTGCCACTGAGCCACTGCTCACTGGGTGAGGAAGCCACCATGTCCCCACCCCCCACTGCTGATTATCCACCCCAGGATGGGCTGAAATTTCAACACAGTCTCTGAGAAGCAGCAGAACAGGCTCACAGGCCTGGGACTGAGGGCTGGGATCACCTCGAGAGACCTTGGCGGCACAGAGCAGGGACAAGTCCTTGTGGGGCCGAAGCCGCTCCTGGCCCCAACCCCTTGGAGAGGCCTCAGGAGGGCTGGGAGCTGGGCCCTGGACAGGAAAGGGCCTGGCATCTGCAGGAGCCTCTGTGTAAGCGTGGAGTCTGCCGAGAGTCTGGCTGTGGCTGCGTCCTGCCACTCTGGCCCAGCTGTCCAAACTGCTGCTAGAGCTTCCCTTGGAAGGGATGGCGGCCACCGCAGGCAGGGCTGCTGAGCAATCCGACCTCACTGTGCCTCTCTCCACCCGCCCAAACATCGGGGCCAGCGAGGCGGCAGGAGCTGTGCGTGTGCAAGTGCAGGTGTGGCAGGGTCCCCGCTGGCCCTGCCCAGGACCCTTCAAACCCACGCCTGGAGGTGAGGCTCCCGCCCCATCTTGTGCTTGCATGGCCCATTCTCTGGGCCCCAGTTCCCTCATCTGTGACAGGAGAGCAAGTCCCTCCCTCCCAGGGGCTGGGAGGGTGAAACAAGCCACCGAGAGGGAGCAGATTGCTAGGAGTGGCACGTAGGTTGCGCTCCACCTGTCACCTTTGTTATGACTCCTTGTCCCTCCCCAGTGGATGACAGACACAGACTCCACCAACACAAAGGCTTGCCTGAGTTGCTCTGCCACCTGCTGGGGCCTCAGGAGAAAGAAGGCAGCATTCGCCATGTTGTCCAGCAGAAGGGTCCACCCAGATGGGGCAGCCTTAACCCAAGATCCTGCCGCTGCCTCTGTTTGTCAGGCACGGGGGATCCCCACGGCAGCCACACATCGGCCCCCTGCAACCTCCACTAGCAAAGGCGACCTCGCTGTCCCCTCAATGGGCCCTCATGGGGTTGTCATGGGAGTGTAGTGCTAGCAAAGCAGGCCACCGGGGACTCCCAGGACACACACCTGCAACCCTCCAGAAGCCAACCGACCGCACCACAGCCCGGAGCCCTCCGTCCAGCCCATGACCCTGAAAACATTTGTGAACTCGGGGTGAGAAAGTCTGCTAGGCAGGGGATGAGGCTGCTCCCACCCAGCGCCCAGGCCGGCAGGGAGAGGTCCTGGCCGGTGCTCGGGTGGCACCCAAAAGACTAGGAGAGTGGCGCAGAGAAGGCGGCACTGCCACTGGGCCTTATAGCCAATTAGAGGCTTGATGGTTGTAGGTCCAGCCTGAGCTAGGACCTGTCAGGGTGTGTCCTGAGGCCGGACTGTAGGAGCAGGACACAGACAGTGTCAGAATGTACCAGCGACTAATACGGGGAGAAGGGGCCAGGGGGAAAGGAGGGCTCCACTTTGACTGATGCTGAAGAGCTGGGAGGGGCGGGGGCGGATCTCCGCGCAGAGGCAGGTGTGGGCCCAGGAACAGCCCTGGGGAGGCCCCACCAGAGGAAGAGGCCAAGTGAGGGGCAGCCACAGGTCCTAGGAAGCTGGCGAGTTAGTCAGAAAGTAGAGGTTTGAGGAACCAGGTCATCTCTGCCCAGGGGCTGGGTGGGGGGCTCCTTGGCCACCGCTGAGCACAGTCTGCTGATGGCTTGTGAACTGTCTTCCCCAGACAGATGGACACCCCTTCTGAAGAACGTGCTTCCTTCCCGAGGGGTGGGGAGCTGGGAAACCTTGAGGTTCCAGGAGAACACAAGGCCAAGGGCTGCGTCCCTCTGGAACCTTCTCCCCTCCCCAGCGTCCTAGAAACCTCCACACCCCTGGCTGCCATTCAAGCTCACCTACCGATGACCCTGGGGCTGGAGCAGGGTCAGCGCCTCTGCTTCCAGGAGGCACGGGCTGCTCCTCAGAGACCCTGTCCAACACTCTCATTCACAAATGGGGAAACTGAGGTCTAGAGAAAGGACCCAGTGGTCCAAGGGGCTGAGGGCTCCAGCCCCCCACAGTCTCTGTGGACATTCCTGCCAGGCCCCATGCATGAGAACCCCTGGCAGAGAGTGGGCTCTGACTGAAAGCTGGCTTTGAGGTGCTGCCAGGTGCCCCAGCCCTGCTTCCAAGAGCCCCCAAAGCCTCTCAAGCCTCTGGTCTCTGTCCCCTCCCCTGGCATGCAGACTTGGCAGAGCCTCCCTACCCCGGGCACTGCCCCTGGAGGCTGCCTGCTTCTCCTGGTGAGAACCCTACATGCTGCCCCCTTTCTGGCTTCCTGTGCACTGAAGGTGGTCCTGGCCTGGGGACCCTGTCTCAGGGGTTGACTGAACCAGGTCGGGGAAGAGGAGGGGAGGGGTGAGGAGAGGGCCCCAGTGGAGGGTGCCCAGCCTCCCCCAGGGGCTGTCTGGGTGTCAGGCAGGGCTCTTGGCCACCCCGCCCCCACCAGGTGTGGGGCTTCCGGCAGCTCAGAGGCCCCTTTGTCCCTTATCTTCTCTGCCTCCTCAGTGGCAGTATCCAGATAAGCATCCCATTGGGGCTGAAATTCCAGCCCAGAGGCCCATTCCTCCACCCGGGGGTCTGGGCCCGCCAGCTGTACACTTTCCCCAGAACCCACCCAGAGCACACAGTCCACTTTGGAGCCCCTTGGCTGCACGTTCTCCCCAGGATCCCCCACCTCATGGTCACTCAGACGCCCCTGACCCTGCCCTGTGTTGCCGACAGTGGGCCACTTTGAGGCCCCTCCCCTCCCCGCTCTGCATAGCTTGGGGTGGGGGGTTTGCTGACAGCCCCAACCTGCCAGTGGGAGCCGGAAGCTGAAGAGCTGACCCCTGAGTGATCCCAGAGACTCCCACAGGCCACCCCCAGACACAGATCCCTGAGCTTCCTGGACCACCCCTCTCAGGGGCTCTGTCTCCATCCCCCGCTCAGCCTCTCTTCTTCCCTGGCTCCCCCCTCCCCCCTCATTAAGCCTCCTAAACCCGCCAGCTCCCTGAAGCAGGAAATTGCATTCTGCCAAGATTAAATGGACTTGAACGCCCTGCCTCTGCCCGCCAGGGAGGGGAGCTGAAAGGAGCCAAGTTTGCTGGGGGTGGGGGCCGGGAATTGCAGGTTGAGGAGGGGGCTCCTGAAAGGTGGGGTGGGGGCTTTCTGATGGACAGAGGGGTGAGGACAGGGACCTGGGGTGTCTGAGGACAGCTGATAACCAGCGTGGGAAGGAGACCAGTGAGAGGGAGCCACTCTGTGGGGGTGGGCGCAGTCTGATTAGGCAGGGGCAGGAGCGGGACGGGGGCAGGGCGAGGGGAGGGAGTGGGGACTGGGAGGCGAGAGGGGATGCCTGTCAGGTGGAGACCCGACTGACAGGAAGTGGGAAATGAACCCGGGGGGCGGGGCACTCACCACTTTTTGGAGTCCCAGGGGGAGGGGCTGGCACAACTCACCCCCACTCAAGTGGCTCAGGTCTCTTAGCAAGGTTGATCAGGCCTGTTAGGGACCCCTGCCTGTGGGTCCTTACCTGTGGATCCTTGGGGAGCCCCGTACAGTCCTAAAGGTACCCAGGACCCCTGGCCCCACCCTTATGCAGCCTGCAAAGTAGGGGCATGAGCTTTGAGGGTCCCAGGCAGCGAGGGCCCAGAGCCTGCGTCCCCAGGAGCCCCACCACCCACAGATGGCTGTGCTCCTTGCCCGTGGGGCTGAGAGCTCCAGAAGGTGGACACCACCTTTGGAGTGGCCACACCCCGTCTCCAGGTCGTGGTAGCACATTGCCCCCATTTCTCAGCGGGGCTGCTCCTCCTCAGGCCCGCCCTGGAGGATGACTCCGGATGTCAGGGGAATGGGGGAGGGTCCATGCCCATCCATTCTTCCTCAGGTGGGCAGGAGCAGGGTCAGCTGGACTGAGTGTGAGCCTCAGACGGGCAGTTCATGCCCCGGGCCCAGCCCTGTTCAGAGTCAGGCACTGGGCTGGAGGAGCAGGAAGAACAGCAGGACCAAACTGCTCACCATCATCCCTGGGAGTGCTCACCCCAGGGAGCCATGACTGCAGGCAGCCGTGTTCATGAGCCCCCCTGTGTGCCAGCCTGTCCTCGGCTTTGGGGAAGCAGTGGGCACTGGGAAGGGTTGCCCAGCTTGACCGGTGTGGCAGCGTGGAAGGCCATACAAGACGTCTTCTTGGAGGAAGTAGAGGCCATTCCTGTGCCAGGAGAAGACGGGTTGTCTGGGGAGGGTCTGAGATAGTGCCAGCCAGGGCGACCCCGGGTGGCAGTGGTCAGCCATGCTGAGGGGTTGGAGGCCCAAGTGGTCATCGGCAGGCCTGGGGCAATGGAGGGCTGTGGGAACTCCCCTGAGCTCTGGAGCAGGGCTGGGGGATGCCACCCCACCCCCACCCTTGCTGAGCCAGTTGCCCAGATGTTGGTCCCATTTCAGGCACCCTGAGCTGGGTAGACAGTTTCCCAGGAGGGAGGCTGGTGAGAAATGGGCTTGGCTGCAGCCCTGGGAGGTGAGGCAGGTGTGGCCCTGGCTGGTGCACTGGCAGTCACCCCAGCAGGCACGGGGGGAGATACACCGGTTCCTGAGAATAGGGTGCTTGCCACAAGGATAGCTGTGCCATGCCCGCTGGGAAGGGACACACCTGAGTCCAGACAAGGCCGAGGTGACAAGTAGCCCCAGAGCCTGCTCCCCAGCCACTCCCTGGTTGGGTTCTCAGTCTCTAGGCAGATCAGGGCGGCCAGCTGCCCGTGAGATCTGAGCTGGCCTGTCCTTCAGGTCACTGACGAGCAGTGACCCGAGGCCCTGCCACCACCTTGTTCTGGCTCCACATCACCAGGCTATCCATTCTGGACCAGAGGTCCCCACCCCAGGGCACCCCTCTGACCTCCCCTCTCCTCCCACCTTCCATCCCCTGCTGAGACCTGCTGTCAGGGACAACCTGTAGACAACCCTGGCCAGGAGGGCCCTCCCTGGGTGCTGACCTGCCTGGGCTCTGGGCTGCAGCCGAAGACTCCTGGACCTCGCCGGCCCAGCTCAGGGACCTCTCCTGAGGCAGCCACCATAGTCCCTCCTCTGTGGTAACTCACACCCCTGTGGCCTCTGTCCCAGTCAGTTCCTTCCATAGGACTGCGTGCTCCAGGCCATTGGGTCAGTCACACCTGGTCCCCAGGCCCTGGCAGCACGGAGCAGCCACTCAGCCAACTGAGGGAGCGATCGACTTCAAGGTTCCCGCACATTTCCGAGGCTTCAGGGCAGGGCTTGTCCATGGAAGAGCCTGTCTGCCCCTCTCTTCCCTGGGGTGGGTGGTGGCTAGGGAGGGGCGTGGACATCAGGCAGAGCTCAGAACCTTCCTGAAGGACAGGCCAGGGACTGAGGAAATAGGTGCCATGCCCTCGGGCCCCGGACACACAAGAGAGACCTGAGATGGACGGGCCGTCAGAGCAACGGGGGATGGGCCGTCTGTCCTGGTCAGGGGCCAGGGCCAGGGCCCTCCCTTCGGGCACTGTCATCAGGTGGGTAGGTTGGGAGGGCTTCCTAAGCTTCTAAAGTCCACCTGCTGGGCCAGCAGTAGAGACCACCTCAATGACACCCAGTGCTCCCCACCCTCTCAGCTCTGACCGCCCCCTGCTGACAGGGCAGGTTTACTTCCTCCGAGCAGCAACCACCGCCATGCCCACCCCCACGCGTGGTCTGCCAGCCTTGGCTTCACCCAGGGGACCCGGGTTCCTGACTTGCCTGCCAGGAGGCCTATGCAATCACCCTTTCTCTCCACCTGGGCCCAGGGCCCCACCCTGGCCATCTGAGTAATGTCCCCTCAGGGCCCTGCCCCCACCATGCTGTGCCCGGGGCTGGGCATCGCCCCCACCCCCACCGTCCGGCTCACTCCCAGGGCTGAGCAGACCCTGGGCTGTGGGGTTTCCACTGGGCTTCCTGCTCTTTCTGACACTTGGGGGCCTCCCAGCTCTAGAGTGGAAATGCTCACCCCTTGCCTGGCGGTGGCACGAAGACGAGCACCCTGGACTCGGTGTAGCAGATCGTGCAGTCTACAAACAGCTGCTGGCATTTCTTCAGATTCTCTTTCAAATGGCCCCTGGGGAGGCAGCCGTCTGGGCCCTGGCTCCTCGTCCTGCAGCCCAGAGGATCCCTCCACTGAGACAAAGCGAGGCGGTGCTTGCTGCGGCTCAGGATCCAGCTGTCGCGGGATCCCACCTGTGGGTTGGAGGCCGCTCCCTGTAGAGTGTGCACGCATAGGGTGTGGGGGACGATGTGCTGGCCTCCAGCCCAGACCAGAGGAGGTGGCCAGTGTCTGGGCCATTAGGGGTCCCAGGAGGAGGTGGGCTGTATGCCCATGTGGACCCTCATTCTCCTCAGAGGAAGGTTTGGACCAGCCCTTGCCCTGCTGGTCCCCCCTCATCTGCACTGCCCCACCCCTGACTCTGATGGGGCTCCAGGGATGCCTGAGCCACCAGGGCTAGAGGGATGTGCTCTGTGCTCACGATGCCAAGACTCCATCAGCAACTCACAGAAAGCAAAGTCCCCAGGTGCCCGGTGCTCCCAGAGAAGGGTCGCCCGGTTCGATCCCCAGTCTGGGTTGCAAGTTGGGTCCTTGGTCAGTTGGGCCTATGAGAAGCAATTGATCCACTTATCTCTCACTCGGATGTTTCTCTCCCTCTCTTTTTCCCTCTGTTCCCCTCCCTCTAAAAAATAAATAAACAAAATATGTAATGAAAAGTAAAAACAGAAGTCTCCTGTGGCCTGGGGGCCACAGATTGCTAGGGGAGAGCGGAGTTGGCCCTCCCTGGAGCCCCACAGCCCTGGGAGAGGTTTGGGGCAGCAAAGAAGAGGCACTGGGGAGCTGAGCAGAACGGTTCCCAGGCGCCTGCCAGCTAGCTGAGCCTGTGGAAGGCTCGGGGCCAGGGTGCCCCCAACAGGACACCCCAGGCTCACTAGGGCTTGCCTGGGGCTTCTCTGGTTTGGGAGTCCGGGAGGAGCAGGGGCAAAAAGCAAGGTGAGTGGCGGTGGTTGGGAGTGTCCACAACCTCCCCCCTCCTGCGCTCCCAGGCCCCACCACCCCTTCCAGAGGTCTCCTCCTCAGCAGCTCTCCCGCCGGCTGGCAGGAGGACAGAAAGGAGTTGACCATGCCTGCCACTGAGCACCCCGTGGCTTTGTCTAGGCCAACGGAGCCTACAGGGCTGGTGGGACTAAATAGCTCCTGGAAGTGTCAAACAGACTTCATTGTCCTGCACGTGGGGACCGCAGACCCAGGGGCTCAGGCACTTGTGGACCCCGAGTGCGCCTTGTGGGTACACTGGGCTCAGGGTGCTATTTAACAGAGAAGATGGGGCGGGGCCATGCTGACCCAGACAATGCTTGGCGCCCTGGGACTTCCTTGCCTCAGGTGAGGGAGAAGCCAGGTTGGGCCGGACCTCACACAACCTGGGCTCCAACTGGGGGTTCTCCGTAGCCCCTCAAGGTGGGCCTGCCCACCCATGTCCCCAGAAGGGCTGTTGCTATGGGGTCTTAGCCCTTGAGCCCAAGGGATAGGGACGCTGGGAGTGACTTCCTTTTGGTCTTGGCGCCCACCTGAGGGCCAGCCTGCTTCGCTCAGGGCTGCGTCCACCTGTCTGCCCTGGGCTGTGAGCGCCTCTTCTCCCAGCCAGGAGGCAGGTGGAGGCAGGGAGTGTGCTGGGCCTCATGAATTTACAATGACCAGACTAACGAAGCCAGTGCCTGTGAGGACCCTAGAGGGGAGGGGGCAACCGGTACTGGACAGCGTCTGCATCCCCTTCCGTCCATCCTCAGACGCCCTCTACCCAAACCCTGCCAGCCTGGGCTCCAGCAGGCTAAGCTCCTTAGCACCGGGACGCAGCATAAACAACATCTGCCCCCCACTGTCCACAGTGTCTTAAGATCCTCAGAGAAGCCCTGGGGACACAGCGGGAGGCAGGGAGGGCGCACAGCCCCACGGGCTGCACTGCCGCCGGGCTTCCCCAGGGCGTTGGCTGCGGCCTCTCCAGCCACGCAGAGGGCTGGTCCTCTCACTGTAAGCCTGGGCCCCAAGACGGAACAGAGAAGACGGTCCCCTGGAGAACCAGTCGGGGTGAAGGAGTCGAGAGGAAGGAGGCCTGTGAACAAGTCCTCCCATGGGCGCTCCACCTCTGGCTGGTGGCAGTGGCCGGCCCCGCCCCAGCCTCCTAAGATTCAGAGAAGAAAAGGAAAGAATGAAGTGTCTGAGGATGCGGATTGAGGGGTGGAAATTACCTCAACTGAATTTTAAAAACCCCTGGCTGGTTGCCATGGTAACAGAAAGGTGCATCCCATTGCCATGGCAACAGGCAAACACCGAGGTCTGCTGCTGGGATTGGGGATTTGGGATGTGGCCGGAGGGGGTGGGCGGAGGAGGCTGGGCCTGGGCTATAGCAGTTGTGTATGTGTTTTGGGGGGTGGGTGGCTATGCAGCCTAGAATCACACATCCCCACTTTCCCAGGGGCCAGAAGTCCAGGTTGGGCACCCCCGCCTGCCCCCAGCAGTGCTGTCGGTGGAGAAAGATGGTTGGGTGTCCTCCCCTGGTCCCCACCCCATCTCCCAGGTCTCCAGCCTAGGAGCCCCGAGGGGATCCTGAGTCTGCTTAACTGGGCTCCTCACTGGGCAGAGCCTGGGGCTTGAAGACCTTCCAAGTGGCTCTGGACCTTAGAGGGTGGTAGCCTGGGAATCACGTCAGTCACTGGTCCTGACGTGGCCCGGAGTCAGCTCTCTGAGGCCCAGAGGACAACTGTGAAATACCCGGAGTATCTACACTCTTGGAAGACGACCACACACCGCCGAGGAAGGCTCCTCAGGGCGCAGACCTCCCCTCTGAGACCTGGCCTCCAGGACTCTGGACCTAGCAGCAGGACCCGGGTTTAGTGTGAGGGCCAGGGAAGGGCAGAAAGGCTCCTGTTCTGCCACCAGCAGGCACGCTCTCAGGAAGCCCAGGACAGCCTGGCCGTCAGAAGCACAGGCCACATTCGACAGGTCCTGGTGCAGGTTCGGGACCGACTTACGAACCATTGGTCTCTACTGACCCTGTCAGGTCCACAGGCTCCAGGGACACTCTGCCTGGACACTCTGGCCCTGTGGTCTGACCTCCACCCTCAGCGTCAGTCTCCGGGATTCCCAGCGACGCCGGAAGATGCTCGGCAGACACACCTGGGAGCCTCCTGGCTCCGGAGTCTCAGGCCTTTCCATTAGCGCATTAGTGTAGCGGAGGTTCCCAGACTCCTGTGTGTGGGCTGCCAGCGGCCTCGGAGACCTGGCGCTGTGTGTGCACGCGCGTGCGCAGGACAGTCAGCAAATGCGGGCGCCCACCTTCCAACCTGCCAGCTTGTGACAGTCTGGACACTGGGAGAGCATGACCCAGGCACAGAGCTCCAGGGGGACCCTGCAGCACAGGGAGGCTGTGTGATGCCTCCCCCTCACCCCGCCACTACCTGGGGTGGGTAGAGACAGGAGCGAGTTGGTCTAGGGGGAAAGCAACCCTCGGCCACAGAAGAGAAGCCTCCTGCCTGCAGAAGTAAGGAAGTAAGGAAGAACCCAGGCACTCTGACACCTCCTGCCCCCTTCAAGGCACTGCTTTGGCGGCCCTTCCGTGAGTACACTCACTCCTGGGCGCGTGGGCGCACATAGGGGCTGCAGGCAGATTCCAGCTCCACTGCCAGGACTTGGACTT
Source organism: Macrotus californicus (assembly GCA_007922815.1). Classification (NCBI taxonomy): domain Eukaryota; kingdom Metazoa; phylum Chordata; class Mammalia; order Chiroptera; family Phyllostomidae; genus Macrotus; species Macrotus californicus. The sequence continues at coordinate 4,682 of VMDR010000083.1, read as the reverse complement.
CAGGCCTCAACACTTCCCCCAAGGTGGCGACCCCTCTTCAGAGCAGGAACCCTGGAGCCTCAGCTGCTCAGTGACCCACGGGAGCACCTGGGACTGCATGCACACAGCCCACCCAGCCCTGTGAGGAGGACCCCAGCCCCAGGTGGCCCACTCAGCCTCCACCTCGGACCAGAAAGGACTTGGTGGTCTTGTTCTCAGAGGGCTCGGCCTGGCTCCGCCCCCAGGCCCCCTTAGGCTGCCCTGCCCCCTCACCACCAACCCAGAGCTGGGTTTGGCAGAGCTGGGCTGCCTGCTGTGGGGGCTGCACCCTGTGGGCAGGCATACAGTCTGTGAGCGACCCCTGGACGACACCCCCTCCAGGAACACAGTAGTTGTCTACCCTGACCCTGGAGCAGGCATGAAATATGTCCCAAGTGCAGTGTGTACCCATGTTCCCAATACAGGACCTCCTGCAGCCAGGCAGAGCGGGCCTTCACCAGTGTTGCCCCTTGGAGGCAATCTCTCCCTCAGCTCCCACTGCTGAGCCTCCACTCCCAGCTCCTCACTGGTGCGGAGCCCAGGCAGCCGACCCACCCAGTCAGGCCTGTCCCTATGTGTCCTGGACCTGAGACCCAGCTCTGCCCCAGAAACGCAAGTCCTGTGGTCTTGACCCTGACTCTCCTGCAGGCTCTCAGGACAAAGGTTGGGGCTGGGGCCTGGCAGATCCAGACTATCTTGTCATTAATATTTATCAGGCCTCAGGGGCCAGAGCCTGCAGCTGGCTTGGGGTTGGGGGGAGAGAAGGGTGGGGACAGAGGCTTCAGAAGGATCTCAAAGCCCTTCCCTAATGAGGGTGCTGTGAGGGGAGAGGGCCACCTGGGCCTTGGGATTCTGGGGGAGGGAGAGGACAGATGGACAGCGGGACAGAGTTGGGAGGCCTGGGGAGACTTGGGCGTGCTCCAGCAACCAGACCTAGCCATGCACCCAGGAATGTAGGGGAGGAAGGGGCCATGGAAGCCCCGGCCCAGATCCCGGGTCGTCCTCCCACAGAGGAGCCTCAAGAGCTGTGCTGCCCATTCACGGCCCCCAGACCCTGTTCTCACTCTCGGAAGGCCCCTCCCTATGTGTCCCTGAGAGCTGGGCGTCCCGTCCTGCTGCTGGCATCGTCCTCCGGGAGCTGTGCCCTGCCGTCGTCCTGTCCCCGCAGAGCCGCGCTCCCAGGTACACAGTCCACGAGGAGCTGTGCCCCACGCAAGCCTCTCCTCACATCTCCTGCCCCGCCCCTTTCTCTGGGACCAGGCCCCATGTGCCCCTGGTCCTTGAACCATGCAGAAGTGTGCTCCGCATGCTCCGCCTCCCGCCACCCTGCAGCGCTGTGCTCTCCACCATCTAGGAGTCCCAGCCACCCAGCACAAGGCCCGCTCCTTGTCAGTGGGGAATCCAGACCTCAGATGCTGGAAACCCTCTGGTAAGCAGAGCGGATCCCTGTGGGGGCGCACTGCCCCATGTGCCTGCCACGCCCCTGCCCCTGCCCCCTCATTGGCATGCCGGTGGGACCCACAGGTGGAATCAAAGCCCTTTGCTCTGAGCTGAGCCGCGCAGCAGGGCGCTGGGTGCCTCCATCTCCCCAGTGCTAGGCATGGAGAGCTAAGGGCTGGGAGAGGGTACACGGGGGCCACAGAGCCTCCTCTTCACTGCCACAGGCAGGCACAGCTGCAGATCAGGGGTGCTGCCTGAGCCAGTGAGCACCCCCAGTAGATAATGAGGGGCTGTGGGGGAAGGGACAGCCTCAGGCACAGCCTGGGGGGGAAGGCTGCCTCCCAAAGCCCAGAGCCTCATTAGTGGAAGCCTAGGAGGGAGGCAGCTAAGTGGGTCAGTCCCCTCCCCCAGCCTGCCTGACAGGTGTGGGTGGGAGGGAGGACTGTCAACCCCATTGAAGTCAGTCCCACCCTGAGTCCCCTCTCCCTCCAGCCCCCTCCCTGATCCCCCTGCCCCTCACAGAGCCCCCGTCTTCTCCAGGGGCCGTCCCCCTAGGAGCCCCCTTTCCGTCTCTGAGACCCTCTCTGTGGCCTCCTTCCCCTTCCTGAGCCCCACCCCCTCTCTGCGTTGCCCCTCCCCCTCCCTGCATTACCCCCACCCCCCAGGTGCTGGCCCCTCAGCCAGCCTCCCCAAGGCATCCTGCAGACGGAGCCACACCTGGGAGAAATTGAAATCTTAGACTCTTTCCCTGCCCCCGCCAACGAAGCAGACATCCCTGTCCTGGCCGCGAAAGGCAGTAAAACGCCGCTCCGCTGGGGCCAGCCAGGCTGTGCCAGAACAAGCAGCCAGATTTGGGGAGGGAGCCAGGCAGGGGCGCCGTGGGCTCCAGGCCAGGGCTCCTCTGCCCCCCACCCCCACAGCCAACCATCTCTGGGCGGCTGCTCTGGGGTCTCCAGCTCCCCTCTTTGCTCACAGTTAGGAAGCTGATTGTCCTGGCAGGTCTGTCTCAGGCACAAGGTGGGTGGAAGAGAGAGGGGGTTGGGTCCCAGAGGCGGGGTCTTCTCCTGCAGGGTAGAGGTTCACAGAGGGTCTGCTGCCTGGGTCCCCCGCCCAGCTCAGGACGGAGCCGGGGGAGGATGTGATGGACAGCCCGACTGGCAGCTACCCGCCAACCCCGCCCCCTTGCCCCTGCAGTCTGTGGCCGGGCCCCTCCCTGATCAAGAACCTGCCAGGGCTCCCATTTCCTGTCGAGGCCACCTTCCTCAGGCTTTGAGAAACCTTGGGACCCGCCAGCTGCTCCCAGGGCTGAGGGCATAATGTGGACAATGCTCTGCCACCCTTGCTGTCATTGTCCCTGACGTCCTCCCGGGACACAGTCTGGGAGGGGCTGGTTTTGTCAAGCCCCAGCCCAGCCTGAGGCCCGCTGGTCACTGTCTGGCTGCACAAGAGTTAACCCCAAGGTGCCCCCCCCACCACCACGTGCGCACAGTCAAATTCCAGGAACGATTTCCATTAAGGACGCTTGGAGCAGATTTCATTTACATTAATAAGAACCAGAAAAAGTGGGGGTGGGGGGTGTGCGACCGCTCGCTCGCTTGTGTGGTTGCTGCTCAGGGCTTGCGTGAGCCTGGTGGAGATGGAGCAGCGCCGCCAGCGAGCCTGGTCTTCGAGGGGCCCAGCCAAGCCAGCGCCGCGGTGCCTCATCTGAGGGAGAAGGCAGTGCCCAACGGATGCTGGGGACTTCTAGCCTGGGGGGCCCTAGGGGTCTCCCAGTCTGAGGGCATGGCAGAGCCCCGTTTTGGGTGAGACAGAACACCAGCCCAGGGAAACGAGGAGCGCAGAGGCCGGCCTCCAGAGCTGTCGTCGAGCTGTCTGCCAGGTTTGGCTGCTGCCTACCTCTGAGCCTCAGTTTACCAGTCTGTTTGAGAGGCTGCTCCTTCTCTCCCCACCAAGTGTGGCTGCAGGTATTAGAAGGGAGGTTCTGAGTCTTGAGTCCATCTATTTTAGGAGCACATGCCCCCCCCTTCCTCAGCCTCCTTTCCCCCCTTCAGCTCTGTCTTTGGACCCTAGAACTGAGCTGTGGACCCTGTTCGGGAAGCTCAGGAGCCTGTTGGGGGTGGAAACCCCCCAAGATCCACCTCCTTGGGAAGGAGGGAGCCGCAGTGACTGCGTGCCTGAGCGCAGCTGGGCCTGGGCTGCCAGCCTGATCCCTGCGGCCCTTTCCCTTCCCAGCTCCCAGCTGGCTTCCTTCCTGCCCGGGTAGCAAGAATCTGACTCCTGCCCGCTTGGCCCGGAGCGGGCTGCAAGTGTGCACAGGGCGAGGTTTCCTGACTGGACCCAACCTGCCCATGAGCAGGTGATCAGCTGGGGAACAGTTTTCATGAGCTTGCACGTTTCACGTATGACAACGGGGTGCGGGGAGGCTGGGGTCTGCAGGCATCTGCGTGTCCTAACCCAACACACACCTAGGGTGCTGGGGAATGGTGCCTGCTGCCTCGGCATGATGTTCTGGGCCTGTGCGTGCCTGTGCATGCTGGTGAGAGCAGAGGGCTGCCCCTCAGCCCAGCCAGGAGCTGGGGAGAAAGAAGAAAAGGAGGAAGCCCCCTCATGATGCCTCCCCAGGATCTGAGCCTAGCCCTGCCTGTTCCAGGCCCCACACATCTGGACAGGGCATTGCAACCTTTGCAGAGTAGGCTGGGCTCCCACATCTGCACCATCCTCAGGGCCTAAGCAAGGGGATACGGGGGACACTTAATTACCTCCATGAATCACTCTCAAACAGCTCTGTCCAGCCAGGCTCAGGGTGGCAGCGTGGTGGTACCTGCCTGGAGCTGGGAGCTTGGCCTGGGCACACCAGGCTCTGGGGGCCTCAGTCTGGTAGGAAAGCTGGCAGGGGTTCTGGCCAAGCCTCCTGGCCCCTCCTTTCTCCCCCCTGCCTGCTGCAGCCTCACCTCCCCCATCAGTGTGCAGAATTCACCCTCACCCGCTGCTGCTTGGCTGTGTTAGGCTGTTATCTGAAGGCAGCCAGGGGGTGGAGCAGACCCGGCTCCCCCAGACCCAGCTGCCCCCCACCCTGCGTTATCTTGTCCCCGCAGCCTCCTCCCACCCCTAGCAGCCTCAGACCTTCCTGCTCCTCTTCCCGGCATCCTCTCGGCCTTGCTTTGTCTGCAGTTGTCTTTTTTCCTGCCTCTCCCTATCTTCTCTCTCTCCCCAGGGCATTGACG